>OZ026851.1:11457394-12033816 GCA_964023205.1 Lutraria lutraria | reverse complement strand
CCTACTTCAGTCATACATTCACTTGCTAAATAAAGACATCAGATTAAATAAATCATAATGGAAACATCTTAATGCATTTTAATTATAATAACTTGATTTAATTCATTTTAAATCATACCATAAGTTAAATTAACGGTTGGTTTTCCATTCTGGTCAAGGACTGTAACAGCCAGAGCTTTGTATGTTGATGATCCGTATCTATGTAATGCAGCTTCCAGGTTTCTTGGTAATCCAGAGGGTACCTACAAGAAAATCCATCCTAAGTAAGATTTAGTATATTTAAGTCTGTAAACACCTGATAGCGGCTGTCGGATATAGTCAGAAAAGTCGAGCATCACGATGGATTGTAGGATTCTCTCGATACCGTTTTAGCTATTTTTAGCAGTTGTGAATCCATACGTGTACATAAGTCCTTGCCAGAAGTTCGGGAACTTATAGAGGTAAGGGAGATAACTTTGAAGATTGTTCATCAAAGGGGAGGTGCAATAACGAATCAAAATTCACTTGTATTGCATCTAAAAACTGCAAGGGGCTCAAAATCATGACTCCTGTATCCACAGTCACACAGTTAAGTGACTTAGATTTACAGAATGCTTCAATTTAGAAATACCCGGTAGTTAAGTATTACTCACCACAAGGGGGTCCCTGATACGGGTGTTAGGGTGCTACCCTCTGGTTTTGGTGCATTAGGGTCCGCTGGAGGGGCTGCAATACAAAATAAACAATACATTTAAGACAATACAATAATCCTTTAGAGGTGATAAAACTGAATAATGAGGCAACTTTTTGATATAAATGTATAAGTACCATACTACAAAATGATAAAACAGACTTCAGAAACCTGGGGATTCAAACCATAGGTTGGTCATTTCCGAGTTCAATTTACATCTTTATTGTCTCCAGAGTAATAAAACATTGCAGTTGTATTATAAGCTTCGGCACACGATACAATCAGAATATATTTAAGCTAATAAGACAAGTATGTTAGTGATAATGTCATCTAGATAAAGTTTTTAGACTTAATTATTGAATTTAATACTAAAGATCTTACTTACTATTTGGGCAAAATTAATTTTAAGGTAGTGTTAAAATTTCAACATTTTAGATTATTATGCATTTGATCATTAATGGGACAAGTATGTTAGATCCATATACATGATTTGATTCAGTCACCCTAAGGGCTAATCAAGTGATTGGTTAGATTAAAAGTATTATTAATTAATCACTAATTGTTCTATCCTTACCTAAGGTAGTTATAGCAATTATAATCTAGTTACTTCAATTATTCCGTTATACAGTAAAATCTCAATATATGAAGTCCATCTTTGGGACCAAATGATTTAGTCTCAATATTGGGATGGCTTCATCATCCACGTGAAATATAAAGGAAATATTGCAAACTGTTCCTAAAACATGTGGTTATTAAGAGAGGTTTCAATTGTATATAAAATCAAACCTGTGAACAAAGGCCACCCTTTGGAAAAACATAATGTGGTCATCATAGACAGTAGCCTTTATTTGGAGGTAATTTTGTTATTATAATCATTGATAGTTTTTAAAATGATGACCTTTATTCACAGGGTGGATGGCCTTTATTCGGAGATGGCCACTTACACAGGTTTAACTGCAAATCTTTCTTGCTTCCTGGATTACTAACCAGTACATGTCATTATATGCTATGATCATGATGATGCAGTGGAGTCATACTCACAATTAATACTTCTGAGGTATGGAGCTTGGTTTTTCATTGCTTAACCCACTGTCCCCCCCTCCCCAATAAAACACAAAACTTCTAGATTAGGAGCATAATGCTCAAATATTACATCCCTGTGCCTCCAAAACAAACAAAAAAAAGACAAATTTTATCATACTATGATCACATTCAGGGGGTGGGGCAAAAAATTGAAAACATGCAACAAAGCATTAAGGGCATTGCCTCAACATAAAGCTATATAAACATTACCAAACAATTCTAGTTGTAAAATTATCAGCAAAAAATACAAGGCAAACTGGCTGCATATCAATATTTTTCATTCAAGAACACACAAACAACTCAATGTTTATGGGGGGGGGGGGCTAAAATTAATTTGGGTGGAGCTAACAATTGTTTCGGGTGGAGCTAACAATTGTTTTGGGTGGAGCTAACAATGACTACAGCAGATGAAAAATTGAAGATTAAGCATATAAATGACAAAATATTAACTTTTTCCATGTATAAACTTCATGCATAATTTATAAAACATCACAAATAAATATTATTCAATACCCGGCAGAAAATGATAAACTAATTTTTTTCAACCTAATTTCCATACCATCAACAAGCCACATGCAGAATTTTCACAGTCACAACAAAATCAATAGCCAGATTAGGGTTAAATGCACGACAAAATGAATTATATGACAATTTGTGAAGCTAGTACATTCTAGCACTTTTTTAAAAATATTAAAAGTAGAATGAAAGAAAATGGTTAAAAAGAAATATTGATAGTCGAAAGAATTGAAAGTAAGCATAATATTGTAAAAAAGCCAATTGAGAAAGAGACTGTTTTTATATATTCAGAAAAAGGGTCCTGCAGCCCCTACGGAAGGGATAATATTTTCATATCATATCTTACCCTCCTCTTCCCCTAAAATGGGTTACATAATGGTATTTTGAATGAAATATAGGTCAAAAAGGGGCCATGCAAAATAATAAAATTAATGAATTCAGAGCAACAAAATCAAAGCAAGCTTATATTAGTGATTTCTAATAAGGCGGCTCAGATAGGAACAGCCTATCACATGTAAGGGGCCTTATTTTAAATTGCAACAAATTGATAAATGAAACTAAAACTACTTCCTATTGTTACATAATTACATAACATATTTTTTTAGACTGAGATTTTTTCTCAAAAATTTTTGTTTTGTTTCGTTTAACACCTGATTTCAACTGTATTTTGCCATTAAACAGACTTTAAAACAAGCTCAATTTAAAAGATATTAGCATCATTTAAAATTAAAAGGACACAACAAAATTTAAGACCACATGTCAAGTTACGGTAAACGATCAGACAAATAAGCTCAGGGCTCAATACAATGATATAACTACACAGTCTGATGACCACACCTTCCTGAAGATTTTGGGGGCATTTATTGATGTCAGTTTTGTATATAAAGTTTGGTTTGACACTAAAATCTTCCTACATCCACGAATATAACACAAAAACCTACACTATACTGAGAAAAACAGAGATCGAAAAAAAAAACTACTTTACCATCAGACGAGTATAAAACTTACATTCAAGAGCATCGTCTTCTTCTACAAAATATTCTGTTAATGGTTTTCTCTTTGGTCGCTGAAAAAATTAAAATATAGAAAATAAATAATACAGACGTAATGTTTCTTAAAATCTCACTAAATTCATTTCTAAAAACCCAAGTTTTGCAATCATTGTACTAGACTCCCATCTTCCGTAAGCAACTGCCAACTTTCTCACATAAAGAGACGTAGTCTGTAGCTAGGCTTGAACCAACGAGTCTCTATCAGTGAGAAGTTACAGTGATTTGAAGTCAGTCTGGTTAGCAGTATGCATTGGACCCCTAAAAAGGGGCGATGTCAATAAGAGGGGCAGAACTACGGGTTTTGTAAAGATGACTTTAAACAGTTTGACCAAAGAAATATAAAAAATTGTAAAAAAATATTTGCTTATTTATTCTACATTGAAATTGAAAACTATTTTTACACCAAATATAAATCACTCCATAATAAAATGAAATATTTCACACATGAGTTCAACCAACAATTTATCATTTGGCAGACATTTGTACATAAAAACTCAAATCCATCTAAAATTTCAAAGAGATCCTAAGAATCATCAAGACAAATCTTCTGATACAGAATTTTAATTTTAAAGAATGCAACAGAAACAACATTATCAGGTATCAGGGTACAGTTTATATGGTGAATCTGTAATTAATAATCAATTAAGATGTTCAAACCAATTAATAGAGACAAAATCAATGAATTTGTAAGCATTTGAATTACAAATTCAAGCATGGTTTACATGATGAATAAAAATTCAAATATTAAAAAAAATTATGCAAGTTAAAAAAATATACATTAACTTAATTCTAGTGCACAGGTACAAATTTTATCAAACAGCAAAAACCTTGAAACGATAGGAAAGAGTTGAAAATTGAAGCAATTAGAAAAAAGCAGAGATTGTCAGTGTGATATTTTTTACTTCCATTTGAAAACATGATTGTTAACAGACTCGTTGTGTGTTAATGCTAATTATCTGTACATCGAGGATTCAAAAGAAACCGACAGAAAACATATGATATAAAAATTGTTCATTTATCATCATACATTGCTGTAACCTGGATAGAGAATTATGTGATAATAGATACAAGATCTTTTATTTATGTGTTTTTTATTCTTCAAATTTAGAAACCATGTGCACGTCTGTACAATAATACTGTGAAATCATTAATTTTCGTTGGGATCAATTTTCGTGTTTTTTACTAAAATGGCTATTTCGTGGGGACATAAATTTGTGGATTTTGATTTTTGAAAAGAAATGCCTTATCTCCGCATTTGAATTCGTGGGGATTTGATTTCGTGGATGAGCCGACCCACGAAATTAAATCCCCAATTAAAATTTATGATTCCACAGTACCTCATTATAAAACACATTTCCAGACTAGTTGACTTTCTCTGTTTCTTAATTTGACAATTAAACTGCCTCAATATAAATATCAATATATTCTACATTAAAGGTAGTCGTAACATCAAGGTTTTACTGCAGAAAATAATTTTGACTAAAATCTTTCAAGGACTGAAATGTTGATTTTACTAATATTTAAATTTTTTTTTTTTTTTTTTTTTTTTTTAATATGTGAAAAAAAGAAGTTTAATATTTGTGGTTTATTTGTTGAATCCTATTTAATTTATGATGACAAACTTACACATAAAACTGTCAGTTTATAATAAATTAGAGCTTAATTTGTCATATAGTTTCAAACTACAGAATAACTCACTTTGTATACAATACCACCCACAGGTATAATAAATTGTCCATTAAAGAAAAATATAGAAATGTTGAAAATAGACTTCTAACATAATCAGCAAAATTGCTGATATGAACAAACAGGAAGTCCATCCATACATTATTCTATGATAAAACATGACTGGCTGTTCCATTTTACCCATACAATTGTAACATTTCAATTAAAATGTCCAGTGACACCATAGATAAATTATTATAACACAGAGGAGCAAATTCTAAAAGCTGACTGAAAATAAAGTCCTCGACTTTCTTTGGTAGAAGAATATGTAAATGAATTATATATAATATACAAATTATTTTCATTGTCTGGGTCAGAATAAATAAATATGTATATTTTATCAGTTAATAAAATATGGGCTGGGTTCTAGCTGCCAATCATTATTTAAATATCACTTGTGTTATTACACTCTTGATCTAATTCTTGCACAGCAGAACTCTAGCCCAAAAATGTGTGTACATGTTCATCTCTTCTTAATCAAATTAGCTAAAATACCTTTAATGTGTTCATTAATTGTTGTATTTTGGCTGCCACTTTGCCTTGATGCCTTGGTGCTGAAAACAATGCAAAATAATTAAAATTTTATCATGTAACAAAATTATACACTGCAAAATCAATCTAACCCCTTAACTTAAAATTTGGGCTTAAGAAAGCTACCTGTTGCCATTCATAGTTTATAATGAAAACAATGACAATATTAATACTATTTTTTCTTTAAGGTACAGTATGGTTCGGGTGATTACATGTATATAAGACCCCCAATACTGTACATTTCTGATGTCCTGCTTCATGCTATGAATTTATTTTATGATATATTTTGAAACTTTTGTAAGAGTTGTTGCCCTTGTCAAAAATATAATATTTCCCCATTTGAATAAGTTTACAATTAAGATATACATTGATAAATAAGAAAAAATCAAGACAAGCATATTGCAAAAACAGAAAAAAGGAACTCACAATCTGTGTCCATATCCATGCCCACATTACCGGCCACACGGACGGACGGTACACCCCGTCCCACACGGTCAGCTTGACGACTACTTTTAGCATTGTTAGTTACATCAGGAGGCTGTGAAATGTGTTGAGCTGTAATTACAAAAAATAAGAAATAAAATAAAACTATCAAGATATCATCAATAAATTTTATATCAAAAACATATAACTACCAGATGTTTCCTGAAAAACACCCCTCCTTAATTATCTCCGAGAAATGAAAATTCCTGCCCTACCATAATTACTCTTACACTAAATCTTCTGAGTCCAATAAGCATTTAAAAAACAAAACTCCACCAAATTTGGTGCCTTTATTAGGATCACAAGGGTATCAAGACAGCCAAATTAAAAATCCTGAAAATCCTGAGCGGCCGGCCATTTTTGCCAAACAAGAGGCATTCATCTACATTATTTCCACACTTAACTCAGTTAGTATTGATGGAAGACTCCTTTAGAGCAAATTAAACTGACCGTAACTTTGCCATTCCTTGAGATATTTTCATCAAATAACTTTTATTTTGCTAAAAAATCATAGCGGAATGTTGTCACTCATGTAGGGACTTTTCAGTATTTTCCTAAAAAAATCGAGCAAAAAGTTTTTTTCGTTGTCGTTGTCCTTTATAATGAGGTTCGAATTTTTGGTGAGTCAGGACTTTATTTTTAACAATTATGGCGTGGGATATTTTAATAAGTGGAAGAGCATTTATTAGGTAATATCAGGTAAATGGGTGAACAATTATCCAACAGAAAGGATAAAAAAATCAAAGAACCTAACCAGACACAATCAATTCTAATCTGGTTTTATGATCAAATCTGTTGAATTTCATATAATTTCATGGGTTTTATGAAGTCAGTTTTTTTGCTTACTAAACAAACAGATTATGAAAGCAAGAATTCTAGTTACACATTCCAATCTCAAGGTCAAAAACAGAATACTTTTTTTTAAATTTTACAGAAAGTACATAATTTATAGAATAAATGTGCAAACTTGATTTTTATCAACAAAATCACTGCAAAGATTTCAAACTTATTCTCCCATTTTCTATACAATAATGGTATTAAGGACACATGAAAAAATACAAGAAACTAATATAACCTATTTGATATACCATATAACTCCTAATAAAATGTTCCTGTAGGGAAAATATCAGCAATTCTTGGATTTTTTATCATGAGCAATTATACATATAAATACAAAATATATGACTCACATGGCACATACTCAGTAAATATTTTATTAAAAGTTTATTTTCACATGAAGGCCAGAGTTATATTAACATTCAATATAATTTATCATTTTAAGAATAATCATACAATATTTAAGTTACACTGTCGGATGATTCAATTTTATAGACTAGCTGACACTATGTGGTCTATAATTAGAGGAGACAGTAGTGGACATAGTGGCCTACATTCACAGGTGGCTATTAACTTAAAAGTCTTACTGTACATGATTAAACTCATCCTTTATGTTATAACCTCATACATGATGCATGCAAACATTTGTTTACATTATAAATTGTGGTTTTCTATTCTGTTTTAAAAGTCGAGGGTGAATAATTCATAGATTTAATGCACCAAATTTACCTCCTATAAAAAGATCTTATATTTGATAATATAACAATGACATTTAAAAATCATTGAGACAAAACTCCCTTGTTGCCGAAGTTGAGACCCAAAATGACCTAGACCTAGAAAAATCAGACTTAACTAAAACACATTAAAGTAAATATTAATTTGAATATAATTTATACTAAATTTGAATTATGTCCCTACCATGCAAAATGGCTGTAAATTGTTAACTTATATTGTATATTTATAAGGTTGCATTGAAAGGACAGAGCAGAGTTTAAAATTAACAATCTTACCAAACTGTTTCTGAACATGCCCAACAAAAGAACAACTGATTTGATTGACCAGTTTAATATTCTGTATTTATACTGGCCTAATCAAACCAATTATGTGGTTTCCATCTGAAACAACTAGTTCGAGTAACAAAATGAACAAAGCTATTCTGGTCAACTGTGAACAATTCAAGGGCCATAACTCTGGAGTGCCTTGTGCCCGGCACATTAGCAGGTTATTGGACTTCAAAGAGGCATTGTGTCCATAATGAAATAACCATGTTTGTGAAATTATAAATGAAAACTATTCAAGTTAATGAGCAGATATTTTTGTATTATCGTTCATCCCAGGTGATCACAAATTATGTCCTACCTCAACAGGTGTGAAAAAAAATCCAGACATGAACAAAGAAAAATAAGAAACGACTGTCAACTTACAATGGCGGGCACTTTGCATGACGTCTGCTAATGCTTGACGAGAAGTGTTTCCTGGAATTTGATATTTGACGTACGCTGCACTTCTAGGTCGTTCTGAATGACGCGGTGACGCACTGACATCGGAGAATGACGACGATGAGCTGGCACCACTGTCACGTGACCTTGCTCCTCGATGGAAGTTACGATTGGCTTCATCATCATAAATACTGTCATCATCCGACGATGATTCTGTAATATTGAAAACTGCTCATTTTATGATTTTTTACTTTCTACTACGTTTCTTAATAACTTTTACTGGCACTTAAATATTGAAAATTTCAAACCTTTAAATGTTCCTTCCCTAATCAACTTCTACATTTTTTGCAGGAAAAAAATAAATGTATAAACAATCATACTAATCATATTCAGTCCTTCAAAGGCATTTTTTTACGAACTTAAAAAGAAATTGAAATAAAATGTGACAACCTTTATTACATAACATGACTTTACAAAAATCTGTTTCATTTATAAACACAAGATTTATTACTGTCTAGTTCAATGTTTAATCAATTCACATTCAAGCATAAAAAAATTATTTTAAACACTTACTAAAATTTAGCATATTATTTCATAGACAAAACACAGCATTTAATCCAAAATTAATTTTATGAATGAATGAAGTACACTTTATTTTTCTAGAAAAATGTTAAACAAATGATCACAATGACAATAATGCGTCATGCATTCCGACGTACCATTATATAAAGTCACAACAGCGTGAAACAAAGTCAATGACAAATCTAGTGTGGCTTAATTCTGTATTACATATAATGTAACTTTATATACCATTAATACATGGACAATTTATGTCTGGCTTTCTTTGCTAAACTTTGGCAAACACATTACACAGCTATCACGATATGTTTCGAGAGAGGATAGGTCTTCTTTTTCATATCTCAAATTTAAACCCTTAATGGTGTCCTAAGGAAACAAGGGGTCAAATTATACTTTCTGAATTTCAAACAAAAATTCAAACTTGTTCATTTTTATAGTATTTAAAATCATTACCAGGGGTGGATTTGCACGAACAGTTGAGGGGATGAACATGTCTCACCTGTAAAGGGATTTTTTAAAATACTTTTTCGGGAGTTGGTGGGGGGGGGATAACATACAACACTTGTGTCAAATATGAGATCAAACACAAATACAAAACTATTCATTTTTTAATTCCTTCCGATTTAACGCCTTTTTTAACATTATATAAGTCATATCGTGGCAGGAAGTCATCCTACCCAGCTTCCCTGGCTTTCATTTAGGAATACAAAACTAACCTGGTCGACTATCTCTCTGTCTTTGTTGTCCGTGGTAATTTACTGATGTACGTTTAGATGGTAACGGCATGACGGGAATCTTCTTACTATGTGCTGCCAAAGCCTGCATTACTGCTTCTGTTCTTATCTCTGTAAAAAGGTAAAGAGAGAAATAAAATACTAACTGAAATTTAGCTAGATTCAGTGATTTTTTCCCAAACTTTTCTCACTACCCATGCCCATCAAAAGGGGAAATTTAGCGCAATCAATTCCAAAATGGGAATATATAATAACATTTATTTCTATGGAATATGTGATTATTTAGTTGTTTAAATCATAAATATAAATATTACTACACTGTAATTGGTGACAATGGTGTGAAAACTGTTGTATTTGCTTCTTTTTAAATGGTCATGTGGAAAACACTTCTTGTCAGGGGAAAATTCTGGCCATTTTAGGGGAAAATGAAGGAAATTTCGCTTGGGGAAACGCAGCCCATATTCGGCAGTAAATATAGCGAAAAAAAATCACTGAGATTTTAAAGCTTTCCAAACTTTACCTGATATTTGATTCGACATACAGACAGAAAAACTGTACAATTAATGCAAGATTCTAGAAAATTGGTCCAACTAAAGCTTTGTGAAAATGCTAGATAAATTACCTGCTATTCAGTCTTGACATATACAGACAGAAAAACTTTATAACTAATGTTGGTATTCACAATAATTTGTCTGAAATGTCAATGACAAACTTCCAGAAAGCAGGATTTTTAAAAAAATCAGAGGACAAACACTGCATTTAGTTTTACAGAGTTCAAGAGTTATTGTGGAAAATGAGATAATGTTCTGATCATGTTTCATTTCAATCTTTAATCTGACTTCCAGTCTGACAATCTATAATGTTGAAAGTCATAAACTCTTGATTTCTTGAACAGAAAATATCAGTAAAATATAATACTCCCAGGGGAGTTTATTAAGACTTATTCAGAGGACTTCACGAAACTATTTCAGAAAACTTCAGACAAAAAAAATGGTCCACAGTTTTCTTCACAGAAATCCAGAAAAAGTGCAAAAAATTATATGTCATGAGATAAGAAATCATAAACATTCTATCATTCATACAATGTCATGTCAGTGCTTTACAAAATGTTCATCATTTTTGTCAGTAAATTCTCCATGTTGTATAAATAGGTAATTGAGTATAATGTCCTACATCGAATACCAAAATTGTTTCATATAGTCCCAGCAAAAAAGTCACTGCTTTGAATCACATTGTTGTGCTCTGGGTAAAATCTACCACCAGTATATATAACGGCCACCAAATGACCAGCGGTCACTCACTGACACATTAACCATTATAACACAGAAACAACAGCGCCACCAGCAATGTCAACACTCATATCTTCACTGAACGCCTCAGTGTAAATCTATCCACGTACGAAGTTTCATGTTGCTACCTCTTATAGTTTCAGAGTTATAAGCTACATTAAAGATTTTGCATGACGCAGGCGCACATGCTCAGACACTGGCGTCGCAGTGGTCACAATAGCTCGACTTTTTCTTCGAACAGCCAAGCTAAAAATATTTTTTAAGTTAGCAGATATAGTTCATATGACAATTATGGTTTATTTACACCTAAAGGTCATATTTCTTCTCTCACCCTTTTTTGGCCAATGTTCACAAGCTTCGGACTAAAATCAACAACCGCATGCACCCAACTGTACAAACATTGGTTAATTTTAACCACTGGGTAAAATTGGAGGTTGGGTTAAAATTTGAATTAATGTTTGGTAAAGTGATTGTATAAAACTTTGGTTAAATTTGATAAGAATTCATGTCCAGTAAGATTTAACCTAAGTGTCAGATATTGTTTAAGAATTGGTCAAGATCTTTAAATTGTTTATTAACTCGTCTGAATAGTTGTGAACATCCAGCATTTGGTGCAACAAGAGCAGCCATCTTGCTTCAGCCAAACCTCAAATTCAACCCATTGGTTTAATCTAGCTAACCAGTGTTTATACAATTACAATTAGGTGCCGCTGAAGTCTATAATGAAACTTGTCAAATATTTCAACATTTTACTAAACTAAGTTTATAATGGAAGAGTAATTTTTCACATGTAGCCATCAGGCCAGGTCTGACTATATCTCACTATTGCACTAATCTTGTCTACAATCCAAAGTCTCACATTAAGGGATGGGCACTGAACTATTGTATATATTTCAATACTCAAAACCTGAGATATATAAGTTTGGTGCCCATGTTGAGACATCAAACGTCTACCTTAACATTAAACAATAGATCCATATTGGGAACAGACAATTGTTTGTTTTCAACAAAGAATAAATTACTAATGTTTTAGGAAGATTTTTTGCTAAGAAAATACAAATTCATACAGTTTTAGAAATGGCTGAACAAACAATAAATTGTGTATATGTGATTGTAAAACATAACTTTTTTTACATTGACTATATTGATATGAGCATGGACAGGGGGCAATGTAGGTAAATTGACCCTATGATAATTGACCAATAACAGTGACATTGGAGACAGAGATGCCAAGATAAGTCTTAAATTAATCTCTTACAAGGAAAAACATCATAAACAAACAATACTTATGAATTTAAAACTTTAAAACGAAACCTAAATCTTTATCAAGAGAAGCATAATATTCAATACAGTAATAACAATGATGGGATTTTAAAATCTATGACCTTGAACCATTGAGACAAAGGACAAGGTCAGAAGCATTATTAATGGGAGCCATAAATAGCATCATTCCATGGTGTCACCGTGGTTACAGTACCAAAATTGTCTTGAAAAACTTAGTAACAGTAAATTTCTGGCAAAACAAATTCAAAACCCATTATATCATCGAAAGGAATTCATAAACTCATGAATTTTTCTTGAACAATTATTGCATACTTTATGAATAGTTCATGAAGTATGCATAAACTATTTGACAGGGGTAATCATCATATGTATATCAAAAATATGTATATCTATCACAACTTCAATCTCTAACTCTAAGTAGCCCACAACAGCCTCTGTCATAAGCCCTATACAATCCTACATCACCAGAGGCAGACAGTTACAACACCTTTTTATAATATCATTAAAATGGATACCCCAACACACTCCTTTATTGACCCAAATGGACCCATTAGCAGCCACAACCTAGGCTAGTATTTACAATATCAGAATTATGGGCAGCTACAACCATTAACAATTAGCTTTTTATACTAATACACTTATCAGCTGGAGTCGGACAACTCCATAAATGAGCCCTTAATGGAGTCCCTTTTAAGGTCATGAAGACTAAAATCATCTTAAATATAACCCAACTATTGCTAAGCACTAAAAGTCTCCATGGATACACTGTATATACCCCTACACAGTTGTTATTTATAAACCTTCTTAAAATTACTTGAGTCATGTTTGCTATTTAAACACCACACATGTATGTATTTTAAACTTATCAAACAATGTTTACTATTGTCAATGTGTGCACCAACTCCAAACTCAACTACCGAACACAACTATTGAACAGCAACCTTCTTACCTGTTATAACTTTATATTCTAGAAAATACAATTATAGTCAAAGTGGTTTTATTTATTTAACAGAATGTTTGTTTATTACATAATTATACAGCTAATACGGACTAATGACTTCCAACTAAATTATCATTGAATGACATCTTTCATACATCTTTAATCTTCGATTTTATAACTTGCTGCACAGACAGACAGTCAAATCAATGGTTTTTAAAACAATTTTCAAATATTTCAGGTTAAATGTCTTTTTTATCCACCAGTTGAACATATCACAATATCACAGTTCATAAGAACAGGTTGGGCAATATAATTTTGTTATCTTAGTCCTCTTATTCACATAACAATTGCACCTCCAGATGAAAATTCTACAAGTGATCTTCATAGAGAGGTGGATTTAATCAGCAAGCGGTCTCAAGCATAGTTAGTACTGAATAATACTTCTAGTCGTGAATTTAAAAAGGTTTCCATACATGGAAAAAGCATCACAGACAAAATAAACGGCAAAATCTTGACAGATTGACTCATATAATAAGGTACCACAAACCACACACTTCAAAATCATTGGCCTAACAGATTATTAATGCACACTAATCATACATGTGTGACACTGTATACCAGATTTAATACTGACGGCTAGAGATTAGATCAGCATTTTCAGATGGGGAAGAAATTTTAAAATACTCTAAGTACATCAATATATCTAATTTATATCACGTTATCACTGAAGCAGATTAGAAAACTTGAAGGATGCTAATTGATTGTAAGTGCTTGATTGTGGTTAGATAATTCAACTGACAGATAGTATTAAAATACACACGTGAGAAATGTTCAATGATTAAGCCCGCTGTGAAATCAAGTATGACAACAAATTTCTGTTTTCCAAATTTGATGTTTTTCAAAACTGAGTCACATATTTGTTATAATTTGAACATGTTGTGAAGGGAAAAGCTTTATTTAGAAGTCTACAACTATCAGTACAGAAAATTGAGCTCATAGATAAAATGCTAACATGATAATGACAGCAATTTGTTCAGACATCCGTATTTGTCAAACTAAATAATACTTGCAAGGATATACAACAATTTGTGTGCATGATTGTAGAAAAATTGCATCCATAAATGTTTGCCACATGTCTTCAAGTTACTGTAGTCTCTTAGTATAGTAAATCTATCAGATAGCCATTATTTCATTAAAGCGTTTCTGTGTGTGTACAGTATTACACTCCACACTATATTCTACTCTCAGATACACACTCAAAGTACAGCATTACATCCTCAAATCTCAGATTCTTTCTCAAATCAGAAATTCACAAATCTAAGATTCATTCAATTTCAATACCACACTCAAAACTCAAATTCAAAATAAAATCCAAGATTCACTCAAATCTCAATATCACACTCAAAACTCAAATCTCAGATTCTCACTCAAATCTAAGATTCACAATAAAATCTAAAATTCACACTCAAATCTCAAATTACACTCAAATCTCAACTCCACACTCAACCTCAATTCCACATTGACAAACCTAAGTTGTAAATACCATGATTTATGAGTCAACTTGACAAATCTATCTTAATTCTAAATTCTGACACAAATTAATGATTTCGCGAGCTGAAATTTGAGTGCTAAAATTTGAGAGTTGAAATTTGAGTGTTGGAATTTGAGAGCTTAGATTTGAGTGCTGTGAGTGCTAAGATTCGAATTTAGAGTGATAGGACTTCTAACCTTTTTGTTAAATACAGTCAAACCTGTGTTAGCAGCCACCTCTAAATAAAGGCAACCCTGTGAATAGGGCCATTCTTTTAAAAAACCATCTATGATCATTCATAACGAAATTACCTCTGAATAAAGGTCACCTGTCAATTAAGGCCACATTTTTGTCTTTCCTGAGGGTGGCCTTTGTTCACAGGTTTGACTGTATGTAGTTCTGAAGTACATCTTGGTTGATGAAGAGAATATTAGTTCACTAATAAAGAATCAAATAAAAGAAATATACCTGAGTGGTATCTGTTGTCTTCTCGTGTGAGTCGACGCTGAGCTTTTCTTTGAGCCGAGGTTTGTGGACTGGCTTCACTGTTAGGACTAGATACATCTAAAATGAGACAAAATACACTTATTGAGTCATTACACTAAGTTATCTTTTTTTTATTTTTCAGTTTTTTACACCAGATTTCAGCTGTATCTCTCATTTTAAGTTGCCAGGCAACAAACCTAAGCAATGTTCCTGGATTCAGT
The DNA here is from genome assembly GCA_964023205.1 of Lutraria lutraria. Taxonomy (NCBI): domain Eukaryota; kingdom Metazoa; phylum Mollusca; class Bivalvia; order Venerida; family Mactridae; genus Lutraria; species Lutraria lutraria. Next base: position 12,018,416 of record OZ026851.1, on the reverse strand, counting down.
ACTGGTTACTTACCTTGTTCTCTGCAAGTACCAGTCGACTTCTCCACTTTATTATCTAGAAATATGTCCAGAGGACACAAATGCCGCCCGTTGGATTTAAGTAAAAAAGGGGCCATAACTCCTCTGAAAATGTTTGCATTTTAACGGAAATCCAACTTGACCTGTAGCTTATTATTATACACCTTCATGAAACCAATCCATGAAATAATTCTTGAGTTATCGCTCGGAAATTAAAATTTGAGCGGACAGACAAAACACTTTATGCCCTTCCGCTTTTCCAATTGGCGGGGCATGATGTCCAGAAAAGGAAGGTGAATGTCCTTGTATGCAATAGCTTCAGCCTAATTCTCAAGTCGGGTGGGTAGGTCTACAAATCAATTCTAGATTTAGAGACAAGGAGGGGTTATTTCTGCAGTATTAAAACACATGCCATGTCTTGCAAAGTGAAGTAATAAACAGTCACTCCTGTGTCAAGATGGTCATCGCGATTCTGTAATTCACAGGTGACGAAAAGCCTGATCTTGACATTAAAATCCTACTTAGAGAATTAGTGTCATAAAATCATTTGTCTGCTTCTGTCAGTGAAATTAAGGTTTGAAATGTGGTTGCCCGAAACAGAAATTTTAGCTGCTTTTACTTCAATTTATTAATGAGAATTTGGTTGTCCAAACCAAAATTTGGTTGTCCGATTGAAAAATTGATTGTCCCGGACAACAGGACAACTGCTAATTTCGCAGACTGCTGCTTTAAGAAAGTATAACAAAAACAAGAAGTCTGTCCTATAAACAAACTTATGTCACATATGGTTACCATGGGAGGGGCATTAAAAGAATCTTCTAGAAAAAAAAGAACTTAACCAATCATACTAAGAGAGTAATTCACAGCCTTATAATAAATAACACCACAGTGTAAGATAAAATTCCACCATAAGCAAAATCAAATATATATATCAAACAAACATTTCTGACATGTTTGTTTATGAGAGGTTCAGGAGATAATAGCATTCCCCACCCACCAGAATCCACCAAGCACCTGCTACAGGTACTGTACATCTTAATTGATTAAATATGACAACATTAGCTCAATAAATCTACATTAATGAGCTCCATACATCATTGAAGGATACAAAAGATAAATATATTGGTTTTAAGAATTGTTTTTAAACAATATTTCAGTGAATTTCCCGATTTTTACCTAAGTGGAGTTTTGGATTCTGTGCGGCAGTGCCAGTAATTTAACCTTGTTCTCCGCAAGGCATTGCACCAGTAATAGAGAAGGAATACATGTATGGCTTTTAAACATAATGCTACAATTAGATAATATCTCGATTGCTGAATAAAACAATTAGGGACACATTAATGTGATGTCCATCCATGTCAAAAAGTTATTCAATCTTCATGAACTATTTTTGAAAAATTCATGATTTCATGAAATTCCATCTGAAGGGGCTAATTCAAGGAGTCCAGATTAGAGGGTCCAGGTAGGAAGGGTCTGGATGTAAGAGGGCCATTTTAGAAAGGGTCTTGATTAATTATAGAGATCTGGATCAGAGGATCCACTACATATAGAAAAGAACAGAATTTTACACTATCAAACAACATTACCATTTTCAAAACATCAAATCAAAAATCAATAAATATCGCAATATTGAAATACAGCAGTTTTATTTTCTGAACAGATTAACTCAAAACTGAACAAAATCCTACAAAGTTTGGTTGAAATCCAAAGAGTTATAGGAAAGATCATGAAAACCAGACAAATTGCGCAATACACAGGCCATTTAACAAAACATTCAGGACAAAATCAATTTACCTTCCTCACAAAGAGAGGACAAGCCTATCATATCATTGAATGAAAAAAGTCCTCTTTATATAGCATGGCAGTTTATCTAATCATGGTAATTATGGCTATATTCATGTATTTGTCAATATTAACCTCCCTTTATAGTCATAAATAAACAGACACTGCAGAGTGTGTGCAGACAGAAAATAACAGTGTGCAACAAGTGATAATACTACCAAATATACTCAAATAAATTCACCCTCTCAAATTTTAACACCCTGTATGGTTAAAGAGAAAATGATACATAATAAAAATATTAAATGTTTTAGTAATCCATCAAATTAGAACTAATTATTAAATATCTTTTAAGATAATTAACAGAAATTGTTCTGACATTATCCATACTTTTTATCTCCCTTTGTTCATAGGTTTGTTTGTACATTATTTATACCAGAGGAATGTCAGTTAGTATAAAACCCATAGAAAGCTCTCCAAATTATTCATAGTAAATATCAGCTTGATGTAGGGTTTTTCTCTAAATATCAGAACAATTTTAGTTCATTTTTATTGAAATTTAATTTAATTTCACACCATAAAATTCCTATGAAACAAAAATTATACACAATCCATGACATAAATGCAGTTTGGAGTCAGACAGAAAGACATAGCCCTGCTTTTGTTTCATCATGTAATATTTTAAGTGATTTTTTTCCCAGGAAAATGTTATCACTATGGAAACTTAACTGAGGTAAAATTAAATACTTGGATAATTATTGCAAGAAAATTGTGTTATGGTTCATACTTGAGCACCATCTTAAAACCGACCAATCATAAAGCAGCATTCTGCCTGTTTGTTTTTGTTTATATCGAGTTTTATGCCTCTTTTCAACAGTCAGTCATATGAGGCGGACAGTTCACCTAATCATTGCTCCTGGGAAGAACCAGTACTAGACTCCCATCCTCCGTAAGCAACTGTCTACTTTCTCACATAAAGAGACTGTCAGTAGCAAGGCTCGAACACATGACACTCTATCAGTAAGAGGTTACAGTGATTTGAAGTCAGCGACCTTAATCATTCGGTCACAGAGGCGGGTCCCCGAATTCTGAGACCACCAATTCGCAATAATAGGATCTTAAGTAAATTATTCTAATGTTTATATTGAAAGATTTATGTTGTTGAACAATAAGTATTAACTATCAATGGACAACTTCTCATAATGATGATGGTATCAGTCATCAGACTAATAACCCAGGATCTGAAACCTCAACATTTGTAAAGGATTTTGCTTAACATATAACAAACTTTGACATCAACCCGTCCCTACAAATGGGACTAAAAGACAAATGATGAGATTGACCATCAAAAATAATTTATCGAATCAGAAAATCCATATAGGCAACAGACACTTGCACATATCTGTATGACTTTAGGCAACTGTGGTCAGAATCATGACCAGCCTCTCAAATTTGAGTTCAAATCTCACCCCAAGGTCAGGCAAATTTCACACGAGTGGAAATTAGGTCCAATAAAGACATCGCCCTATGACCATAGAGTGGCTTTTGGTATGACATAAAATCCAAAACAAAAGGACAGAAAAAATACCACACCACAATTACTCATCAACAAACAAGTGAACAATACCAGAGCATAGCCAGCTTTATTCATTTTCAAACAACAATGGAAGTATTAACACAAATAAACCTTTGAAAAACTTCAGTATGTTTTTATGACTAAAACATAAGAACGTACTGTGTGTGTGTATGTATGTATTGTGCGGAAATAAAATCTATTATGAACTCAAAAGCCGGTGATGAGTCAAGGTAAACTATTGATTTACCTGTATATATGTATCTTTGTATGTAAAATACATGAAATATATGTAGACCTGATATTGTTTCATTGTTAAGCTATGACATTAGTATCAACAAAGCTGTATTGTTTACAAATATAGCCTAGAATAATAAATCTTGCAAACTGACATAAAAGTTATTATTACTGCTGCCAATTCAAACATATACAGAAAATTCATGTGAACATCAATGAAATATTTTGTTATAATACACTAACACTTCAATATTCAGACCACCTTTGGTTTATAATGTTGTAAAAATCAACTTTCGAACAGTGACCACCTGGGTATCACAAGTAGCAATGTTTTATTTCTAAGTAAGTACATTCAAAACCTGTGAACACAGGCCATCCATGGGAAAGACACAATAATTATGGCCTTTATTGACAGGTGGCCTTTATTCAGAGGCCATTTTGTTCTAAATGATTAATGAAGGTTTTTAAAAAGATATATAGGCCTTTATTAACAAGGTAGCCTTTATTCAGAGGTGGCTGCTAACACAGGTTTGACTACAGATGGTTTGAATTAATTAACACAACAAATAAAGAGAATCTCTTCTCTCTGATGAATTTCGTATTTTAGAAAATGGTAAGTCAATAACTTATACAGTTATGTTAGCTAATCTCGCCTGGTTCAGATGCACTTTACTATAAACAAAAATAAAAATGTTGATTTTGCAAATATTTGTACCTTCTGAAATTGCTGGTAGATCCTATAATTGGAAAAATTGTCGCTTAATAATTTAGAATTGGAATGGGCCCATTTACCAGTACCTACTAGATATACATAGGAAAACAACTATCACTTATCAATTAATTAAGTAACATTAAAGATGAAATAATATACTAACATTTATACTGATATCCATTATATAATACATACTCCATGACACAAGGTAAGGACATCTCATATAGAGAGTGAGGGTTCATTAACTTACCTAGAAAATAATCAAACCAAGTAATAAAACTGTCAAAAAAATCATTTTCATATTGACAAAATTGTTCTTTCCATTTTTTTGGTTTGACAGGTAAACAATAAAGCTCATTTTGACACTTGGTAACATCATTTAAGTTGTTTAATGTCAACCAAAAGTTTCACTTGTGCAAGTTTCAGGGCATGAGACATAGATTCAGAGGGAGTGAATGCCTGTATCACAAAGTGGGTGGGCGGCAGGGAATACAATACTCATTTTAATGTCAGTAAAGCTTGTGGTCACTGGACTCTACCTTGGCCTTGACCTTTGTATTCACCTCTTTATTTTATACAAGATTTTATATTACTTTCTTATAACAAACAGGTAACACAATTATTGCATTTATGGGACAAAACTTGTTATTTATAGGTAAAATAGTGGATAAAAAAACATGACGATATTTCTTGCCAAAATTTCTTCATGTACACAGGTAATGTAAACATGACTTAGCCATTAGGTACATGTATAAGTTAATGCTAAAATAATGGTTTTGTTTTGTCTTTATGAGATACTCATGTACAATATTGTTAGTATACATGTTAACAACATGTAGATATAGATGGAGTCATTGTAAGTATAAGAATGACCCTTTGTCCTAATTTGGTATATAACTTGATTCTTATAAATTTATCACTCAAAAAAACTAGCTGAAGTCAAAGATCACATTGTAACTCAATGAAGGCTGAATAAGTCAATCGAAAATTGTCATATACTATTAATAATTGGAGCTTCCACTGCTCTTTGAAATAAATATACATTCAAGTCTGAGGCGTTCACTAGATATCTTTACTAGAAATATATAACAGCCAATTGTCACTTGTCTCTTTGATTCTCACATCAGTAAAATACAGAGGATCAGGTTTATAACAGTAGGTATCTGGGGAGCAAATTCTTATCAAAAGTCATTGTACATTTTGTACCCCCCATTCAAATAAGCAATAACAGTTTTAGAAGAACATTCTTTTTTGAATGAGAAAATCTGGAAACTAAGTCAGCTCCATGCAATTAGAGATAAAACTAGAAATGTGTCCAGAGGTCACTAAGTCATTATAAAGGGGCCACAACTCTTGTGAAAATGTTTAGATTTTAACAGAAATCATCCTTGACTTGTATTTTATAATCATACACCTTCAAGAAAAATATGAAACCAATTTTAATCCATGCAGTATTTCTTGAGTTAGTGCTGGCAAACCAAAATTTGAACGGACCAAGGAACAGACGGAAGGAAGGACGTACGGGCAGGGGTAACACTGTAAGAAATTATGTAATAGTTCCTTTACGGCAGTCTGACTCATATGGATGCCATGGGCCCATTTTGCAAGTGTTAACTAGCTAAAATAGCAGTTTTACACTAAATGTTTTCTTACCCTGTTGTTATTTATAAACAACTAGAACTATCACTAAAGGTGATGAATACCCCCAGATGCGGCCTTGACACAGTTATTGTTACATTTTACATAGGGAAATATAATGCATTTTCATTTTTTTAATACCAGCAAATTGTTGCTTAGATATATCCTGACCAGTTTCTAAATATACATTATATAAAAAATAACAAAGGGCCATAACTCATTAAAATTTACTTGGACAAAACCTATTGTGGACATGCACAACTTGGCAAACTACTTATCACTTCTAAGAAGTTTCACTGAATTCCTGCATGTAGTTGCTGAGAAATAGTAAGGACAAAATTTACCTAATTGTATAAAACAAAGGGCCATAACTCAGTGAAAATTAATCCAAACAAAACCTGGTTATTGCATGCACAACTTGGCTTGCTTTTTATAACTTCTGTGAAGTTTCAATGAATTCCTATGAGTAGTTACTGAGATATTGTATATACACTGTATAAAAACAACAAAGGGCCATAACTCAGTGAAAAAATTCAACCAACCAAGACAAGCTTAATGCATGCACAACTAAGCTAACTACTCATCACTTCTGAGAAGTTTTATTGAATTCCTGGCAGTAGTCAATGAGAAATAGTCAGGACAAAATTTGCCTATTGTATATACTGTAGAAAAAAACAAAGGGCTATAACTCAGTGAAAATCAATCCAAATGAAAAATGATTTAAGCATGCACAACTAGGCTATCTACTTATTACTTCTGTGAAGTTTCGTTGAAATCCTGTGAATAGTTGCTGAGAAATTGTTCGGACAAAATCTGCTTAATGTATATACTGTATAAAAACAACAAAGGGCTATAACTCAGTGAAAATTAATCCGATCGAAAATTGCTTTAAGCTAGCACAACTAGGCTTACTACTGATCACTTCTGTGAAGTTTCATTGAGATCCTGTGAGTAGTTGCTGAGAAATTGTCCGGACAATATTTGCCTATTGTATATACTGTATAAAATCAACAAAGGGGTATAACTCAGTGATAATTAATCCGAACAAAAATTGCTTTAAGCATGCACAACTAGGCTTACTACTGATCACTTCTGTGAAGTTTCATTGAGATCCTGTGAGTAATTGCTGAGAAATTGTCCGGACAAAATTTGCCTATTGTATATACTGTATAAAAACAACAAAGGGCTATAACTCAGTGAAAATTAATCCGAACAATAATTGCTTTAAGCATGCACAACTAGGCTTACTACTGATCACTTCTGTGAAGTTTCATTGAGATCCTGTGAGTAATTGCTGAGAAATTGTCCGGACAAAATTTGCCTATTGTATATACTGTATAAAAACAACAAAGGGGTATAACTCAGTGAAAATTAATCCGAACGAAAAATGCTTTAAGCTAGCACAACTAGGCTTACTACTGATCACATCTGTGAAGTTTTATTAAAATCCTGTAAGTAGTTGCTGAGAAATTCTCCGGACAAATTGTGTCTACAGACGCACGGACCGACCGACCGACCGACCGACCGGCCGGCCGACCGACCGACCGTCAAGCGTGAATCCAATATAGCCCCCATATATTTCATATCTGGGGGTATAATAAGCGTTTATCATATTTATCTTCTTTAAATAATTATAGTTAGATATTCAAAGATATTTTATACTACTTAGCAAGATTATAAAGCTTACACAACTGCTATCTTAACTAAGGTAACATTATGTCTATTAAACATCTATGAAAAAGGATCCCTGCGGTTTTATGGGTTAATTTTCAGAAATAGGGATTCCATCAACTATGATTAACCTCAATATTAATACAGTTCTTATTATCATACCTCTGTGCATAATTGTTATTTATGGGTCACATTACTTGATTGCTCAAAGTCAGGTCAAGTTAAAATTATGTCAAAAAATCGTTTTTTGCACTCAATTGTGTTATGTTCAATTAATCTTTTCTTCTGGGAAAATTTTCTTTTAAAATGTTAAGCAGAATGAAATGTATTGTTTAACTGAGAGGTTTTATCATAAAAATGTCAAATTGAATTGACATATTGGTGGATGATTTTATTTCTTATTTCCATTTTTTATCAGATTCAGAATTAATGAATATCAGACTTTAGACATATAATTTTTATGTCTTAACTCGCTGCACATGTTTCAAACATGCAGTCTTCAAGTGGTTTGAATGTACCATATGCAATAGGCCGACTTTTTAATTTCTTTGTTTCCCAGCAAACTTCTTACCGGCTCCTATATTTTAGGTGGCAGAAATAAAATTTAATCTTTGGCCTAATGTACCCAAATTGGCCCTACAGAGATGACTATGTTGGGAAAAAAGACATAAAGTGAACATAGATTTTTTATTCTAAATAACAGAAAAATTAAGAATTCATTAGACAAAGTGGATATAGATTTTTTATTCTAAATATCAGAAAAATTAAGAATTCATTAGATAAAGTTCCCATGTATTGGTAATATACATTTATTAATCTAGTCACACACGTAAAACTACAACTATAATTACACGAAAAAAATATACAAAGCAGTCAAAATTTACTAATAATCAATATGTCAAAATCCAGATTTCTAATCAGAATCGAAGAACACAATTTAATTGAAATATAATTAGATAAAATTCATCTAAAGCTCCTTAAGCATTTTCATTTAGAAAATGGCAAAAGCCAACAAGGCAATCTCAAGAAGCCAAAGATAGAAATATTTTGGCCTAGGTTGCCTGCCTAATTAGCTTTTACAGCATAATTTTATCTTGATGCACAACTTTAGCTAATTCCGTGTTCTATTTAAGTTGGTGTTTATCAAAGATGTTGGTTAATAGTTGGCTCAGGGCAATAAAAAACATTCCTACAATATTTTTGTTGTTGTATTGCACTCAAGATGATATTTTGTTGCGGGCTATGAGAAATTAATTATGTTAATATATTTAGGTCTGTATGTCTTTGTATTAGCTCATTATGTCTGAGCCCACATGGTTACCTCATATTATGTCTGAGCCCACATGTTTACCCTATAATGTCTGAGCCCACATGGTTACCTCATATTATGTCTGAGCCCACATGTTTACCCTATAATGTCTGAGCTACTTCATAATGTCTCAGTTAAGAGTCTGCAATGGCGAGTACCTCATATTCAAAATGTCCGAGCCCATTTGATTAACACAAGAATCATTAAGTACTTCAGTAAGTGAAAATCTTACGCGGCCGACCATTTTTGCCAAACAAGAGGCCTTCGACCACATTGTTTCCATATATAACTCATTTTGCTTCAGAGCAGATTAAATTGACTATAACTTGGCCATTTCTTGAGATATTTTTATCAAATAACCTTTATTTGGCTCAAAATCAAAGCTCTTTCGGGACAGATATATCCGGAATTCTGGACATATCCGGAATATTGTTACCCCTATCTAAAATATCTATCATCTGAAAATATTATATTTCCAGGGCTCGGCGCAACACTGTCATAACTTATTCTTATTTCAGTATGAGTTACGACACTGTTGCGTTGAACCCTCGATTTGTTCAACAGTGAAAAAGCCTAACACTAAAGCACACAATAAACCACAAGATCAGAATACAATGCCTTCAAACACTGTGGAGAAAATTTCATTTGATGAACAGCTAATTAATCTGACTCATAGTATAAGTAAATCAAAGTACTGAAAGTACTCATGAAAACTAAACTTACATAGACTTGCACTGCGACATGAAATGGGAACAAGTTCAACAATTGCATAGCGGGTGTAGATAAATGTAGTACTAAGGTCTGCATAAAAATTCATGCGTGCCGAGCAAATGACGGCTATGGAAAGCTGAACTATCATTCAGTTTCCAAAAACAACAAAGCAACTGAACTAGTACAAACACAGGGTTCTCAATAACAGCAGGCTGCAGGCCAATTTAGCCGCTTAGAAATGAGTTTGGGCCTGTTAGGAATCTCAAAAGTTCATAAAATATTGCTAGAAAATGCCTAGACCCCTTCTAGCAGGCCCGTTAGTCTAGCTTTTGGGCCTGTTAGCCACAAACTTATTGAGAACCCTGCAAACAGTCTTTGACCTTGACATTGTAATCACTATTGAAATATCATTTTTCACATCATTTCCTAGTTTGTCCATAATATCACAGATGGGCAGGCAGCTAGAATACAGAGAGTATCAGGAGTATTATGGTACAAACAGATAATTGTATACAGATCACACCTACTTAACATAAGAAATTCACTGAACCTAGAAATTTAAACTTAAGTTAACATAACCTTGGACAAATCACTGTGGACATCAATACAATACAATGACTAACTGAACCATTAAGTTTTCTTAATTTGACCGAAAATGTTCAAATTCAATCGCTAATAAGACTGTCGGAAAGACCTGAGAAACACATATTTCTAGTGGCTTTATTTGTATGGCAATGAACACTTGTGTAGAAAGGTATAATTTTGTTCATTAAGTTTAAGCATGAGTCATAGATATTTGAAGAGGTGTGAATGACCAAACATCATCTCAAATTTGTCATCAACCACAATGAGTTAAACTCAGTAAATTTCAGGCTTAATCATGATCAAATAAGACTGAAGGTCAAAAGGTCACCTTATAACACTCTCAGTTAAAATACATGAGAATATGAAAATTGAGCCATTTCATGCAGTAGACTGTAATTTTATGTTTTATAATGAGCAAATGAAACTTGTATGATTTATAGATGTTAAATATATTTGGCTGCTATGAGAGCTAAAATTGTTTTCCAGTGGTTTGACCTTATGACCTAGTTTTTTTTCCAGAGAATAAGCAATAAACCACTTGACCTAGTATATTTCATTTAACAAATCTTCACACCAAGTGTGACCTTATAAGATAAAAAGAAGCTGGAACAGACGGACGGATGCACATACAGAAGCCTACCATTTTATGCCTTTCAGCGGGGGATAAAAAGGTCATCTTGTCAGCCTCAACACCCGATCACTACAATCACTACGTCTTCTAGTACATCAGAGGCCAACTGATCACACAACTTGTCCTTACCTAGGCTTAACACTTGCAACCGCTCAACTTGCCGCCCTGTGCAGAGCCACTGACATTAATCAGGATTAAACAAAATGTGTTTTTGAAACACAATGCCCCCTTCAGGTGAACTTGACCTTTGGCCTACTGACCTTTTAATGCACAGGTCCTGTAGATGTTGCCATGAGGAACCAACACTATGAAGTTCGATGACTATAGGTAGAAGCATTTTGATTTTATAGGCTAGCTTAATGTTTGTTACAAACAAACAAATAAACAAACAGACAGTACTGTATATATAAACAAACAATACCACTGATACTCATATCATACTCCTATTAGATGCACTCTGGGGAAAACACATTTCACAGATTATTTGTGATATTTCTCAATGGATACATGGATCATTGTTTGGTACATTGGGCATAATATGAAAATATTTTAATCATAATTAATCACCTGATGATTTTTCATGATTTTAAAAAACATTGTAGGGGAGGGGGGGGGGGGGAGGGGCAATAATGATAGTGGGAAAAGTGTTCACTTAAGTGAAGTTGGTGAATTTTCTAGCGATATTACTTAGGTTACAGAGAATTCAGTTTTTCCATGTATAAATAGATTTGGTGCTTCACTGATGTATTTAAGCTGTATCAACTCTGTGTTACAACAGTATGACACTGATAATGTAAAATACAAATTGATGTGAAGATAAACATTCTAAAGCAGTCTACGGTCTTGTCACACAGCAAGCACCACATTCCTGCATCAAGCACTTTTCTGGTGCCACACACTTAAATTGTACATAAAACTGCAGCGCATTCTCTAACAGATTTATTTTTATGTGAATTATGCATGTAAGATAATTATAGATGAAATTTCTTCTAATAGAATTAATTTTCACATAAAAGATTTTTTTGCAAAATTTCACCTATTTTTGAGAAACATAGGTTTGTAACGACTTCAATTGAAATTCTAGCCGCAGCCTTGGGTCCTGAGTAAGCCGACAATCTGAGTTTGAATCCCCGTTGCAGCAGGTCAGGGATGAAAATATTCTTTAAATTTTGATTATCAACAGTGTATTTTTAATCATGTCTTACAAATTACAAAATTAATAATGCTGTGTTACTTATAATTTTTATACATAACGCAAATGGCAAATTTATGCAAGACCGAAATATTTCTTTATACTGGTAGCAGATGTTAGGGAAACTAGTCTAAGTCACAGATTGGGTGCCATATTGTAATCATACTTCATATTGTAGTACCTCATAAAATACTTGTAAAATCATGATAACTTCTATGAAAGGAGGTGGGTGGGGTGCTTTGAAATATCAATTAAATTCCAGTATCTCATATGAACCAGATACAGAACTAGGAGAGTTCCTACTAATACTAACTGAACAGTCATGTTGACAGACAGACACAAGACTACCCACACATCACTGTGAGTACCTGCAGTTCATCCTAATAAATTGTTTACATGACCCAGTGCAGAGGTCAAGAAAAAAATAATTCCTTAATAAATATGCCCCTTTAAAATATAGTGGTTTTACAATTCACCAATTTTTGTTAATAATTCTGGCATAATTGAAGGTTTTTGGAAATAACTCGAAGATTTGTATTTTCACCACTCACCACAGTTTTCAGGTTTTTCACTTAAAAAGGTTTAGTGTGTAAACTGGGTGGCATTTCTTAGGGTATATACAATTAATAAATACAACATGCTGGAAATTATCAGACTGTTTCCATGGATGTTAACACCATTAGAATGCCCATTTTATGAGTCATTGGACATTAATGAATTAATCTGCAGGATCAATAGGTATAGAATTACCATTTAGTTCTTAGAAACTTGCAGTAGCACAGACAAGTGTCTCAAGAAAGTTGTGTACACATATATCAGGCTTTTATATCTCAATGAGTAGAATGATAATTTTGTTCCTGTCCGAAGTCATTTTTACTTGACTTGAATGTCTAGTAGTTGCTTCAGTCACTGACTGCCAGAAATTTCAAAATGATATGGAATCAACAGAGCACAGATGGAGCTAAAAAGGCTGGTTGGCCCAAATAAAATTTTACACATAGATTTTTATCACCAAAAAAACATGAATTTGAAATTTTTCATAAAGCAATAATTACCTTGTTTCTGTGCAGACTGAGCGTACTGTGCTAATAATTTCTGTCTTTTCTTGTCGTAACCTTTCTGAGTTATGTCCCCTGAAATATACAATGAAAACGTTTAAAACATGAATCCGATACCATTTTAATTGTCAAATTCCATTTGTCATCAATTCAGTAATTCCTTACAGAACTCAAAAGAGGTGTGATTATGAAATGCAGACTGCTAATAAACACAAAAATGAAGATAAGTGAATCTCTAATGCAATATTAATAAATATTCTTTTCTACCAAAAATACAGAAAATAAATACAATCTGAATTGGATTTCATAATATGATCTATAACTGTCCGTGGAAATACCTGCCAATATGTCATCATAGATAAAACCATGTCATTAAAACATATAATACCCTTAATATCAATTAAGTAAATTAATTAATTTTAAATTGGCCTAAAAGGTTTGTTTTCTGGACTCATTCTAACTGGCATTGATTTGGTATGTTTTGAATCACAATAGGAGCAAGGGCACAAACTATTTGAATGACATCTACAAGTTATCTCTAAACAGACTACACTTACATTAGCTTAAAGGCATCTATATATCATTATAATCACAAGACAACATAAGCCAGAACAAAATTGATGAATTAGACAAGTTGATTTCCAGAAAGCTACAGACCTTGTCATGTTATTAATTCTATAAGAACAATTATCTACTTATCATCAAGATACACACACTTAAGTAGTGTTCATATTGAACAATTTCTGTCATAACAAGTCAACAATTAAGAAGAAGCCTTATACATTCAACAAACAATCTTCTAGCTGGCAATTTATGAGAAACTCGAACAAAGAATTGGCCAATCTCAAAATCTAACACAGAATAATGGTCCCAATTCTGGAGCCATGACAGTACCAATATAAACATTCACCAGTTACCCTACAAATTACCTGTCTATAATTCTGAAGACATCAAAGCAAGTTTAATACCATAGAATTCAGAAGGGATCAACCCTTGTCAACAGATTAAAATTATGATGATCCAACAACAAGTTACAAGTTTAAATTAAGATTACTGGTCCAGAATTCAGAAGACACCAAAACAAGTTACCAGTCTGAAATTCAGAAGACACCAAAACAAGTTACCAGTCTGAAATTCAGAAGACACCAAAACAAGTTACCAGTCTGAAATTCAGAAGACACCAAAACAAGTTACCAGTCTGAAATTCAGATGACACCAAAACAAGTTACCAGTCTGAAATTCAGAAGACACCAACACAAGTTACCAGTCTGAAATTCAGAAGACACCAAAACAAGTTACCAGTCTGAAATTCAGATGACACCAAAACAAGTTACCAGTCTGGAATTCAGAAGACACCAAAACAAGTTACCAGTCTGGAATTCAGAAGACACCAAAACAAGTTACCAGTCTGAAATTCAGAAGACACCAAAACAAGTTACCAGTCTGAAATTCAGAAGACACCAACACAAGTTACCAGTCTGAAATTCAGAAGACACCAAAACAAGTTACCAGTCTGAAATTCAGAAGACACCAAAACAAGTTACCAGTCTGAAATTCAGAAGACACCAAAACAAGTTACCAGTCTGGAATTCAGATAACACCAAAAAAGGTTACCAGTCTAAATTCACCCATTCCCACCTCAAATGGTTGGTTTTTCCCCAAAATGAATAAGTATCCCATGTCTCCAAATACAACATGTAAGCTGCGATAATGTTCCCTTCTAAGGGCCATCACCTTGGCCCCAATCCCCTAAAATGTAAAGAGAGCATACTACGACCCACCAAGTGGTTATTAGAAAATATGAAGAAGCTGGCAATAAAACAAGAACCAAACACCAAACATTGGTAGCCACTAAACCAGTAAACACAACAGGCATTCAGACAAAGATGTACAGTATAAACACATTCAGACATTTCAATGAGTATATAATACATAGTCTAGCTCTGCTCAATTAGACAAGAGCAATAAAAATGCCATAAAGACACAATAATCAAACAATATTCTGGAACTAATGTACTTGTTATTAATCTAAAACCTATACTATAAATACATACCCTTGCAATGGTAGAGGTTCAAAAAACATACAGGAGAGCATAAACAATTTCTAGGAAATCCAGACTCAAGTGTAAGGAATATGTTTTTTTGATAATTATATTTAATGGAATAAGGACTTATGTAGTCAAACCTGTGGATGAAGGCTAATGAAGGCTATCAAAGAGAGAAATAAATCAGAATGCCATTACGCATGCCTGGCATTTTGTCTGAAGGTCATTTTGACTATTATTTTAATAAATGTGTGTGTAATTGTCAGTGACTGTAACATTGTTCCTACATTGGCATTCATTAACAGTGTTATTACCCCAGGTTTGATGTATATAAAACACTTGTTCTTACGGTAAGCTTTTATAACATTGGGTACCATGGAGTCTCAGAATGAAGGCTTGCCATTGGTTAACTTTCATGACATACCTCTGAACCAACCAATTAAAAAGCATGTATCAAAAAAATCTCAAAACATTTAACAGAAATTTCAAGAACAATTCATTCAACCAAGGCCCAATTAGCAGACGGAGTCAATAGGTCTTGGATGGAAACCAAGAGGGCATTCCCCTCTCCAGAAAGTAATTTAATTGCCTCCCATCTTTGATTCACAAACCAAATAGAGAAGTAGTCAGTTGTGAGGAACATGAGGTATAATTGTTAGATTATAAGATAAGCCAGGAGACATTTTTCAGAATTCCTTAAAAAGGGGCCACCCACAGCAAGCTATACAGGTGAGAGTGGACACTAAAACAAAATGATTAGGTTAATGGTAATATAATGCTGTACATATATTTTTAACTGAAATAATTAATAATAATTTGAAATATATTGCATTAACTTTAAGTACAATAAACATGTAGTCTTTGAATTAATTTTTTGTGACAGGTTGCCTGGCTATATACTTTATGAAGGAAAAAAATCCTTTCAGGCAGGGGGCAACCCACTCTTTCGAAGACTGAATAAAACATGGTTGTACAGAATGCTGAACTCCGATATAGTGAAACAATTATCCTTCCGCATCATGCCTTACTTTATTTCAATTTAATAGATACAGTGAAATATGGATATATTACTAAGTAATTATTCAAGTACCTAGAAATTCACTATAACTTGGTTCCACTGTATTAACAACAACACAATCATTTAATCAAACTATCAAATCATTATCTGAAGTAGCTTTATATGTGAAGAAAATTATTACAACATCATCAATAATATCACATCAGGTTTTTTGTCAATTTTCGTTTAATGTTTATCATAGTCCATGATCATACGTGATATTTCATGATTTTTTTACAAGATTATTCTGGGAAAGTTTCAGTTGAGATAATAATATTTACACTGAATTTCACACCCAGTTTGGTACAGGCTACACGAGACAAGCATTATAAAATAAATACATCAACATGACAGGTAGCAGGGGCAGGTATGGTGATAAGCATTTAGGAAGGGGCCATAAACCATAGATATGGTTTGGAACTACTTTCATCTCACTCACAGGGGGTGGAAAGAAGATTTTTTGCTGATTCATAAGGGAATCTATGATGTTGGACTCTGTAATTTTTTTAACATAATTTAAATTCTCACTGACGCTAATAATTAAGACACATAAAATTCATATATTTACATGTCTTTGCTTGATTATACAATGGGAAATACCCTTTGCCCCAATGCATACACCCTTTGGTTGCCAAATCATGTAAAATAAAACTAGATTTTAATCTGAATATTATCATGGGTTGGGTTGTTAGCAGTTTATCAACAACATTTCAAATATGAATGACACAAATTTGACCTATCTGGTGATCCCAAGTTACCAACCATAACAAACAGGTCTGCGCTTCTGTATTCTACAATCAACAAACATCATACCATAATCACTCATGTTTAAGTTACTTCTGTGTATAAGATGCAGGCAATAATCAAAGCTTAGTAATCCTGGGAAATTTTTCAAATTCTTCCTCTGAGATGTTTGAGATGGCATTAGTGTACCATGCAACACTAATATAGTCTTCATCTTCATTATCTTTCCCCTATGGAACATCAGATCCCTGAGCTTCAGCAAGAGTTCCTCATCCCAGGGGTAACGTTAACTATTCATTTGCACACCACATCTACCTTGGGTTATCAATTCTGCCTCCGGAGGTGTAGGTATGTTTGCCATCCACGTACCACTCAGTCCATTTCTGTGTAAGGACCTCCTTCACAGACTTACAGAATGAAATGTCTAAGGGTTGTTAAACCAAAGTCATTCCACCTGGGATGATACCTGTTGTTTTGCATTGCTACATAAACAGGTTCCGATGTTCACAGGATGCATCAAAGACCAGTAAAGACTTTTTTGTCGTCGTCTGGCCTTTTCGTATACACATTCTTGACCCATTCCAAAACAAGAGCATGGTTCATCCAGCCCCTTTCTTGACAACATGCTATTAATAAAGTATTATCCCTGTTGGCCATTTCACTGTTTATGGCAGCGTTTTTCCATATGACAATGACATAATTATATGGTAGCAGCTTGCCCCCATCTGCAATGCATGACAGAATGACTGTAAATCCATTTTTTTTGGTTTCCAGTAGTCACCTTTTGTGTTTACTATTGTACTTTTCAAAAGTAAGTCAAACAAAAGTAAGCATCGTCTGATTGCAGATTCCTCTGTAGGACTGAGGTAGTCACCACATCTTGATAATGAAACATTGAAAATTCGTGAATTTTCCTCAAAATCATCTAGGTTTCTGTGCAATGAGAGTTTGACATCTTAGAAACAAATCCTTGAGAAGGCATAAAACCGAACTTTGGGAGGCTTAGAAGTCTTTTATTGCTGGGTCTTCATTGGCGATGATTTTGGATTTAATGTGTTACTCAATGCAAGATTCTCCTATTCCACGACAACGCCTGTCTTTCTGTCAACACTCTTATTTACTAAGAGAGGAAACTGTGCTGACTCCCCCTTTAGGTTCCGGTACTCTATTATGCCTCTGAAAAACTTCTTTCTACTGGCGCCATCCTCGGACATTAATATTGTATTCTCTTCCTGTTGCTCTGTTTCCATGGGTAGCAAACTTCACCCAATTTTTTGTCCCGATTGTGGATGCAAAAACATGCACCTAATACATGTGATTTTGGAAAACTGTGGTACAGGGGGTATACTAAAATGTTATTTCTCAATCTATCAAATGGTTATGGAGAAACAAGACTTAGTGTCTAACCAGGGTCTTGATCACATGACCTCTCGACAGATCTTGATCACATGACATCTCGACAGATCTTGATCACATGACCTCTAGACAGATCTTGAACACATGACCTCTAGATCTAGACAGGTCTTGAACCACCAGACCTCAAGAAACACATTTCGATGTTAAGTAAACAAACTACAGGTCTCTTTATGAGGCTCAAAATGCTATTATGAGAATCTGAAACCATAAAAAATGTAACAATCTTCCACACAGAATTTAATTCCAAATATTGTGTCTATTCAGCAATAACATTTTTCACACAAAAAAAACTTAATAACTCAGAAATCAATATTTTTCTGCAGATAATCTGGCAGCCTCAAATTCCTGAGAATAAAACCAATTGAATTGTGGGAGGCAGTAGACGAAATATGAGAACATTAGAAGACAAATGTAAAAGAGCCACTCTCTCAAAAGAAGACAAGAAATCATCGATGACCCAGTGCTGAGGAAAAGACTATGAACGTATTAATCAATGTCAGCGGGAATCTAAATTTAATCCAATCAGGATCTCCGACTTCTATCAGAAACTTTTTATCGGAGGTGACTTGGATTTCAGGGGACTAAATTCTAAGTGTGAAAAGGATTTATTTATTCTGATACAATTCTTATCACATTACCAGGAAACCGTTTACTGTAATGAATGTCTAATTTGTTCTATGATTTATGCTTGTAAATAATCTTGTTTTCATTCATTTTACATTTATCTTGATAAGGTATAACTTAAAGTAGCTCCACTTTAGTTTAGCAAAAGAAAACCTTTAAATTGATCTTTTTTTTAATCAGAACATTGAAAAGAATCATAATGCATTCATCATTGTTTTAAGGCAACAGACCCGCCTCCGTGTTTGAGTGGTCAAAATTGCTGTCTTCAAATCACTGTAACCTCTCACTGATAGAGAGTCGTGGGTTCGAACCCCACTACCGACCATGTCTCTTTATGTGAGAAAGTAGGCAGTTACTTATGGAGGTCCGATGGTCTAGTACTGGTTCTTCCCATATGACTCTGACTGTTGAAAAGGGGCGTACTCTATATAAACATTATATACATGCAACAGATAGACAGTGAATTTTCAACTAACGATCAATAAATTTTTACTTTTGACAGCCGGTATGTCAACTTAAGTACAAATAATTCTCCTATATTGGTTTTAGAAATTAAAAATAAAATATGTAACTTAACAGCATCCAACTTCTATAATACATTGAAAGAATTCTTTTTTCATATTTGGCCTCATATAAAAGATTACTGATTACAACAGTTATTCAACAGAACTTCTAAGTACAATAAATTGATCCAGGATCAGAGTTGATACATATATAACACCCAGTAACAGGTGCATACAAAACATGGTAGGTCTCAGGTCTCCTGTGGAAAGAAAAATATGACTTTAAACAGAAGGTAGTAATTCTTAACAAATTAAGTATCAGTGACCTCTGTAACACAACGCAATCTTTGACAAAAACGCCACTTTCAAACGATCACAGCCCTTAAATTCCCAGTGCTCCAGCAAGCCCGTTTCTGCAGGGCATCACGCCCTGCCCTTAAAAACAGCTGCCCTGCCTTTTTCAAAGCCCTTATTTTCCAATCTTCTGGATGATCCCTTATCAAGCAGAATGGGGTCCACTATGAAATTCTATGGAAAAGCAAAGCCTTCAGTAGGCATCAGAAAGGTAGACTCCCAACAAAGATAAATTCTTTCCTGATTACATTTTAGGTAAGGACGGTTCCTTTAAATTTTTAGGGGACATAATTATGGATGAAATTTACAATCAGCAACTGTTGGGGTAGGGGACTGTTTTATACACCAATCAGGGTTCTCAATAACAGCAGGCTGCAGGCCAATTTAGCCGCTTGGAAAGGTGTTCGGGCCTGTTAGGAATCTCAAAAGTTTATAAAATATTGCTAGAAAATGCCCAGACCCAGTGCCCTCTTACTAAACAGGCCTGTTAGCCTAGCTTAAAATTGGGCCTGTTGGCCACAAACTTATTGAGAACCCTGCAAATGGTTGTAATGTATGTATTTAGTATGGGACTACACAACAGGAAGAGACCAATAAATACCAATAGAAGATATATATATATAATCAATGTAAGGTTTTCAATACATAACTTCTTTAGTAATACACAGATGTGGTCAGCCTCTACACTCCTTTTCATCACCTCTACATCAAGGATGTGAATCACAAATATGAGGAAATGATTGTACAAGTGTTTCCTACAAGTTTATGACATTTACACAAAGGTTGAAAACCAATAAAAGTTTAACAATATCACTTCAAGATATTGAAAAATTAGTTTTCACATTTTAAGAAGTTACTGCCTGTAAATAAGCCTTCCACACATTCAAACATTGATATTTTTGAAAGGGATCATTGCTAGCATTTAGTCCCTTAAAGTCAGACCCTTTTTTACTCAGATCTTTGAGTCCCTCAATAAAGCCATATATTTTTGCCTCAAATCTAGTCCCCAACTAAGGTTATAAATAATCATCTCTAAAACTTAGCAAGTCCCTAACACAAGTCCCTAATATTATTCCAAAAATCAATCCTTAATTAATTCCCCTTCCTTCCCTCATTTTCCTGCTGAAATCAATCTTCCAGTCTTTCTTCTGAAATTGAATCCCCTTTTAACCCTAATTTTCTCCTAAAATCTAATCCCTCTTTCTGGTGTAACAGAAATTCCAAGACATCTGAAAAAGACACAATGTCCTCAATTCCAGACAGTTTCATAGTATCGAGACATATATGTCTTGGGAAAACTGGTAATGAATTTACATATTATATAAAAATATCTTAACAAAGATAAGGCCATATACAAACAATCTTTGGTTTCAGACTCAAGAAAGTAAATTTTTATCCTCAAACCAGAACAAAGTTCTAAGTTCAACTTGGCTCCTATAATTAACAGTCCATTATTGGTTTAAAAATTTGAAACCCTCCCAAGGCAAACTAGAGCTTTGACACAGAAGTGACTTATACCCCCTCCACCACTTTGACACTAAGAATATCATTGTAAACTTTATGGCTAAGTTTAAGGGCATATAACTCTGGAATGTGTGGATCACTTGGCCTGAAAATGGTGTCTTGCAGATATCTACACTTCATTGTGATGGCATAATTCAAATTTCATTACAATTGCTAAATGAATGTGGAATGAATGTAGTTCACTCCACAAACTTGTGAAATAGTATGCGGACGAACGGACGGATGGACTTGACCGACAGTGATTCTAATATACAACCTCTTAAACTTTGTTTGTGGGGAGGGCGGGGGTATATTAAAACTGTCCCATTGTTTCTATCAGATACATACACTCATAATTAACAATTGCCAATTAAATTGCTAATCCCATTCTTGACTTGAAATTTATTACAATCCATAATAAATTGGAATGACTGAGGCCATGTAAGTTTGTGACCTTCCCACAGCTTGTCCCCTAAATTCTTCCAAAAAAGGGTCACCTACATCAAGCAATCCTTAAAGTGGGTGTGGGTTAAAAAAGCGCAGCATTTCAACATGGCCTTATATAATGATACTGTCCCCAAATCCATCAAAATGGTACACCCAACAGCAAGCTTTAAAAGTACAGACAGGGTACGAAAATAAAAACATTTTTTTCTTCACAGCCTAATCTATCAAATAATATTCTCAGACATAATAACATACTGATCCTTATTATAAATTACTTATAACATTTCTCACATAGAAAAACATAATCTATTCCACCATCTTATAAACTGTCAGTATGGTAAAATAGATTTTCAACATTAAAACATGCCTTAGCTATGCTATTTTTCGTCTCGGTTTAAGCGCTAATAGACAGATCTTTGGTCATTCACATTACCTGGTTCTCTGAAAATGTAGAGCTTTTACTTGTCTCTGCAAATCCTATTCAAAATCTATGATTTTTTAAGGGCCAATTCAAGCAAGAGGACCCATTTCGGACAACCAACAATTTTAACAGACGTCTTCTATTTTGGATTACATGGTCGTATTTTTTTACAATTTAAAGCATAAAAAGCATTCCTTGTTTTCACTTACCCATCGAGTGACTCATTCATTTTTTTCGGGCAATTTTGTTCAACACGTTCATTTGAACTCATAATCCCCCATCCCACTTCTTTTAAGAGATCTCAACAAAATTCTTTGTATTTTATTGCAGCTTTTTGCTTTGAGTGCAAGCATATAACGTAAAAAATCCGAATAATATGGATTCTATAATGATTACGGCAAAAACACATTTTTTTAAGGAAGGCCTCATCTCGAAATATTAGAAAACTACAGACAGAGACGAATTCCCGCACCACTGAAAACCAAGACAACTTTGCCCATACAAATGTACGGAAATATGCAGAACAGATTTGACAAAATTAAAATTCAGGACTGAGAGCGATTAACTTTGTTCCTTCGAGATTGATACAATTAGTTTTTAGTGTCTGCCTTGAAATTGGCTGACAACATTCCATTATGAAGCCCAACCTAGAATATGCCCCAAAGAATCATTAACGCAGAAATTTTTTATGACATAATTAAAATAATTTTCCAACATGCAGACAAGTCACTCAGCTAATTTTCATAGCAACGAAGATTTACATATTTCAGCCTAAAAATATTTCGTGAAAATCTCTTTTTTCATGTTTTCTTTATCTATTGCAGCCCAAGTTTTTAACAAATATTTTCTTTAGTTTCACATCAAAGGCATTAAAAAGCTCTTAATCTTACAGACAGGAGTCATTTCCATCATTAATGAAGGAATTTAACAATCATATACAATTTCTCAGATCAGACAAGGTCATAGAGCATTTAATAAAAACTACTTTTCAGACAAGACCATGGTGCATTCAACAGAGTCAATACGTCATCCCTGGTTCAGAGTAACCATTTACTGTATGAGCCACTATTATTGATACAATATCTTTCCCATAATAATCTAAAGTCTGATATAAGGAAGAGATAACACATATCTCCATGTAGACGACTGCTGAGCAAGCTAGTGAGCCTTTCTTGTGAATTTCCATACATTTCGAGTATTTCATCTCATTTATGAAGATTCCATTACAATGTAAAAGCAATACAGCAAAAAGTCTGGGGAATTTTCAATACACCCACTCCTACTATTAAATATCGCATTTATGGAATACATATTATTTACTAAAAAATGAAAAACTAAAAGGAGACCTTGAAAGTTGCATGATATAATTTGCTGAAGTGAAATTTCACATGGACTTTTCAGGCCATCCATTAATAATATTGTTTGGGGTAACGCTACAAACACTCACAAAAAACGGCCCATAAACGCAATTTATTTTTTGGCCTCTGTGGTAATTATGTTGTATTATTATACACCTTCAGGTAAAATATGAAACCAATCCATGAAATTCTTCTTGAGTTATCGCTCGGAAACCAAAATTCGAACGGACAGATCGAGGGTTCAACGCAACAGTGTTGTAACTCATATTGAAATAAGAACAAGTTAGGACAGTGTTGCGCTGAGCCCTCGACTGATGGACAAGAATAACACTTTAAGCCATATCGAATGGCAGGGGCATACCCACTGAAAATTCTCTGTGTAGGGGTAGGGTTACCGCAAACAAACATTTTTAAAGAATGTCCTTACTGACAAGAAAACTGCACTCTTTAATCACCAAACAAGTCTATTGTATCATGTAAAACACAGACAGCCATAAATTAATATGATAACATTTTTGCAGATTACATTGACATAAAATGCATTGAATGCACATTTTTGCAGTACCAAGCAAAGAAAAGAATGCACATGAAATTTCAACAATTGTAAATAATGAAAACTTGAGTTCACAACATTAACATATTATTTATCAATTACTGAAACATTTAAGGCTACATGTAATTATAAACGTTAAAAAGAAGATTATAAACTTAAAATGCCGATTGCACATATCTGCCTGTAATCCTGAAATAATTGTTTTACTTACTAACTGGGCATGCTTCTAATACAAACAAACTGCTGGCAAATCCAAGATTGTTAATTTTGTACAAGAGTCAAACTTATGCTTAAAAGGTCAGAGAGAATTAGTAGGCTGTTCATGAGTAACAGACACTCTTTCTTACACTTTAATAGACAAACTGACTCTCTAAATAGGTATCAACAGCACATAAAACCTGCATTACAGTTTACTTCTCTCTTTGCCATTCGGTGACCCCTGTACAAACATTTGACTGTATTCCAATTAAATTTTAATTGACCAGTTTGGGGTCTAGACTGTCCTTAAGAATTTTAATAAACACTACATTTATTAAAATAATCATGAAAGTAATCCCATTAAGCGCCACAAAGGTGTAAATACATAAATTTGTGCATAACAAGAGACAACCATTAATAACCTTCTTGCACTCAAGATTCAAACTTCAGATTGCAATATACTGCATAGACAAGTTATGAACAGATTTAACAGTTGTGAGCAACAGACAGCTATATACATCATGTATAGCATAACACGTTTCACACCCAACGCATTATTGTTGGAACAGACATTTTTGAACATTATTCAAGAAAAGCATGTCTACAGCCAAGAATTATTTTCAATATTGCCTAGGCTAGCACAGATTTGTTTCGCTTTCTAGCACAAGAATAATTCTCAGTGACCTAGAAAGATTTTCAATATTTGTAAAACAATAGACAGTGTAATAGTAAGAAATTACTGCAACAAGGCTTAGATTTCCTCCTTTCCTCCGACTGGCTCTGTTTAGCATTAATACAAACGCAATATGCACCAAAAAACAACCAAATTAACAGCCAAGGTGATTGAAGCACATCTGTATTAACAACTCTAATAAAAGTTAACTTGATCTTCAGAATTTATATTCTAAACAATGAGATTTATAATGAACATTTACTTGCATGCTGCTTTGTCTCAGCATGTTTGCCTTTGTTTTGCAATGATATTTCAGCTTTTTATGACGGCTGGTTCCCCTACAGAGATTCGAACCCGATTACAAGTCTAGCACACAATAAAAATATTAGCCGGGGCCATTATTTACTTGCATGGCCTAAATTATACAAATACTATGGTCAGAAATATTCAATTCAATCACCGTTTATGATGGCAAATGCTGTGTGTTTGTACACATCAGTGATGTTGAATGTACATGTTGATGAGGAATCCTACACCAAGATCAGTTTTATTGTTGAATTCAAGAACCCTTAAATTGAATGCCAGGGTTGTAGTATTTGAGCTTACAATTGTTGAATTTGTTGGTGAAATACAGCCCCTTTTGATACAGCCCCTTTTGATAACCATTACAGCTGAACTTATTGAGGAGGGGGCTAAACCCCTCCTAGCCCCCTGCACCAGGTTCCCAAACCCCTTGTATACATTCTTGTAAATATTCATTTGATTTATAATTCTAATAACTACCAATGAACATGTATAAAAGATACTAATCTACTGACATATATACATGATATTCACAAACCAAAAACATGAAAACGACCCTTTTAACCACATATTTATCAAAGGGGTTCAAACTGACCCCTTACATCATAAGCTCCAAGGGAAAACCCTGCTGACTCATTCATGATTCCATTTTACCAATGTATCAACAGTTCTTAGCTTCTGCTTGGTCCTTACATGATGGAAGATAAAGATTAGTAATGTATGTATTGAATATATGTGTGTCATAATGTCTTCCTGAAAGAGATAATTGATTCTGACAGACATGAAGGGTCACCATTTGGTCAGGCTCTCAAATTTCTGTAATCACAAACATTATCCATGATGCTATGAGATATGTTACATGTATATAAATACTCACATATGTATAATACATACATAATGAGTCATGGTTCTGTTTTTGTTTACTAGTATATGCCAATGTTATACTAATGTTATCAATTGTATTTCCTTGCTGTACAAAGGGTCAGCAGACTTATGACTAGTCCTAGCTGTTTCTGAGCAAAAAAAACTCCTAAAATTGTTTTTATTAAAACTCAAGAGATTGGAGTAAACGACCTCAGATGTTCTATGTTTAGTCAAAGTGTCACAGAGAAATACTGAGATTCATTTTTTTAGTCTTGTTCAAACCAACAAAGCATTTCAAGACTGAAAGGAATGGAAGGTTTGCATATACTATATATAGACTTTAACCATCTGCATAATATATTCAATAGCAATTAAATATCCAGAAATAGTGTTACTGTAACAATGACTGAATCATGGCTCAACTAGCCAAGTAACAACATCTCAGCGTATAGGACAAAACTGTTAAAGATATACAACAGCAGATAAAATAATAACCTACATGTTCAAAGAATGGAACATTTTTACCCCTGTAAAATAGTTATAAATACTTCATGAACTATACATGAAGTATGCATGAATAGTTCAAGAAAAATTCATGTTTTCCAAAATTCCTTTCAAAGATGTTCCCTGGAGCATGTAAAAAATCCTCTTTAAGATTCAATGCCTGCCTTCAAAGCTCAATAGGTAAAATGTTAGGTACATCATATTCATACTATATAATTATCATGTAAATGTATATGGACCATTATAAGGCTTGTAAGTCTGTAACCAAGGGAACAGCACAAGTTCTCTGTAATAATTTAGTTAAAAGGCATTCATTGTGTCATGCATAATACAACATGGATCTGGCAGATACTTGCGTAGAAGACGGTTAGCAAACACACACCAAAAATCAAAGTACTGAAGGTACTTATGGAAACTGAACTTACATAGCCTTGCATTGCAACATGGAACAGGAACAAATTTAATAATTCATGGAGGATGTAGAAAAGTTCATGCATGTTCAGTTGCTAAGGATGTGGATATATAACTTAACCATCCAGTATAAAACTGAAATAATATTAATTTTGTGAAGGCATTAAACCCAAAATATAGTTATCTTTCAAGAGTCTGCTTAGCTGGTGAGTGGTGAAACAGAGATGTATCAGAAGTGCTAAAACCTTTGAGTTTCTCTAAACGTGATAATTACCCTAGATAAATTGGCCCAATCAAGATAAGTGTACTTCCCTTAACTTTATGACAGGCTTTCGTTTATTCATTCATTAACTGTTAAGATGTTATAAACAAGACATGAAGGGGATATATGTCAATAAAAATACTTGATCAGATTTTTCAGGGGTGTGACAGCTCCAAGAGCAAAAAAGGCTGAAATACCCTACCCCACCCCCTCATGCTTGCAAAAAAGCATCATTTTTGAGTAGCTCAGACTAAAGCTGGACCTTTTTGGTTCAAAGATTTTAAGACAAAAAAAGAGGAAATCAGCTGAAAGGAGGAAGAATCACATCCCTGTTTTTATAGGGAAAAGAATGCTGGGAAAACCTAGTTGTGTCATTTTGAGTTTTAAATGTGGGCACATTCAAGCTTTTCAGACCTAAGATGGATTTTTCCACTTTTTGGGGAGTGGTGGCAGGAAATTGCAGGTTCAAACTCAAGGCACACATTTCTCTGTTTAGAAAACAGCTGATCTACCTCATCAGTTTGGGCCAAATTAGATAAGGCATACAAAAACTTCTTGGCCATCACTAAGCTGTCTGACCCTATTTTTATGCCAACCGAAGACTTATAAATATGTATTGGTCGATTTTTTTTCACATTATTTTCATAGGAACTAAATCTTCAAACTGAAATTTTTTTTTAGAAAAGTTCTGTCTATCAACCCTCTTTTTTTGGTGGTGTAAGCTAGGAGAAACCAGGCATTGATTTTTCCCCAACCAAATAGAAATTAATCATAAATTTAGCAACAACATAACCCGCGGCAAAGTTACAAAAAATGCATCATGAGTTAACAACATGCTTAATATATATTTTCATTTTAAACTTCCTCATTTCACTAACAAAATTGGCGTAAATAAACATACATCATAGACTAAAATAATTGGACTAATGGCTGTGTACACATATTGTTCTAATAATCACAATATCATATGACAATTAACATATACATAAAGGGAAATAACAAATAAATAGTAATGTACATATCGAGGGTTCAACACAACAGTGTCGTAACTCATATTGAAATAAGAGCAAGTTACGACCGTGTTGCGCTGTGCCCTCGATATGCTCACAGTTAATTGAGTGCATTGTCATCAGGGTTGCTTCTACTGATTGGTCAATTAACTATTCTTTGGATTTTGATTGGTTAAAAGGGCCAGAGCTGATATTGTTAGTTCAAGGCGGTGGGGGGGGGGGGGGGGGGTAACTAACATCCAATCTTACTAACCACATGACCCCTAAAATTAAGGGTCTGGGAAATAAAAAAAACACTGTATGTCAAGATTTATAGCCTTACTTTTCATATTATAGCTGATACTTACAATGTCAACCGTATTATAAACATACATGTCACAAATCTTATCACAGAACTGTTACAATAAAAAAACTTACAGATAAATTAACAAATAATTGACCCCTTTAATCAAACACATGTTCACAAGGCAACAGCTGACCAAATATTATC
Organism: Lutraria lutraria; assembly: GCA_964023205.1. Lineage (NCBI taxonomy): Eukaryota > Metazoa > Mollusca > Bivalvia > Venerida > Mactridae > Lutraria > Lutraria lutraria. The sequence goes on along the minus strand of OZ026851.1, from coordinate 11,989,562 downwards.
CCAGATCTGAATGAATAGCAAAAATACAGCCTAGGTTTTATATTGAATCAACTTGTTCAGCATTAATACTGCTATACAGATTTATTAGTGTGTGACTGAATAATTAGTTAACCAGTTTAAAGTGACATTGATACCTCAGGGAATAGTGGAAACATATCCATAACATAGCTGTGTCTGATAGAGGCAACTAGATACTGTGTGGAATCTTCCTAGAATTCAAGTTTATCTCAAAGGAAAGAAAAATAAGTTTTCAAGCAATACACAAACAAAAAGCGTTTTATTAATACCAAATGTAAAGATATACAGGGCTCTCCTTAGACCCTTAAAATGACATTCTGACTATTGAAATTTGAAAAATACCGTAAGGTTTTTGACTCTTGAGAATTGGAACCAAAGGGTCAAATTTACTATTACGTTAGTGAGAAATTTTGTTGACTCTTTCAATTTCTATCAGCTAAGGGTCATTTTGACCCCCAACTTACTAAAAAGTGTAAAATATCAAGTGAACAACTTAGTCTAAAAGATATAAGGAACGCTAACTCTTTCTTGAAAAATAAGGGGTTAATGATTTTTTCCATCAAAAAGAGCCTAGATGTAGCACTTGACAATAACAGAGCAGATTGAATTTGTAAGTAATGGAACAAGAAACTCATTGATAACTTTCTTCACTCAAGTTCATCCTGCAGAAGACACGGAGGGGGTGGGGGGAGTCCAGGAAATAAGTTTTGCAACCTTTGTGACAGACAGACAGATGGAACAAAATTAATGTTGTTAAATTCACTCATGATCAATTTTCTACACCATTTTACTTCAAAGCATCCAGGTTCTTTTAATCATCTACACAGTTAGCATACCTTTTCATTATAAACAAAAAACTTCATCAAGTGTAACTACAGGTACTGACAGTAGGAACTATTCTTTCTGACAAAAACGCAGACCATTTGTCAACTTTCAGGTTATTAACAGTAGAATAGTAATTGTAAAGAAAAGGATGTTTTTATTCACATTAGCTTATAACCAATATCTCTTTTATTAAGATAAAAGTCAAGTATCACTGTATGTCTTGGCAAATACAAGTCAAAACCTTTCAAAATATATTGAGGGCTCAACGCAACACTGTCGTAACTTGTTCTTATTTCAATATGAGTTACAACACTGTTGCGCTGAACCCTCGATATATAACTTAAATTTCAAATGCAATAAGATAAGAAGTACAAAAATCTGTAACTTTAAAAGCATCATTCTTGATAAGACTTTTGATTCAATAAATCATGGATTCACTACTCATGTATGAAACAGAAACAACCAAGACTTTCAGTCAGCATGAAACTATTTCTGAAATTGCATATTTTGTTTTGTCTAATTACATGTTTAATGCAGAGCAGACTACATGAAAATATTGTGTATTTCAAAATGCCAATTATTTTAACAATGCAATTTCAGAAAAATAAATCAAAAAAAAAAAATACCTACCTACATGTACCAAATTAAGGTCGAAGCACAACAAACAAAGATTTTTTAATCACGGCCTGAAGTAACTGAATTATTATAACAGTCAGCACAGAGATCATTTCTGTACTCAACTGTCAAGTACATTTTTAGACCAATGAGAAATTTTTATATTTTCCGAACTAGACTATGGTTTTAAATCATCATTCACAACAGAAATTATCTTTGTAGATATCCTTACGAAATCAGACAGAACTTCAAGAGGTTAGAAAACTTGAGAACTGTCTCCAAACTCAATGTTCAGTTCAATTATGCCGTCAGATTAATGTATCAATAATATCATTATTGTCTGCATGATCATAATTAATGAAGAAACTAGGAAATTCAAGATATGAGATTTGAGCATGGAGTCAGTTCGAACTCAAGTTTTATGAACTCGGGACCATGGATACACATTTAATATCACCAAGTGAGCTAATTTCATTGCTATTACCCACTATATAGCAATTGTATGTATGATATGAAGGATAATTTTCTCTCCCTGCCTGTAAAAAAATTAACCTCTATGTTCTGTTGATTTAAGCTACTTCTGCATGTCTGTAAAAACATACTACAGATGGTTCATGTTTGTTAATGTGAGTTTGAGGAATGTTTTCACACATGAGTTGCCATGACTTATCGAAATTTTTGTTGTAGATAAAAAGCAGTTTTTTTTCAGTAAGTCTAACTACTGTGTATTCTAGACTCACAAAATCTTTGGCACACTTAGTGTAAGCTGAAATATGTCTGCTTTTTATCATGCATCCTACAACCTTATCAAATATGCCAAAATAAGTGCTCTATCAACAGACTTTTTGCTGATTCATTGATTGATTTCTGGATCCCTTAAAAGTTAAATACAATATTATGAATATACTGAGGGGCCGCTGTGAACAAGTCAGGTTAGGGTCTCAGACTAAGTAATCTTCAGCCCCTCACTGATGCAAGTTGAAATCCCACCTAGAACCAAATTTCACATGTGAGGAACCTGTCCAAAGGTATTCAATACAGGGGCATTTATTTGGAAATATTTGGTACATAATAGTTATATGACAATGATATGCATGGTAAATATCTCCTATTTTAGATTCTAACCTAACACAGGTGGTCTGGCTCTTGTTTTACAGACAAAAACATGATAATAAATGCTTATAATTTCTCTCAATACCATTGAATCAGTGAATGACACTTCTGCATGCAGTTCTAGTAATGAACAACAAAAAATACCCGAAGTATGATATGTGTAGTCACTACTTATAATGTTCAGTTAATAATAACCTGAATCTCATAGAAAACTAAGATTATGAACATCGGCATGTATGATAAGAAATATCCAACAAGGAATTGTTCGATACTACCTGAAACTCAAGTACACAATGTTACCTTATTGTGTATAGCATAAAACAGTTAATGAACTGAGTACTTTCAGTAATGTATTAATTTTGTAAGGTGAATATTTTATTAAACATGTGCTGTGGGGCTACTTAATTGCTCAAACTCATCTATTCCCTTATTGTTCAAGTGTTCAAACTGATTTGTTTAAAGCACTAGCCCTAACTATATGTGGTATATTGATAATAGACAATTTACCACTAGACCGAATATACAATTTCAAGAAACATTACTAGCCCAAATAGAAATTTACAAGCCCCGGGCTCTGGGCTAGTGGGTAAGTGTGAAGACTGATTGTTCCATGAATATCTTCCTACTTTCTCCCAGTCCCAGACTTGTTCCTCCATATTCCACAAGTGGCTGTCTACTTTATATCCACATGTGTGAATCAGAATAGGGAATTTATTTATTTCATCCGATTTAAAGCCATTTTTCAGCATTATTTCAGTTACATCGTTGTGGGCAGTTATCCTAACCAGCTTCCCTGGACTTCATCTAAAGGCCTAAATAACCAGTACTAACCACATTCTATCAGTCAGGACATGGAGGTACAAGTATGTGCCTTGCTCTAGCATCATACCTAAAACCTCTTGATTAGGAATTGGGTTTTATCCATATGCATATCAAGGTTGAGTCTTACAGTTTTTTCCACTCAGAAGACAAGATATGTAATATGTAAAACACTTGATTCAATCCATTTGGAAACTAGAAAAAAGTGCTTTGTTAATGTCAGAGTTTGCTTAACAGTGCAAGCCTTCACCAGACAGATCTGAATCAATCGTAAAATTTATTTAATCAACATACTGAATTATTTTTTAACCAGACAGATCAATCATTAGGTCTGAAAATTCTATAGAATATAGAAGCCCCTTTGGTTAGCTCAGTTGGTAGAGTACAATGTTTCTGACAACATAAAACCTGGACTTGCTCTCAAAGCTCAGTTTCATCCCAAATTTACTTCTTACATATATGAATATTTGTAAGAATACTGTAAATACTTTTACCTAAATTCCTGCAAACCAAATAAACATTGAAAATTGTGAAATATTGTTATAAAACTTCCATTAACAGGGTTCACTAGACATCAAAGTGGAGGGTAAAAAATTACCCTTAACTGACATTTATTAGAAGAGACAACAAAAAAAAAATTTCAAGAGTCAAATGACCTGACTGTTAAGAATACTGAAAACACAAAACTAAAATCGTAGATCAATCTTTAAGAATCAATTTTCAAGAGCCAATTTGAAGACACATCATCTAAACCTATTAGTCCTCCATATCTCTGGGCCATTTACCAAAAATTGGGAAGGGGCCTTAGCCTTTCATTTTGGGAAATTCAAGAGCGATATTTAGCCAACTTTTGAGAAGGTTAGACTACTGAGTTTGAATAGCATTGTATTTTGGGAATTTCTTGCCTAAAATTGGGAAAAAAAACCAGCCTTTTGCAATTCTTGGGAAGTCACCAAATTTCGGCCTCAGTTATAGAAGAAAAAAAGCCCTGTATCTGATTTACACATCACATGAGGAAGTCAGTAATTTCCTACTGGAGGGGACACAGATTAATACCAGTAGATAATGCAACAGCATCAGTAATGTTAATTGACTACAAAGATAATATATAATACAGTTAATTAACAACAATAGGCAAACAAACAGAAATCAATCAAATATCAAAGTGCTCTACACATAAACAGACTGCTCTTGTGTGAGCAGGAAGTAAGAGCTGAGCTGTCATCTCAATGTGAAATAAGGCAATAGGAAAGTAACCAGTAGATTTTCATCAAAACTTTGGGGAAAAGGGGTGTTGTGTAAAGTGCATTATTACATGTACTGTTGTACATATTTTTGTCTTAAAACTTGAAGTATTACAAACACAATACAAACTTCCTAATCCCACTCATAAGTTATTAGAGCAGAATTCAAAAGACTGAAAGACTTAATGTCCACATCGATGTAATTTTCATACTTTGCCTTTCCTATCAGGACTTATGAATTAGAAATTTGACACAAAAGTTTTATTGAAATAAAAGTAACTAGGATAGACAAATTTTCAAGGGACTGGTAGTACTATAGTGATGAGAATAGAAAATAGATTTTCATTTGCCTTATTTAAGTATACCCATTGTCATGATTGATCTTAACCACTTCCCCCCACTCTGCCCATTGTAATTATACAATTATTGTACTTCATAAACAAGTGTGGATTCTAGTGATCATCTTCATCTACAAACAAATTTATATTTATGAAGTTATTCTTTTATTATTAGAGAAACATTGGCTGCGGTTGTGGTTCAGTGCGCTGGACTTGTAACCTGGTGACTGGGTTAAAATCATGGTTATGAATATGACAGGACATACGCTTCCTTGAAGATTTGACAAAGTCAATTTTCTTCCATATGTGAAGTTGCCGGATCCCTGTGGAAGGGAAGTTGTACTGGTTAGAATATAGTACAGGACTATTGGGCACTGGCTGCCATACTAAGATACAGCAACATTGAAAATTGTTAATAAGTTATTAAGTATACACAGGCAACAAAATTAAATCCTCTTCAACTTCAAGTGAGTTTCAAGAGTATCACCATCATACTACTTTTTAAACCTATGTTATTTCACTATGTTTTAATGCAAAAAAAATGTAAATTTCAGCTTGTTTGTGGTTAAGATTATTAGGTAAATTTGGGCTTCATTTATAAATTATGATACATTCTTGTCACAATTATAATTATGCATGAACTGTAACATTCTTTTCCCACAGTCTCAATTAATTTCCTCATTCTGAATAATGTATCATTAATATCATCATCCAGAATAAAATCAAATAAAATACTTATGTAAGATAGTTATGTATAAGTCAATATCTAATAAAATTACTAATATGTTACATAAGACTAAAGTTTAAATGTGATTATGACTGTATCACTATCAGTGTATGCCTTCTGAATCTGACAAAAAAAATTAAATCAAATTTAAAACAAAATTACTTTAGTTTAAATTTTGCTCATTGGAATAAAAAAAGGACAATGACAAAAGGAGCTGATATATATTACTGGTCTGGAGAAGGCAGGAATTGTTCGATTTTGACAGAAACGCTTACTGTGGGGGTGAAAGTTTGAACTGTTTATAATTTATTATAACTTTATATAAATCTAAAATTCAATTTCATGCCTCTCGACGGTTGTGTTTCTGATGAGACTAATTGTTTACAGTACTTTCCATAACTTGTTTTCACATAAAATAAGCTGTCCAATTCACCTGACCAGCGGAGCAACATTCTAAAAAAATATGGCACCAAACAGTGGGCTCATGTCCCACACAAATCACTTTCTAGACCAGTTCAGACTTTAATACTCCCAGTTACACAACATGATCAACTATAAACGATTGATTGTCAATCATACAACCTGTGACAGTACAAATGAGTGTCACCTTATTAAATATATCATAGGCTAACCACAAGATAAGTCACCACAACCATAACATGATAACATTAAGTTTAACAGTAAAATGATGCAGGACTGTAAACCGAAATAACAAATGTATATAAAAAATAACCCTTACAAACAAAACAGAAATCCTCAAAGTCACTCTTATGAGTTTAACAGTGACCAATGGCAACTGTTCCAAATAACAACCAAACTAATTATCTTTCGAAGTCTGCAAAACCATTATTCAAACTCAAAGTTGGAATCTTTGAGATTAAACGTCAAGCATCCATAATCCATTGCCCAGGGATTTGGAAGCTAAAAATAGTAATATACCTTCAGCAGCAATAAAATTAGACGAACAAAGTTAATTCAAAGACAATTCATCTCCATGAATTATCAGGAAACGAATATTTTTTACACAATGAGTGAAATCATTCATGCGAGACGGCAGTGAGTCTGACTCATTTTCGTTTTGACAGTAAAAACAAAATTTTACGGCCGGAAAAAGGCGAAAAAAAATAGCCTCACCTTCGGAAAGTTCCAAATCTAACTCGGCTAACTTCAACCTTACATCTTCTGGAACCTGCAATCCCAACGTATCAACGTCTGCCATGTTTTGTTAGTGAAATAAAAGCAATTTTCCGGACTAATTGATACACTGAGAACAGCCGACTGTCGCCATATTGGATTTTGAGTGAAACCCCACCTCAGTCTCGCGAGATCTTTCGCGTTTTTTACCGGAATAAACGTTTCGTACCTAATCAAGTTCGAAACATAGCTGTTTCGTCCTGCCGAAGGAAAAATGTAATACATAGACACATGTTCAATGACCCTTCAGCTATTTATTGAATATAACTTTTAAATATTAAATTGTTTACTTTGTATAGGATAAACAGACACACTATAATAATATAAGAGTCCGTGTTAAAATTAATTTAAATCGTACAACTTGCATTCTGTTCTTATTTCAATTAAATATTTCGTTTCGATCATGGTTTTCATCATTGAATGCATTATAGTGAAAATAAACGAAAAAGTCTCCATTGACGTTGAATACATATGAGTGGAAGATTTACGTAACTGGTACACTCAAGGGAAATAACAAGGACATTCATCATCTATACGAAATATATTTGATTACTTCCCTTTGTAGCATTCCTCTCCAGTAGTAGTTGATTTTTACTCTGATTAAAGACCAGTAGAATCGGACCTATATAATAATTGCTCAGATATATAATTCAGTTACGGTCATTTTGATTTATCTGAATCATGAAACGTACATTTTCTCACTAAATTATGCCTTCACCTTAAAAAAGAAAACACGGCAAGAAACGTGGCAATGCCACCCAAAGACGTTTCCATCAGTTTATAGAACGAAGTTTCTTTAATTTATTGACCTTTACCCAGAACCTCCGGATACCATCTATATGAGCTCTGAGACCATACAGGCCTGTAGGAGGGGGGAGTAATTGTAGCTATAGTCTGACAACGACGGGGAGGGGGTGTAATATAGCTCCCTTTAATTACCATAACAGTTGAAATTAGTGGGGAAGGGGGCTACCCCACCTCCTATCACCCGGTTTCTTCGGTCCTGATATTTAAAACAATACGCGTACAATTTGGAACTGAACTGAACAGAGGAATCAAAGCACTTACCCCGAGCAAACATGCTTATATGGACCCCATATGGGCTGTTTCTGGACAAGCCCATGTAGGTATGCCCATACTGGACCCATATGGGACCTATGTGGACAAGTCCATGTCTCATACGGGCTGTATCTTGGCTGCCCATGTAGGACCCATATGGGTCCCATATTGTATGTATATAGACTGCCCATACAGGACCCGTATGGGTCCCATATTGAATATATATGGGCTGCCCATGTAGGACCCATATGGGCCCCATATCGTATGTATATAGACTGCCCATACAGGACCCGTATGGGTCCCATATTGAATGTATATTGGCTGCCCATGTAGGACCCACAAAGGCCCCTGTTGCACTTTCTATCTAGGTCCCATATAGACAGCCCATATGGGCCCCATATAGGTGCCCACATGGGACCCATAAGGGACCCATATAGATTGCTAGCTGGTACCACTATTTATTTGACGACACTGATATATTCAAAGCCACCATTGACCATCTCATGAAATTTATTCAAAATATCAACGAATTCCACGCATCAATAAAATTTTCACATAATATCTCCAAGACAGAAGCATCTTTTCTAGACGTAGCTGTGAAAAAGAATGATCTTGACATAGACACGAGTGTATATATCAAAACAACGAATATACATCAATATGTAGAATATTCTTCCAGTCATCCAATGTCATGTAAAAACGGGATACCATTCAGTCAAGCGAAGCGATATAGAAGAATTACACCCAACGATGACAGGTTTCAACAATCTATTTTTAAATTACGTGACTTTTTTCAGGAACGAAATTACCCACGGAATATTATTGATAGTGCAATCGAAAAGGTATCGAATTTAAGTCAGGAACAGGCGCTTGTTGAATCTCAAAGTGTTGACAAACTTGTTATACCATACGTTATTGAATACAATCCGTCATAGCCAAACATTGGGGGCATTCTGCAAAAATACTGGGACTTGCTTAATTTATCAGTGTGAAATAGTACACCACTTAAAACCGGGTTTAGTCTATAAACGTCGTTACAGTTTGTCCTAATTTCTCGTCCAATGAATTAAATGTCCGCATTTCATTTGAAATTTGAAAAATATATCGCATACAATGTGCCTAGAACCTGATATGGAGAAAATACGTCACTTATTTTTCTGTATGTACAGAAATTAAGACAAACTGTAAATAAGTTATCGTTCATATTTAGAATTTTATGCGACATATCACTGCGCTCCGCTGCGCGTCGCTTGTGATATATCCCATAAAATTCAAAATATGAACAATAACTAATACAAGCAATTTACGTGACTTTCTTGTTCGCCCAGTTTTTCGTGTTTGGTGATTCGAGGATATGATCCATTAAATATTTCTCCCATATATGGGTCAAGGAAGTGAGACGGTTGTGTTACATAATATTGCAAAACAACTAACTAATTGGCAACTTATCTTGGTTTTATCAAAGCCTGTTTCGAAACTGAGGTTAACACGGAGACCACGATATACAAATGTACTGATCAATTGATTATTAACTGTATAATGTTTGCATTAATTAATTTTAAAACATATAGTCAAGAATCAGATCTAGACTGAGCGTGACTTGTTTTGTTATTAGCATCGCATGATTATATAAATAATAATATAAAATCATGTTAAAAACTCAAAAAGTTGCAGCTGTGTTCGGTGATTTTTGTTATTGTACAGTTCAAGACGTAAACGGATACTGCAATTTAATTAAAAGTATAAAAAATCTACAGAAGTCACATTTCTTTTGTATACTGAACTAGAAGTAGGCACACTTGTAGTATGTGCTCTGTAGGAGCATTCTGGTAATTGAGACAACTTGAGCTTGTAATGCATCTGCGTATCCAGTCTGTTATGTCCAGTGCGTACGAATCCCGAAATATATGGATTTAAAGAGATGTGTTGTTATTCCATTAATTATGTTGTTCAGTATTATGTTGTAGTGTGTAAAGTTACTAATACTAGTAACGTGACTAACATGCTTACACCCGTTAATGGACTCGTTTAGAAACTATACAATGTACTTACTCTTATATACACCATCGTGTTTGGATTTCTGTCGATAGATATTTTTTTCCCAGTATGTAATTAATTTTTACCTTGCTTCCAATCAGTAAGGAATCGATGAAGTAATTAACAACTGATATCCATATACGTACGTGTAGTTTATATAAACTTTAATGTCGTTATTAACATCATAACAACAAAGTACGACGAACACATACATTAGGAACCTGTTATTGCTCATTTAATAGAGACTGAATCATCATGTGAAAAGGGCACTAAATATGGTATCTGTTACTCCGAGTATAGCCCTTTTAGTGTCTTTAATACAGAAAGGGCTTTCACGTAAATTTACCTGGTGTTCATATCAATATCTTCTCATTTTGAATATCTGTGATATAATTTTCCTGAAGTTTTATTGTAAGTTGGTAGACTTAATTTATAAATATACCTTTATGTTTAATCAATAATGCTAATAATTTCATATTCAAATGAATAGTGCACTTACCGGCGTAAGAAGTGACCCTCGTTTTTTTTCCTCAGTATTTTTCTACCATGCTTTCTTGTCCAACATTTTGAATATATAAAATTGATACAGTTTATTGTCTGAATCAGAGTCACTCAAATAGATTCATTTGAAAGACAGTAGTAATAGGCGATACCCTGGGTACCAATGGTGCGTCAGTCTGGGTACACTTTGCATTGGTTTGGTACCCAGAAGTTTTCAAAATTGTGACAAATTGGGACAAATTGGAAATCAATGTTGTACCCCAAAATAGTATGAATTGAATTTTAGGAATGTTCTGGGTACTGTGTGTGTATAGACTAAATATTTAGACAATGAGAGAATTTTCTTTCGAAAAGACATGGTGGCCCTGAAAAGGGCCGTTGGTGGTCCTGAAAAGGACCGTTGATAGTTGTCTATGCTGACTGATCTGGTTGGGTACATAGTTCGCATTGGCAGTCTGGTGGGGGATAGCAGAGCCTGCATGTTAGATCCCCACAGGACCATTCCTGTTCTGGTACTGGTGGTTGTTCCGTGTACTCAACTTGAGCGGTAGTGATGATACGCCAATGCTCTTCTTCTTGTTGTTGTTCCCGTTGTCTATTCGTCGTTCGTTCCCGAGCATCTCGCTGCCTTTCTCTGACTTGATCTCGAAATTGCTCTCGCATTTGAGATAATTCTTCTCTATGATGAAATCGATTGGATTCAATGGTATTCAAAGTCTCACCAATGGTTTGAAGACCACGTTCCCTTTTTCTAACAATGCTAGCCGCTAAGCGACTGATTGAACGCCATACCCTGCTCTGTTTTTCAGTCAGTTGTTTTGCTGTTTTGAGTTCATTGAATAAAGCCTCCATCTTGAGTGTTTGAGTTCTCAGAATGAAATGAGGCATTGTAAGACGGAGTATTGTATTACGCCCCCCACTCTCGTGGTTGGATGACGTCATATTGCTTGGATGACGTCACCCTAGGGTTGGATGGCGTCACGCGCCGATGCATGTGCGGAGCTTGATTGGTAATTTTATGAACTTAGAATTTATGATATAATAAAAAAAAGACAACAGACGTCTAGTTTCAGTTTTCTAAACTTTTATTTTTGTAACAAGAAAACAGTAACAAGAAACATTTTATGAAACATGGTTTACACCATATAATCATCACCATAAAGAGTTGTATTTCTATGTATGATACTATGATACAAACGTCTGTGACCTTCTGGTCTAGAGTTACGTTGAGCACAACACTTTTGTCCACACTTGTTCACATATTGAGCATGCATGTAATAAGTACCATAATATTGATGAAACCAATGCGTCACATAAGTGTCATTTTTTCCATACATGTCCGGTTTGAATCGGGTTAACAGTATCTGGTTCAAGTCACATTCACGTGAGATAAAATCCAAAGCGAATAGACAATACACACCACACACCGGTAACATATCGCCTTGTATTCTCATGGCATTCCACAGATAAGTTTTGCTGGCATGTTTTTTCACAAAGGATAAAATCTCTTCGAAAGGTGGTAATCCGTAGGAATCAAAGTACACTGCTTTATTGTCTTTTAAATAAAGAGCCACCCAGTGTTCTCCAGGTTGATTCCCGTTATGGGTATTCACAATATAGGCTTTCACGTCATGCGGTTTCTCTGAAGGTAATTGATCTTTGGCACAAACACGAGCATGTAGTGGTTTTAATAACGGTGAATGATCTAATAGGTATTGTAGTTCATTCGTCTCCATAATGCCAATTTCTGTTGACACGTTCAGCCCAAACACTGATCCACTGATCAATGAACTGATTCTGAGTGAGTTCTTCTTTAAATTGAATCCATAATCGACACGCGTCTCCTTTTTCACTATCGGTCAAGGTCACTAATTCAGGATACCACTTTTCCATGACCTTGAACACGTCCAAACGTTGAATCGCTTTTTGAATGTAAAGTTCTGTCCACTCTTCCGTATTCGTGTATAAGCAGAGTACATGTTGTACTTGACTAGGATGATTCACTCGACAACCATAACAGTCTTTATGCACTTGATTATAAATTAAAGATTGGAGTGCTTCTGTGACGTGATGATTCAAGCACTCTTGTAAAAAGTCCGTCTTTGAACTTGTACAACAAGGATACGCCAATAACTTCATTTCGTAATCTTGTCCTTTTTCCAGGTGTTCAATATCCATGTCTTCCATCTTAATAATCTAGATTAATAATCTAGAAGTACTTCTCTGAATTGATTGATTTCAATTTGATTGTCGTATTCCGCAAATACAATCACGTTGATGGCTTGTGCAAGTGCTGTTCCAAAGTGAAATTCCAATCTCAGATTGCCCGTTTTTATAGGATGGAGTTGACCTTCCTCGCAGCCTTGATCTGCTGTCAAGTCCAACCCCCACAGTGTGTATCCGTTCCGATAATCATTCATGCTCAATCCAAATGAACGATTGAGACCAAGAGCTCCTGTCGCTTGATAGAGTGACATGTAGGATCTTAGAACTTCTCCCGTTTCAAAATTGGGTTGAAACGCTTTGTTATGAATACTTTTTCCGTCAATGCTGACTTCTAGATGATTCAGTGTAAAATGACGGAACTCAAAGGGGTTGGTAGCCATGTCTCCATTCATGTCTCCATTTCTTACCATACCGATGATAAGACGTTTTGGCAATTGACCTTGAAATAAATGATCTTCAATCTTGGATCGTTGACCGTTAGGAATCGTAAATGTTTTTACTTCAGTTCGTCGGATGGGGATTTTCATGTTATGTTGAGCAATCTGTTGATTGAGTTGATTGGCTACCACTGGCAGTAAATCTACTGTTCTTACATTAAATCCTGCTTCTAGAAACTTGATTTTAGCCGGTGAAGTACTCATGAGACAGAATTGAGGTGACGCTTTGTTTAGTCTTAAGCGTATTTCCATACCATTGGGTAAATATTTATCTTGCATCATCAGATCCAAATGAAGCCGTCCACATAGTTCCACCACACGACTTTGATGGACACGAGCACGTCTCTTACCATAGCCCTTGTTATCCCCGTCATGTACTTTTTCGAGCATATGACCAGCGGTGTCTTCAGCCCATAACTCTAGCGCCTGAAGCTGAGTGTCTTTACAGCTTGAGGTGAAGGAGAGTAAATTTTCTATGTATGCCCGATAGCCATACGTGTCCGCATTGCTGGTGATCAGTTTATTATTCAGGTACACATCAATGCTTGAGAACATGCTGTGAAAGAAATTGTTGACGGTAGCAATTTCACTGTCGGCCGCTAGGTCTGTACCATCTGCCTGTATAATTTTGAGTTTTAGGTACAGGTAAGATTGATTCAGATCTGTCCATTTTTCTGTCTGTGCAGGAATCACAAATTCAATCGGAGCATTATTGTCCAGGGCAGAAATGGGATAATGCTCAGTCCATTGACCTTCTTGCATGGCTGTCATGGTAGGTGGCACAACAGACACATCCAACTCTGTCTTACTACATTCACAGGAACCGTGTTGCATCATGATTAATCGAAAATATCAAGAGGTCTGGCCTGCTTAACTCGGCGATGATGAAGTTTCGAATGAGGTCTTTTCTTGACTGGTTTGCTCTTTATACGTCTTTTAGGGCTGGCCACAGCACGTAACAAGGATTCACCCACATCTTTTAATACAGAGGCTCCACGTTTTCGTATTACTTGTTTAGCGTTTGATCCTGTCAAGATATCTTTCATAGCGGCTTTTCCTTGCTGAAGTCCTTCTTTTTTCAAGGTGTGAACTCCAGATTTCACCAATGGACTCAGTAAAGGCATGATTCTTTTCATGGCTTTCTTAAACATGGATCCAAGTCCGTGTCCATATTGTCGAGGTTGACCTTGGTAAGTAGGTATCATTGTCTTTGACGTAGGTGTAGTTTCACCATAGACTTCCCATGAATAAACTGAATAGACTGGCCAGTGTCACCCCTTATATGGATAGTGATGGTGTCAAAGTCGGCTTTAGCCAGTGGTACATAGTGTAAATTCAAGAACTCGAAATGAATATGGGGGTTAGTTCCTGCTTTCGTTCTCGGATCAAATGGAGCTACACGTAAGATGGGGGCTTCTATGTTTCCCAAATAGGTATAAGACGCAAGGTCGGAATAAACAAACAAATGATTATGACCCATGTTAATATCTACGCCATGAGGAAACGGTTCCGGAGTGTCTTTAAAAAAGATGGTAGGAGAACTATCAGGGGCTCCACCCAGTTTAATAAACATGTGAGGATGAAACTGAATGCCTAGTTGATCCGAACTGTCCAGTTTTGCGCGTTTACTTTGTCCTGAAAAACCCATGGTAAATCGAAGGCCTTTCTGTCTAAATATTTTACCTAATTGATCTTTCACGGTAAAGTCAATCGTCTCGATCAAATGTTGGGGTGTGACATAAGTTCCTATAGGAATACAAAGTCGTACACCTTTTTCTTCTTTATTGGGGAGAGTACAATAGGTCTCAAAGTTTTCTAAGGCCTTACCCAGGACAGGATCGTGTGTGACAATGTAGAAATGTCGCTCTTCTTCAGTGACATTAATGACCTGACTAGGAACAATCATTTCCACTAAGGCAATTTCCCAGTCTTGTTTATTGAGATGGATGGGTTTTGCCAGTTTGGTACGAAAACAACATTGCGTATTGTCTTGGAATAAATCCATAGAGCTATCACTCATGAGTGTGATGTAAAACGAACTCATGTTGATTTAGGTTTATTGAATTTCAAGGAGGGATTCGGTTGAATATAACCTAGAGAACTACTTAAAAGCAGAAGCCACAATTCTCGATCGGGTCGTTGAAAACACAAATTAAATAGCGATACGGTAATAATAATAAATACCACTACAATTTGTGACAAAAAAGTGACCTTATTTTTGGGTTCACACAATTTGGTTTGCTCTGAGGCAGTCACTACCACACTGGCCGTATCGGTTTGAGACATGATGTATTTATTAACCAGTTCAAACGAGATGGGATTCGGGAATCCAACTGTCAAATTTCGAAGGATAGCCTTTCCAATGCACTTTAATTTCTCGTCTTCCGTCTACCTTACTCTGGCGATGTGCGAGCACTGATTCAATTTCATAGATAGCATCATCTTTTATAACCTGTACTTCAGAGAAATAAAACGAACCCAAAATGGGTTCTCCGTCTAAATCAGTCAATTTCACAGTAGCAGGAGAGGTCTTTTTGACTTGGATCACTTTAAACAGTTCAGTGGTCCAGTTGGGTAGATAACCTTTATCAAATGTACGTTTTGTTTTATTGATACGAACAATATCTCCCACATGAAGGGTCGTCGACGCTTTCTTTCTTGATTTTCCATACAAGGTCAAGGCCACTTGAGATTCGTTATTCTCATTCACGGATACGGGTGCCATTTGTATACTACGATGAACACGATGATTGTAGGCATGCACGAGATCAGGCAATACCTGAATATACCTTCGTGTTTTATGATGCGTAAAGTATTTCCACATGCGTGATTTTAATGTCCGTTGAAAACGTTCCACTATACTAGCCTTAGTTTCTGGGTTTTCAGTCGTAAAATAATGAATCCCTACTTTGTCTAAAAACTGTTGAAACCTTTGATTCTTGAATTCTGTTCCTTTATCGGTTTGCAACGCTTTAGGTTGTCTCGTTTTAAGAATAGAGCGAAACGCTTCCACCAATGTGAGCCCCGTTTTATCCTTGAGGGGAACGACCCAAGCATATTTTGAAAACACGTCAATGACACACAACAAATATCGATAAGGGGTGTTGTACTGAGCCAAGGATTGCATGTCTGCCAAATCAGCTTGCCATTGATGATCAATACCACCCACAATCGTTTTCCGTCTCGAGAATGCCCTACGGATAGGTTTGTGCAGGGTATAGGTCTTTTGTCCCTTCAACCAGGATCGCACTTGACTTGGCGTAATGGATTTCAGTTGAGTTCGAGCTGCTGTAGTAAGACGTTCTACCCCACCAAAACCAGCCGGATGGTGGGGATCATAATAAATCTGATGTAACAGACTGTCTACCTTTTTGTTCATGTTGTCTAGTAGGCTTCCCACTTAGGTTCTGCTTTCATCTGTTTGGTAGGTTTACTTATAGGTTCTGCTTTCATCCGTTTACTTATAGGTGAAGGAGGCTCAACAAAACTATCAAAGATTTCACCATCTTCCTCCGAATCGTCTGCTTTTTGCATCCATGACCATCTCCGTTTATTTCCTATCACTTCTTGTGGTACATTGACATCTCTTAGTCCACTAGAAAACTGTTCCCATCCTCTAGGCTCCGACCCTTTTCTATGACGGATGACATCATTGACCAAATCAATAATGTTGGATCCTTGTATTGGTTTTCCATGGTATTCCAACATCCCATGATCATTCCATGACATGTGGGGATGATTTTGTAGAAAGTGTAATAAAAGCTGAGTTTTTCGACGCATGGTAGTAGGAACACTTTCAAGAATCCGATCCGTCAATGTAGCAGGAGCCGCTTGTGCCCCTTGTACACCTTGAGCAGCTGGAACAACCGGTGCAGCCGGTGCAACCGGTGCAGCCAGAGTAGCCGGTTCACGTGCTTTTTGATGAGACAGTTGAAACCTTTGCAAGACTTGGCCATAGTGTTGTGCTTTTTCTGATTCAGACAACGATTCATTTTGTAATACGTCTCCCATTTGTTTCTGTAAATCGGATGTTTGACTGACTTGCGGGGGAGGAGGTAAACGTGGTCGTTGTTCTGTTTTCCATCGATTCATCTCTTCTAGCATTTTGAACGGGACGATAGCCATTTTCTTCATAGCTTTTTCACCAGTGTGGCAACACCTCCACTGAGTGCTCCTGCAGCAACAGCTTTAGCAATGATTGGAGCAAGAGCTAGTAATGGAAATAATCCTCCTTTTTGATTCAACACACGTTTCTTTTTTTGAATGGATACTCTTTTATCTGCTAAAGTGCGGAGATGTTGACGCTTGGACTTCAACCTTTGCTTTTGAGAGGGGGATAAGGCAACATTGCCTTTTAAAACATTCTGACAGCATTCTGCCACACATTGAATCATTTCTTTAGATGCTCCATGTATCATCTTTCTTCTTAACCCATCTGGGGCTTGAGTTAAACCCAAAACCAGATGTCCGTATTTATGCAGGAGTGGTCTCTTTGGTGCCATTATGTCAAATAATACCTGTTTTTACTTCTTCACAGCTTTTATACTAAAGCATCAAAGGCTTGTCTTGAAGCTGGATTCATAGGACCCTGTCTCATCAGGTGAATACGATGTCTCAAAAGGGGTTTCAAGACAGCCTGTCTTGATAAGGTAGATAAGGATAGGGGTGAAAAACGGCACAATGGAGTGTCTGGTGAACTTCTTGAACTGGGAGATGATCTCAAACTTCTAGATGAATTTCTAGGTGTGCTCCTAGATAAACTACTTGGCCCACTGCTTGAATAACTCAAACTACTTGGCGAACTTCTAGAATAACTTCTAGATGAATTCTGAGAAGTAAAACTTCTACTTGGCGAACTTCTTGATAAACTGCTTGGCCCACTGCTTGAATAACTTCTAGATGAACTGCTTGGTCCACTGCTTGAATAACTCAAACTGCTTGGTCCACTTCTAGATGAACTGCTTGGTCCACTGCTTGAAGAGCTGCTTGGTCCACTTCTTGATAAACTTCTTGAACTTCTAGGTGTGCTAAAAGAGCTTGGTCCACTTCTAGATAAACTTCTAGATAAACTTCTTGAACTTCTAGATAAACTTCTAGGTGTGCTAAAACTGTTTGATCCACTTCTAGAAGAATTTTGAGATGAGCTTTTAGATGAATTTCTAGATGAGCTAAAGCTCAAACTACTCACAGGACTGATAGGAGACCATTGTAACTTACTGATTGGAGTTACAGCCATAGAGGGTGTTGAAGTGGTTTGCTTTCGACGACGGAGAGTAATAAAACGTTCATTGATCTTGGCAGGCGATTTTCTGACTACTTTTTTAGCTGGAGCTTTTCTGGCTGGTGCTTTTCTTGCTCTTTTAGCTGGAGATTTTCTAGGTTTTTTAGCAGGCGCTTTTCTGGCTTTTTTAGCTGGAGATTTTACAAATTTACGAATCGTCTTTTGACCATTCCATCGGAGTAAACTTCGTATCATGACTCCACCAAGAAATCCACCTCCTCCTGGTTTCAATATGAGTTGACGTTTAGTATCCATGTCCACTTGATCATCTCCCAGCTGCTCTAATTCATGCTGATGTTTTTGCATAAAGTTTTGTGTTTGTTTAGGTAGCACAATTTTCTTTTTTAAAATCACCTTTGCTGCTAAGGTGAACCACTTGAGCATTTCTTTTAATCCAGACCGTAGCATTTGCTCCCGTACAGTAGGGTCTCGTTCCTGACCCAAATGTTCTAACGATTGAGCTATGGCTGTGGCTGACATGATGACTGAATGATCTTATATGAGTAAACGATGTTTATATATACACAACTGGCCCACGTTTTTCTCCAGTGATCCAGTGATGAAAAATATCAGTTCTTAACCGATAACTGTCTGGTGTTTGAGGGTGAAAGTCAATCACTAAATACCCATGAGGTGTAGAGATAGCATCTTGATAAGCGGGTAACAAGTGTGGCAATTGAATTTGATTCGCCAACACTTTGATTTGTCCTTTATCTCTTGTGTTTTGAAATAAGATCATGTAATGTGCATTTAAACTCAGGGTACGACTGGCTTTCGATTGTTGAAACATGTTTTGTGTAATGTAGATCACACTAGCATTACGATGGTGACCTTTTCGTGTAAACCATAATTTGATTTTCTCTTCATCTTTATCACCAAGCATGTCATCAAATATAATTAAATGAGGAATGGATGTATCCTCTACTATCTCTTCATCCTCGTCAGGTATCCCCTGTATGAACCGAATACTAGGTTCTTGTTCTTGTAATTGTGCATAGGCTACTTGCCATTCTTTGTAACACCATACAATACGCTCAGGTACTACTTGAAACAAATCTGATTTGTATTCCAACACCTTTTTTACGAATTGTGTTTTACCAGAGCCACTAGGGCCTGCGATAAACATATTGCAAGGATGCTTAAAAAGTAAACTGGACTCCATGACGTGAAAATCACAACTAACACTATTGGAAGAAAAACATTTTATTTATTTGTGTAACAAGTTTATGTATGAGTACAAGAATAATCACAACAAGAACAACACATGTCATGTAAGGGTAACAACAGTTTGTCAGAAAATTCAAACACACATTCTGAATGTCCAGATTGACTCAGAAATGTTAACAAAGAGTCATTGTTCACCACCTGTTTGAACCAATCCGTTTCACTCAAGTCCATGGGTACTGATTGTTTATAAAATGAATTCATCACATGAAGTCCATGTTTCATTTCTTCAAACATGTCTGGTGTACTCAACTGTTGTCGAATCCATTCCAGAGAATGATGACCTTCAGGTATCTTCATACGATAAGCAAATACCAATGCTTTTCTCAACAGGGTATGGTTCATAATATCAAACTGTTCCATTCTTGAATCGTGTGAATCACTCTATCGTTACATACATAAGTATTCCAATCGTCTCGATGGATAGCTTTCAAGTCTAAGTGTGCACTGATCATAGCATCACGAATCATCTGTCTAAATAGTTCAAACGTGTGAGGGTTCAGAATCCACGCGCGAATGTCCTTGACCTTGACAAGGTCATCTTGTACAATACTGTATAACGTATCCGTATACAGCTCAAAATCCAAAATGTAATATAAACTTATAAATCGTCTAGATGGTTTAACCATAATTGAATATTTCCTGAACAAATCACTATTCTAGGTCGATTCGCATGAACGGCTTCAATCTCGTCTTTGACTTCTCTTAAGCGGTGCCTTAATTTATAGAACACGGCACGATACTGTAGAATATGAATAACATGAGTGAACGGTACCTGTCTCTTAAATACCATGATACCACGTATTTTAAACTGTGAATACTGACGCCATCCGGGGTGAGATCTCCCATTGTCCTCTTCAGCCATACTGAACCATATCACATTGGGGGTAGAACGAAAATTGTTAGCTAAGGCAGATACGTCGCTCAAATTAGCATCGTGGATTAAAAAATCCCATGTCGTAGATAACATACGATCTAAGCTTTGTTGTACCACATTCAGTTTTCGTAGAATAGGTAATTTTTGGTTGAATGACAAGTCCTGGCGATCACCTACATCCTTCAACAGTCTCTCTATCCGTCGATGATTTGTATGTTGTAAGCTATGTATAGCATTATGAGTAGCCCATGTGTGCATTAACTCCATCTTCCATGTTTTAGCGTTAGCCCATATGACATAACGATAAATTTTAAGTCTCAGCTCTATCGGTAGTAAGGGTATCCAATCCATGTCTTTATGAATAATGACTTTTAGATGACTTGTTCTAGGCCAAAAGGTATCCTAAAAGGTCAAGGTCAGTCATGTAGATAACCATAAGGCACAGTCATATGATTCTCGACCACAATACGTTTGGTATACACCGAACGAAATGTTTTGACTTGTTTCTCACTGGTCACGGTTCTGTCCTTATGACGTTTAATCCGAGAAGCATATTCAACTACGGTCGAATAATGGTGTCTGTCTTTCACACAATCCACCATCGTATTGAAATTCACTTGTTGAGTGGCATTGTAGTCTAACGTAATGCCTTTCACTTTGCATTTTTGATGGAGTTCACCGTTTTCAATGTATTCATAGCCATAGTTCTTTGGACCTAAAGCGACATATCTCACAATACGACCCTTTGGTACCTCATCTGTCCATTTTCCCAATCGACTGGAGATAATAGGAACATTATAGCCATCAGGGTCATGAATGTACATACAACTGTCTGTGTCAAAATACAGTACTCTCTTTCCTAGAGGTTCAAGCACTTTGTACAGTTCTAATCGAGCATAAGCCGTCACAAATGAAGCCACCACAGGATTGGCTGATGAATGAGGGTCTGCTTTGTCCGATTCATCAGTATAATTCATTAACATGAATTCATCATGATCAAAACACTCTGCATATTTCACAGACTTTTTAGGATCGTTCAGTATTCCGTAGAACTGGTCCAATCGATGAACATACTCTGTTTTAGGCAAGAGGTTAGTTTGAGCATTTTTACCCCAGAGACAATTCAGCATGGTTTTGGCAAAAGCTCGTTTTCCTGGATTTTTCTCCACCTGTTGCAAACGAATTCCTTCTGCTTCAAAATAATCTTGTTTAAATTTATCTTGAGCCTCTTCCGTATCCACCCCTGGAGGATATCCACTAGCCTCTTGTTTCATTTTCAAGTATTTGTCAATGTATTGCCGATAGACGTCCGTACTCCATTCATCCCAGTGCCATACATGATACACTTTTGATACTTGATAGCCTAAAGCAATAGCTTTAGCCAATTCAACATGAGTCCATGTGCCATACAAGAACCGTTCATACGGTGAATGTGTACAATAATCCATCTCCTTCTCAGCACAAGTACGACATAGCGTAAACACCATTTTGCTATTGCAGTGTATGGGTAAGACAGGCATCCATAAATCTTGCGGGGGTAGAACACGGCATTTAATCAGTCCTTTGTATTTCTCAATATGCTGTTGATCAATTTGTTCTTGACTCATGATCACTGGATGGCCTATCGGATAAGCCCTGTACTTGTTCACATACGGATAGAGAGAACAAATATCCACATATTTGATTTCTTGGTCGTTGTCTACTTCATGATACAGTCGGACGGCATTCGTACGACCTCCGAACAAAGCTTCCCTGGGTTGTATCGGTTCTTGACCATGATAGAATCGTTCCACTCCTGTTTTATAGGCAGGATCCTTTTGACAACGCTGATCAAATTCACATTCCCACATGACCACAACAGGGTACCCCTGTTCTTTCAAAGACTCCAGTCGCTTATACGTATCGTGATAGGCCTGTTGCATGCTTCTCAAAGTATACGGATTGATGGTACTTCGGTTAGGAAAACAGGTGGGGCACCCATGGTACCAACATCCCATGAATTCATACACGGTGTTGGTCTCTTGACAATAGCCATCCACGTAATAAGGTCCAATTTTGACTTCGCCTTTGTTATTCAAGGCATGCCGAATATGTATCTCTTCGGTGACAGCCATCATTTGTAGCCAACGTATGCCTTTCATGGAATACCGGGTTTTATTGGGATACCCGGCATCCGAAATCACGGCTAAACTATGAGGTGGCATGGAATTTTTGCGCCAGGCTTTGTTACACACTTGAGCTAATGTGGTAGCTTCAGTAAATGGATCTATTTGATCACTGTCCAATAATTGTTGACGAAATTCTCCACATCCGCGTCTTAAAATGTCCACATCCGATTGACAGTATTTCTCCATTTCCTTTTGAAAATCAAATACGTCACCTTTTCTTTCATTGTACCAGGTTAAAAACTCTTCACGTCGCTCTGGTTTCATACTATCCGGTTTGTAAAAGTGTAGCGGCAAATAAGGTCCCACATAATCTTGATACGCCAAGGTGTTTGCATAGAATGGAAACCATCCTTTGGCTAACTCGGTCAGTCCAAATGTATTGGGAAAATAGGAGAGAGGCATACTCAGGAAACTGAGGGAGTCAATCATGCGTATTCCATGCACTCTCAATTGAATGATTTTACTACCATTCATAATCAACTGGGGTTTCGCCGTCCCCTGAGTAACCACATATCTAAGAATAAACTGAGCGTCATAGCCTTGAGCATTGTGGGCTATCACTGTCGATCCTCGATGGGTAGGGAGGAATAGCCAAGTACAGAATTGTTGTAACGTATTTTCACCACGGAATGTCATTTGTCTGGCTTCATTCACCTCTTCACAATACTCACATGGAGCTTTCACGGACTTACACATACAGTCACCACAAGCACGTTGAGCCACACAAAAATTAGGGATATGTTCTCCAGAATCAAAACGACATTCAAAATCAAAAAAGATGAATGGTACTTCTGGTTGTTTTCTATCGGGTGGTTCATACGTTGGAATGTAACAGTCATGATCTGGTCCTACTATGGCTTTACAACACCTGCATTTCTTTGTCCCTGGGCAAACGTGACTCCGTTTCGTTTCAATCACCTTTTGTCCACATTTCTTACAATTCCATACGGATTCACAAATGGTTTTACGTTGTTTTCCCGTTTTTGTTTTATGATTGTCAAAACATGCCTGACTCTGGAATAGGCGACGGCAATCCGGACATCTTATAGATTGCCCTGCTGGGCACAGGGTGTGAGCATAACACTGACAAATATGGCTACACTGGTGTCCTTCACGGTGATCATAACCGACATCACACCATTCACAATAATAACCCCGCCCGAGAAATCCGGTAATGGATACAATACAGTCATAATGATTATCATGGTGAAAGATATGAATCACACGACTTTTTTCAATCATAGCAGGTGGTTTGAATAACAATTCACTTCCATAATGTTGTGGATGGATTTTAATCACGTAGCTGGGATAGAGATAGTCCTGTAGTTTTTGGTATTCTTCTATACCGCACGACTGATCCGATGAAATACACACTTGCTTCAACAATGCTTCAGCTTCGTATTTTTGAAGATTTTTCTTAGAGTGACGTATATAATTCCATCGTTTTTTCCATTCTGGGGTTTGATTTTCATGTACTTTACACCGTCCTACCACAATCGATCTAGCTAAACACATAGAGTCCTTACTATTGTCAATACACACAACACTTGTCTTTGACTTCCGCATACTGAATAAGTTTGGTGCTTTAAACGTTTTCTTTCCGGTTCCCTGTGGCATAGCAATATGCGTAATTTCCATCTGTGCCGCCCCATCATGAATTTTAAATTGACGGTTACTTTGTGCCACACGTTCAATTTCATCCAACAATGTATCTCCACTAATACGAGATGCCCTATTAAACGGAACATGTATTCCAAAGTCCAAATCAGGATGTAGAATAGATACTCGAACTCGATCATTCGACTTCACTTCACATCTCTTGTAGAGCTGATCCATCATATCATTAAACAACCTGTTTGTAAATTCAAACGATTGATTATACGGCTGAAATGTCACATCATATACTCTAGATTGTGTCTTGAATTTTCTTGACTTTCTTTCCATGCGTGACTGTATGTCATAATAGTCGCGCACAGGCTCAAACTTACTTCGTTTAGTTGGAGGTTCATCCTCACCACTAGTACTGTCGGTATCTGACATGATTATGATCTTAAAACTTCTCCGCCGTTTTTTATAGTTCGGGTTCAAGGTCACAACGCGTGACACTCTATAAAAGACGTACGCTCCGTCCGTTTTTTATCATTTCAACATGAGCGATCCTAAAATGAACCAAGTTGAAGAGAACCGAGATCAAACTTTGATGTATTCATTAAAGAAAAAAATTAAAGAGCTTAACAACTTAGCGGATCAGCTCTGCGGACAGAAAAATGTAACATGGGATCATATCAAGTGTTATCGTTGTGGAAAGAAAGGACATTATTCTACCAGCTGTACGGAAACCGTCGATAGAAATGAATGCTTTTATTGTCATGAACAAGGACATTTCATCGCAGACTGTCCTAAGAAACAAGGTGAACAGGTCGATCTACAGGACGCAGAACAGAGTAAGAAAAAACGTAAATACAAAAAGAATCCAACAAAAACTGTGAGTGACTTTGTGTAATCCAGACAATGTGTTGGACAATTGTGTATAGACTTAAATTGGAGACTAAGTGAGTTGTATTGTGTTGTACTTTGTTGTACTTTGTTACTCAGAATGTTTTCAAAAATAAAATGATAGACAATGTAATATGCTTTTGTCTTTGCTCGAGATATAAAACGAATCTAACACATATGGTGGCCCTAATAAGGGCCGTTGGGTAATTCATTGCATTTCTGCAAGAAATAAGTACCGCCAATAGTTGGCTCTCAAATCCTCATCATAATACATGGCAAGGTCAGGGTATAAATTACCCATCTTGATATCCATCTTGACAACACTAACATCTTGAAATTCAGACAAGTCTGGGTACAAATTACCCATCTTGACCACCCAAACATCTTCTTGTAACTCATCAGGTTCATCAGAAGAACTTTTCAAGCAGTTGCCCATGTTGAATCATGAAACATAAATGAGCTATGGAACATGAGAAAAACACTGACCTAGAACAGACCAATGAAATGCCGTTAAAATAGACCAATGAAATACCGTTAAAATGGACCAATCAGAGTCCTTGTATCATAGTCAGTGAGTGACCTTGCCTTGATCTAATTTCATTCTGTATCAAGATGTCGCAGCGTACAGTTAATATTATTAAGAGAAAATATGCTGCCTTAGGGCGGTATATTGAACAACTGGAGATGCAGTTAGAAGAGTTGAGGTTGGAGGTGAAGACCCTGAGAGAGGGGAAGGAGTTTGAAGAGGAGGTTGTGGTCAGCTCTGGGGAAGAGGACTGGGGGGATACCCCTAAAGAATCAACCCCAGAGAACTGGGAAGATGAGCTCACGGAGGTTCCGTCGAACCTCTACCAACCTACACCGGACCCCAAGGATGTCCAGAAATGGGACAAATGGTGTCCCGCTTGTATGGGGAGATGCGGTCAACGCCATTAATCCCCATACAAGCACCAACGGTCCTTTTCAGGACCACCAACGGCCCTTTTCAGGGCCCCCATACAATTCAGAAAGAATCACTCTCATATTGTCAATATTATCATACTTTACTATTTACTACTATATTTACATTCCTATCTGATGACGTCAAATCATGACGTCATATATAAACTTAATATGCTGGTGCGTAGACGGTGTGGGGTAAGTGTACGTTTTATAGAGTTTTCTATAAACATTATAACATTTTTTCCTACAAAGTGCTGTGATAGTATGATGTGTGATGTACAATCATTTTCAACAAATGTATACAGTATTCAAAGTGCTGTGATAGTATATATTAAGTGTACAGTATTCAAATTGCTGTGATAGTATATATTAAGTGTACAGTATTCAAATTGCTGTGTTAGTATGATGTGTACAAAGTATTCCCACAAATGTATGCAAATTGCTGTGATTTTATGATGTATTTTTCTACAAAGTGCTGTGATTGTATAATGTGTACAAAGTATTTCCTACAAATATAAGTGATAGTTTGATGTGTACAATATAACCTTGACGTGTCGGCCTTGACGTGTCACAATTGACCTTGACGTGTCAAACACTTGTTCAAAAAAAACTTGAAGTGTCACACTTATTAAAAAAAAAAACAAAAAAACTTGAAGTGTCAAAAATAACCTTGACCTAATAGAACACTGGCGCGTGCAGGCAAAAAGTATAAATACCCCCGGCGCAGACACTATTTTTTCATTATCTAGCATGGAGTCCTTCAACATGCCATACGATGTATTGAGAGAAGCACTAGAATCATCTGAGTTGATAGACCCGAATGCGGGTATGCATTACAACCAGCCGAAGTACAACCAGCCAAAGTACGGTCAACTACAGTATAGTCAGCCACAGTACAGCCAATACAGTCAACCACTGTACAGCCTGCCTAAGTACAGTCAACAGTCCATGGTAGATGTACAACCCCCCATGGTAGATGTACAGCCGATACAACCCATGGTAGATGTACAACCCACTATGACGAATACACAGCCTATGGTAGATGTACAACCCACTATGACGAATACACAACCCCCTATGGCGAATACACAGCCCCCTATGGCGAATACACAGTCTAATACAACGGGTGATGCAAAGCCTACAGCGGGATTGTCTGTTCTACAAGGTATCAGGGAAGAAATGGTACAGATGAATCAAGTCATGCAAGAGATGGTCAGACTCATGAAGAATCAAGAAGTACGGTTTAAGCCACAAGAAATGATTGTACCTGTACAGTTTATGTATGATTCAAAGAAACGAAAACATGAGCATGAGAAAAAGAAACCGGAGCATGACAAAAAGAAACCGGAGATGACAGAAACGAAGAAACGAAAACATGACCTTGAGAAACAACCTCGGGGCAAGTATGGTAAAGAAATAAAGAAATGAAGATCCGACTAACAGCTATGAAGAAACCACGACCAACGGTCCTTTTCAGGACCACCAACGGCCCTTTTCAGGGCCACCATGTCTTTTCGAAAGAAAATTCTCTCATTGTCTAAATATTTAGTCTATACACACACAGTACCCAGAACATTCCTAAAATTCAATTCATACTATTTTGGGGTACAACATTGATTTCCAATTTGTCCCAATTTGTCACAATTTTGAAAACTTCTGGGTACCAAACCAATGCAAAGTGTACCCAGACTGACGCACCATTGGTACCCAGGGTATCGCCTATTACTACTAAAGACCCTGTCTGAATAAAATCACAAAAATTATCAACAATAACTTTCTCTTCGTTTATCATCGAAAACAAATCGGTGAGTACTGCTATATTTTCTGAGTACACATGTAATGCTTAGTGTCGAAGTGAAGATCGTGTTAATATGCAGTAAGTGATAATTTGCCATGAGTTTCACGATAAACTCGTGCGTGTGACGAAATCTGGTTATTTTATCATCTTAAACTGGTTCCCGTTTCATGCTGCAGTGCAACAAAAGACTTTGTACAGACAAGTCAACGGGAACCAGTTTACCAATCAATATCAGTAAGAATAAAAGCCGGACTGTCCGGTCGTTCGATGATGACGATATTTGTAATGATAACTTTATAGTAAAACAAATCAAATTAAGGAAAAATGAGTCGGAAAGGAGACGAAATATAATTATTTTTGTAATCTACCAGGCTCAGAATACGGGTCAAAACGGCTCACTTCTAGATACAAATTTGTGTACCAGTGATTATTTTCGATTGCCGTACGATTATCGTTGCATCATTAACTAATACCGTAAACTTGTCAATAACGGGCTATTTGATTTAATAACTTGTATGTGTGCATATGATTTTGTTTTAGTTTAAACTGTCACCTCTTAAGGTGGTCCGCGGTTGTCTTATAGAAATCTGTAAAAGCGTTTCCAAAACCTTTGATAAAAAATAAACACCATGTTAAAAATATTCACAATTTATTCTATCCATAAAACGCACGATGTAAAAACAACATGATATATTTGTACAATGATTAAGGGAAGAAACCAACATTAAAATATGATGTTTTGCTTTATCATTTGTAAATTGATAAAAACACCAGTTGACTTGTGTCAGAATGTGTTTGTAGCACTAAACGACACGAACGTACTTATGATAAGAACGTCGTACGCGTGTATTACATATAACATGCAACTTGGCTATAGAGAACGCTGATATGGTGAAAAATCGGATAATGGATACAGTTAAATTCTGATGAAATGAACTAAATGTCCGGAACCCGAAGATTCACTATAAACGTGTTCTACTGTATATAAAAATATCCAATGATTGTTATGATGGTATTTAATAAATGAAATGAGTTGAAAAGAATGCAATGATGAAATCTTGTATCAAAAAAAAATGTTCTAAGTCATTTTTTTATCTGTGGTTTCCTTTTAACCCTTAAGCTTTTTACACAAACTGCATTCAGGTGAGAACGCCATCATACGGCCTCATGAAATGGAGCAGTTTATTCCGGTGCAAGGATTTTGATTATAAACAAAAACTTGTTTTTTTCGTATTGGTAACTTTATACCTCGCTCACCTAGTCCTTCAACCCTCCACAACTGTCTCACTGGCTTGAAAATACACAAAGGTTTCTGACCGTATGAAGGGCCCTATGGAAACAGCTTAGATAAAAATTCCCTTTTTATTTTGTAAAGGGAAACAACTCCAGAGGAACCTGTTGTATATGAATAACAATTCTGCGACGACCAAACATCGCCCGTCGGCTGACAATGTCATTGTATAAGGACAGGCATCAGGAAGACCCGTCGTAAAATGTATTTACCGTCTGTTGTATTCAATTATTTGTATTTCTGTGCTAAACTGAACGACAGTTTTGGCTGGTAATGCGATTTTTCGTCGGTCCAAATCAGAATCTGAAGAGGATATTGGATGATTGGAACTAAGCTGCCTTTTGTATCTGATTATTGGACTTCCCGGGGCAGACCTAATTTGTTCTTTGTCATTTCTTACGAGTACCGGCTTAGTGTTGCTTGGTGTTGAGAACGTTGTTGATCGACTGATCTTCGGAGTTTTTCGTTCAGGCTTGGTGGCAGTGTTTGCAGATGGCGCATGCGTAACAGATGTGCTGTCACTTGAATGTTGTCTTGTTTGTAGCGGAAGTGGGCGTGGTTTAATGACAGGCGACCCCTTAGGCGAATCATCTGAATCAGAAGAAAATGAAGACCTGAGAGGCGGACGCAGACATCTTGTCACTGGTTTCGTCAACTCGTAACTAACCGATTTTTTGCTGTTATATTCACTTCGCCTGGTTGCCAATGACGACAAAATTGGTGAATTTAGTTCAACTTCCGGTTTTCCATGGGCGGTCAGTTGGCTAAATGGTATCGATGGGAACTTCAATGATTGGGGTGACATAATTTTCTGTTTTAGCGTCGGAGACATCGCGAAAGGCGGCGATGTTGGTGACGCTTCTTTAGGCGATGAAGATGGCGAATGCCCAGATGTGAAAGAACCGGATGTGCCTACTGATATCTTTCTCCTAGAGGGCGCTGTGTATTGTACTTCACGTGAATGGCTTCGTAGTTTGCGTCTCAGTGCAACATAAAAATCGTCATCTTGGTAAAACAAATTATGTTTTTCTTCATTCAGGAGCCACATCCTGTCAGCTTTATTGTCGTATCCTGAAATTAAATACATAATTTAAAAAATGGAAATAAGATTTAAAAAGCGCTGATGGGGTTTCAGGGGGGGGGGGGGGGGGGGGCGCTCACAGACAATATGGGTGTTTTCTCTGATACAAATATCTCTGTGTTGAGGCCCAATCACTTTCCAATATGAGTATGGCGAAGAAATAGCCAAATCTAGAAAATACACTTTCAAGTGATCGGCGAAGGATTACAACAAATTTCATCCGAAAAACAACCGAATCTTTGATTGTTTTTTGTTGTTTATGTTGTTTCGCTTAAAAAGACGAATCTCAAGATGGGGCAATCTCTACGGTTTGACAAAATTAAGTTCTCTATGTATTACCTATGAATAAAGGCCAACCGTCAATAAAGACCACATTTTTTCTATACCAATGGTGGCCTTTTTAAGTTTGACTGTATACATGTATTACGCAATTATAGTTTCAAAAAGTCAAAGGGTCGTATTTCTGTCTCATAAACAATCGTTTTACAGCGCGAATATGGCATAATGATAGATGCTTTATGTAAGAGGAGATGACAGAATTAACATGAGACCCATACTGTCAATCAGTCTACTGAATTATAATGAATTACTATTACAGGGCAATCTCTCCAAAGCAACACCCTTTGGGAGTAGCAAATTCATGTTGCTCTAGGGAGGTTGAATTAATAGTTAAGTCGTGCAGTGGGAAAATTCTTGGTGTTGTTAAGGGGAGGTTGTCGCTCAAGAGAGGGCTGCTCTGGAGAGGTTGTACTGTATATATAAATTTATCATGCTGACAATACCTCGTGACTTATGTTACAAATTAAAAAGCTATGCTCAAGATAGATTTTAGTTTTAGACAATTAATACAATAAAACTGGTAACCTCGATTAATTGCTTATGACAGCATATATTCATAACTTTTTGGACAACCCACAGATATTATCTTAAAGTGTTGCCGGAAATAATAAATCTTAGTTTCATCTTTGAAAGGTTAGCAAAAAATTGATCGAATAAGAACATAAATCATACAATGGAGAAACTTTACTGTAGTGTGAGAGAGACAAAAGTCTATCTTGTACTACATTGATATGTAGATAGCACCGTTTGGCTTTCATTCCTCGATTTGTTACAATAATGACGTAATTACAAAGATACGTTGGAACAATGTCATTAAAGTTTGCTAACTATTGTTAATTTGTAATAATAATAATGATGATGAAGTCATGTCAGTGCAAACTTTTTAATGGTGTGCGATTAAAGGGATTTGATCTCCCTTGACATTAGGAAACCATGAAATAAAACTCACTAAAGTCACTCAAAAGGTTCAATATCATTCATAACTCTTAAATTTGTTCATATTCCATGAATGCAAAAATGAATTACATACTAAACAGGACTTTAATTTAATATGCACGTATTCAATATTTTTACTGTGTGACTTGCGCTGAAGCTATATTTCTACATATCTGAAGGTATAAGCGGGGCCGTAGGAGGCTAAGGACATCCCTCCCCTCGTTGTCAGACAAAATCTAAAGTAAGCCCCACCCCCGCCAAGTCTTCCCCGCTTCCA
Source organism: Lutraria lutraria (assembly GCA_964023205.1). NCBI lineage: Eukaryota > Metazoa > Mollusca > Bivalvia > Venerida > Mactridae > Lutraria > Lutraria lutraria. The sequence goes on along the minus strand of OZ026851.1, from coordinate 11,957,699 downwards.
AAGAGCCTTAAAAAGGACAAATTCAAATCCTGAATACATATAAATGATACTGTTTATCACAAAAGAGCGTCCTTCCAAATGAAAATTAACCCCCTAAATTCGAAAATTGAATAATAAATAATAACAAGAAGTGTTTGTGAAACACGGATGCCCCCTGTGACCTTTGACATGCAAACCTCAAAATCAATAGTCATCAACCACCCAACCAATCTGAAGAGCCCAGGCCAAATCGTTTTCTAGTTATTGGTCAATAGCGATACATCACTAACGCTGTTTACATGTTACGCCTTTACCAACTCTAAATAAAATTTGTATTTGTATGTATTTGGTCGGACAAGGTTTGGTTACGGACGGACCGACGGACCGACAGAAAGAAGGCATAAGCGTATACATTGTAGCACTTTTAATAAGGTCAATGAACGAACCGTCTCCATCAACGTTCAACTAATCAATAGGTCTAATTACATATTCACATTTAAATAACAAATCAATTCTGATTGACATTAATTGCTGCAAGAAACGAAAGCCTTTGATTAAGAACAAGAATTGTTATGTTACAATGTCATAGAATACAAAAGGTGTATTGTCAACGCTTTGTGTCGGATATGAAATTAAAAAAAACATGGAAAGCAGTTGCCAAAAAGACATTTTATAAATGGCTTCATTGTAAATACAGGAAAATAGACAAACAATAGAATCTTTGTACAATGTGTAGAAAACAAAGTATTGCTTAACTGTGACGAATAGATTTATTTATCTGGATAAACATACTCGTAGAATGGACTTGTTTAACACACGACAATAATATCTGCACAACAATCTTACTCCTTTTATGAGCCATATTGTACGTCATACGGGTTAATAAATGTGGAAAAAGAAACTTTATAAACGGAAGTCGAGACGCCTTGAGACTACTTATAACAAAATACTTTTAACTACCAGGCGCGTAGCTAGCCCTCCATGGATGTGTATTCAGGATTAAGCTAGGGGGGTCCGGGGGCATGCTCCCCCGAAAATTTTTGAAAATAATGGTGCAATCTGGTGCATTCTAGGCGATTTCAGGGTCATTAATGTAGTTCTCAAGAAGTCAGTTTTGGTACCATAAATACATTAATGAAGTAGATTTTTGTGATTTTAAAAAATTCCTGATTTTTTTTTGTCAGAATCATGTGGATTCAGCCGCGTACTCGCGTATAGGCAGCTACGCGCCTGACTACATTTATGTTAGAAATATAAAACAACCATATTGATGTATTCAAGAGCTTGTTGACAAAGGACCTTCAAATGGATGCTGGAAGTATGACTTATATGTACTATTTGCCTTTATTTCGAAATGTATTTCATCAATTATGTGTCAGTTTTTACTTACATGTCACTTTTATAGTCAAGTTTGTATGTATGTCAGTTTGTCAAATTCTTTAGCCAGAGACATTTTAAGACATCAATAGATCACATGGGTGGGGTACTGTAGAAATGTAAGTACACATGTATTAACTAATAAAAAATATACTACATGTATTATTCGTCATCCCCTTTTACATATGCAATTCAACTTACCAGCAGAAACGAGCTTTCTCGCATTGTCTAATGTTTTATTGCAAGGACTATGGACGGCAAGGTACAAAGCACTTTGTCCAAGGTTATCTGTAACTGTGACGTCACATCCGTGTTTCAGCAGTAAATCGACCGTCACGTGACTGTCTTCTCGCAAGGCAACCAATAATGCGGTTAGACCCGATTTGTCCTTGACATCAGGGTCCACTGAAGCTGAAATGAGAGCAAATAAATATATTCATAAACACATTTAAAGGATAAAATACTTGAATAATTTTTATTAGGCTTTCGATTGGACAAGTTTTTTAACAGTTAATTTACTGCTTTTTAACAAAACTAACAGATTCATACTTGTTAGAAGCGTTTTGTGAGCTGACAAATACTGAATAAAGAGTAAATGTTATAAAAAATACCCATAATCGAGTATTTTCTGGTTCGCGATAAAACCCAATTCCTTCAAGTTCGGACCATTCCGCAATTAATGACCATTTCATCGATCGGTCGATTTTAACGCACCGTTTAATGTTTAATAACTATTTGTGTTGGGTCAATAATTGTTTTTACTGTACGTTCTGTCTTACACACACAAAAGGAGGCTGACATGATTTGTATTCACAAAAATATAGAACCATCTTTCTGTTCAAACAAACAAGAAATGCAAAGGGCTGTACATGTATTGCGGTTTTTAGAATCGATGTAGCGAATCACGACAGTTGGGCATGTTTAATCAATTCAAATAAAATTATATTTTGATTGACTGTGAAACAACATCTGTTTATTGAGAGTTAAAACCACATTGTCAACAAAATGTATTGGAGGTAAGACAATGAACACGAACATGTATTTATTTATTTAGGTTTAACGTCAAATTTTCAGTTATATACGGCGACTGATTCACCTAACCAGTTTTTCTGGACGGTATTCTAACCAGTAGTAACTTACTCTTCCACAACGAACCGTCATAAAAATACACTGACAGTGTACATGTGCAAAGAAAGCATGATTTGTACAATAAAACCTTATTTCGTCACCTTAAAAGGGCCTATCTACCCCTTGAATACTTGTCAGATTTATCCACCATCCACATATTAAGACTCATTTTCGGACAGTTTTTCAATAGTTCCTTTTTATCTTAAAATTCAATATCAAGACCGAATAGTTTTGGTCCAAAATGAGATTGTAATATTGAGGTTTTATTATAATAATAATTAGGATGTGTTATTTAGAATTAAATAATCTTTCCATATTTATCAGAGAACTGACACGTGGTTGTCAAAGCCGGAAATACTGTCCGTTCCTACGTCCCGTGACACGTCGCTTACGTCTTTACAATATGAAGATACATCGCTCACAATAGCTAACAAAATACACACTTTATATATTAGTATATCTCACCAAAGCCACGTCAGGAACTTGAATAATTATGTCAAGTTAATAAATGAGTTGGTGATTTATCATGGTAAACGAAGTTATTTTTGCTGATTCTTCAAAACACTTAGGGACAAAGATCAAACTGTTTTTGTGATATAGGAAGTCGTATTTTAAAGTTTAAGATTAATTCTAGTTATCAATCAACATGTTTATTAGCGTAAATATGTTGTTTTTATAGAATTTAGTTAAAAATTCTGGATTTCTTAGTAAAATATCGAGTAAAGTTTTTAAGTAAAAAATGTCTGGATTAGAGTGATATAGATACATGTAATTCATTATAGAAATAATTAAGCAATCTGGCTCCTTAAACAGGACCGTCGAGTCTTCTTTCGAATTCGTTCGAATAAGAATTAAACTAGTTGTGTTATTTTTACAAAATGTATTTCATACATACCATCTTTAAGAAGTGTTCGAACCATTTCACCATAATCGTAAAATGCGGCTTTCATTAGAGCTGTTTCACCTCTACTATTCATAGCATCTACTACACATCGTCCTGTAAAACAAAGAAAAAACATTAGAATCCAAAATATTGTCTTTGCTTTTTTAAAACTCACAACATGCACATGGTCTTAGAATTTCGCGATGCTGTAATTGAGTTCTATAGAAATTCAGTCATGTAGGTTATAATATTTAGAACTCTAGTATATTTTTCGAACGTATTTTTGTTCAGTTATTTAGTAAATCACATAGTGGATGAAAGGAAGTGTACAAACGTGAAAACAATCATTTGATTCAATGCTTATTTCATATTTCAAACAAATCAAAGCCATGTTTTTGAATTCAGTAAAGATGTAATTGAAAGCAATGGAACAATTTCCAACTTATTATTATGCTTAGTTATCATAAACTTTATTAACGGAAATGACGTCATAGTTACTTTAAATGACATCATATACAAATTACCAATAAAGGATTCTTACCAGTTTTTATTAATTTCTTTACAACTTCGGTATTACCCTCATCAACAGCTAAATGTAAGGCTGTATTACCATTCTCATCCGTAACGTTTACGTCACATTTAGACGACAACAATATATCCAAAATCTCAGTCCGATTTAATATAGACGCTACCATTAATGGCGTCATACCGGAAGTGTTCTTTGTATTCCAGGCCATGACGTTTAATTGAAGGCATTCTCTGACGCCGTCGACGTCATTTTTATAAACACATTCATTCAGAGTCTTGCCACCTTCCACGGTGTTACTGCGGCTTCTAGAGATGGCAGATGGCGAGTTTTGGCGCATTTTGTACCACGATTAAACCTACACAAATAGAATCAAAATTTGTTATGTTGTGTGCTACCTACTCTAGATTAATGGCACAATCTCGACTTATCAACTGAAAAACAGACCCTCTATAAAAAAATACGAAGTTGATGTGTTTCCAAAAAACTAGTATGACCAAGAGCAAGAGATGTCACCTCTCGTGCGATCACCGCCTCAATGAGATCTATCCACCTATGAAGTTTCATGTTGCTACCTCTTATAGTCTCTGAGTTATGAGCTACATTAAAGTATTTGCACGCAGTGATCACAATCACAGGCTACCGGCATGTGATAAAAGCAAATTAAAGTTTCACAAAAAAGTTTCACCTTATATATATTATAGAGTAAAGGTATAGAACTCCTGGGCTCAGAAATCACACCGGTCATGTTCATCAAGGTCCTGTTGTAAGAATTCTGAACCGATTCTTAAAAGCCTGGTCTAATTCGACGCAGAAATAATTTCCCTTTAACCACCATCCAATCTTATATCCATACATCAGATAAAATATGCTTTAATATACGATGTGCTGTCAAACCTGTGCACAAATGCCATCCCCGGGAAAGACATACTAGTAATGAGACATGTATTGACAGGTGACCTTTATTCGGAGGTCATTTCATTCTAAAGAATCAGGGACGGTATTCAAAAGAATGGCCTTCATCCAAAGGGTGGCGTTTATTCAGGTTGGCCGCAAACACAAGCTTGACTGTATATAACAGAATGTCGAGTTAGGATGACCATTTAACGTATAATAACAACGCCATCATGAACACGTTTGCAAATGTTATAATTTACAAAATAAAATGTATCTCAGTGCATTTAGAAGCGCTTACGTGCTTATTAACATAAGAAAATCGTAATAATAAAAAGTAATACAAAATTCCCTCAGGATTCATTCTCATTAATAATTGTTCATTTTAATGATTTTAAGTACAGCTAAAATCAGGATTATAGCATATATCTACCACGTGACCTACGTTGTGTATTTTCATGCTATTTATCTGAATATATAAAATTATGCAAGCGTTTCTGTTTATAAACAAAGCGTATCAATCATTGATTCGTGTTTTTTGTAACTTATTACACACTATTGTGTTTTATGAATTATCTTTGCAGTTTAAGTAATCGTACTAACTTAATATAATGTCTTAAATATATAACTATACGTACATATACAGTACAACCTCTCCAGAGCGGCCCTCACTTGAGCAACAACATTCCTTCAACTACAGTTACTGCATGATTTTTCCCACTGCATGATTTAACTATTAATTTAACATCTCTGGAGCAACAATCTCTCAACAACATAATTTTGCTACTTCCAAAGAGTGTTGCTCTGCAGAGGTTGCGCTGTGTACGTAATTATTTTTTATGGACATAAGTCCTAAATTATCAATAAGGCTATATATCTTTCCTTTTTGTCATATGCATGAACCAAACGTTGCTGATACTTAGACAAAACGAAAATTCAAGCATTTTGTCATTTTGATTTTGAAATGTTCATTTATTTATAGAAAATATAAATAAAACAACATAGTTACGTTTAAATCGAAGTACAACACAAAATGTTGCATTTACATAAAATACAATAAATTCTTACCAAAAGCACTTAAAACAAAATCCAAAATAAACTTGTTTAAAATAATAGTATCAGTTAATTAAGATCCAACAACTAAGCACGTATGGTACATGATCATCTACTGGTTTCTATGAAGTGTTGTTAAGTCTTTTAAACACTAAATATTCTGACAGACGATACGACATGCGTCATAAAAATTCAATTCTTTATACTAATTAATTCATATCACGTGACATGTTTACGTTCGCTAGGAGAATACGTATGACCTTTAAAGTTTATATCACCAAAACGTAAGAGCGATTGTTGATAATTTTACCAAAACAAAATGTTGTACAAATGATACGTTAAGATGAATGTAAAAAGCGATAGCTACACAAATGCTAATATATTAACTTGGAAATAATTAAATATCGCTTAGGTATAAAACACTTATGAACCTTTCGCAAATGCAGTCAGAATATTTCTTTATTTAAATACCAAAACATGAAAATCTTCATGCAAACTAATTGTTTCTAAGGGCTAATTAATCATGCCATAAACTTGTTAAAGACATATCAGTAATTTAGCTGAACCATATAATTCATACACTATATAAATGTCGTCTTCAGTATATTTAGTCTAGGTTATTATTCTAAACAAAATAAAATATCTAGCTCTTACGGTTAATTATGGTCGGACACGATGCTTAGCACAAACTGATAACAAGGTCCAAGCCTGGTAAAAACATAATGTGGCATTTATTGACAGGTGACCTTTATTCAGAGGTATTCTGAATAATCGATGGCGGTTATTGAAAGAATGGCCTTTATTGACAGGGGGCCTTTATTCGGAGGTGGCCTCTAACACAGGCTTGACAGTAATTGATAGATTCACTCATTCATAAAATAAACAGGAAATTTTTATATCCGTTTTTGGACCCATTTTATAGACATTTCCTAGGTACGACAACAGTTTTAAATCTAAAATTATTCATCTCTCTTGTTTTGTAAATAAAACATGTTTTATCCTATTACAGGTACTTGTATTTGGGATCTATAATCAGCTGTTAAATGTAAATACCATCAGAAAGATTTGTATTATTTTTGTACGCTGCAGCATTGGCTAAGATATGTCTGTGAAAAATGTCCCGGCTCTATAACATCTCCTCTATAAGGTGACCACACATGATTTAGGTATCAAAACCATTTAAACAGAATCTGACAATTAGAACCTATTACAACATACCCAAACATACAATGTACAGTACAACCTCTCCAGAGCGGCACTCTCTTGAGCAACAACCTCCATTCAACAACAGCATGATTTTCCCACGGCATGATTTAACTATTAACTTAACCTCTCTAGAGCAACAACCTCTTAACAACAACAACATCAACATAATTTTCCTACTCCCAAAGGGTGTCGCTTTAGAGAGGTAGCACTGTAACTCCTTGCTCATTGTTTTAATGTACATGTTACTACATGTAATATGTAATGATTGTACATGACTTGTCAACAGGCGAACATTTGATCAATTCCGCATTTCATGCAAAATTGTGTCGCATACTTAAATCATTCGCAAGTTGACCTCTTGCGCTGTCTATATGTACATGACGATATTGCCCGAACGTATCCGAAAACACGTATTGTTGTTTCATATTAGTCATTTGGTGTGTCAAGCGTGGCTAATTGATGTTAAGTCATTCATTATGTTTTTTTCGTATCTCCACTAATTATGTACGTAATAAAATGATAAATACAAGGTTTTCACATTTATATAGTGGAAGAAAACACTAACGAACATATGACCGTTATTTGTAAGCGACTGTTGTCAGAGAATGACTTGTTTGTCAGGTTAAATCGGTGTTAATTTAATTTATAGAAATGGGTAATGCTCAGAAATATTGTTTCTTAAACCATATCTTTGCTACAATAAACAAAACATTATGAAATGTAACTTATGACAGGCGTGCCCCTAAACTAGATATTACGAAACCTGACTATTCGACAAGCGTGAACAACAGACCTTAAGCAACAACAACAACAACCGACCTAAAGCAAGAAAAAGCAACATAACAACAACATACCTAAAACAACAACAACAGACTAAAAGCAACAAAAACAACAGAAAAGCTGATGGGTGTTCGAGCATTGAAAAATATTTTTTGGGTTAATTTTCGTATAACATAAATGTCTTTTCGCAATATTTGCAAACGTCTATTTTGGGTCTGTTTCACACAACAAGAATGCTTGTGGAATCCGTCGGTGCCGTATCCGTGTTACGTCAAACGCTCTTCATCAACTCATTCCCACTCTGGTTCGAGACGACACTGTCCAAAAACTAGTCCCAACTGATTTTTCATAATACATGTACTTTGAATCCTTAGAACGGCAACCGACTGACCAGTCCGCTTACAACATTAACAAGTAGGAATTGTCCTCTGTGGCTTACGGAATGGGCGGGGCGTTAGAAATGATTAATTGCGACATAATAGATGAACGGCTACCAATATTATATAAAGCCTATGTAACGTTCCAACAACAACAACAACACCAGTAGCAACAACATTAGCAGCAATAGCAACACCAAAACACCAAACAACATTAACAACAACAAATTGGAAGCCACTTTACCTTATCTTAAATGTTCATATATTTTATACGTAAGATCATATTTTAGCCACACGAGAGCACTAAGTAAAACGCAAATAGTCTAATGTACAATAGTGTTCAGACGAACTTACTTATAAATACATTTTCGACTCGCATATTATAAGGGATGAGGAGCGGGTTCAATGTGCCATTTAATACGACGGCGTGGTAGGCAGAAATACATCCGTTATGGGTTTGCAACAAGCCACGAATCCACTTAAAATCATATGTTTTAACCAATGATTTATGGTATTTGGTTAGACAACAATTTTTTAAACAGAAATCGGAGCGCCAGTTCACGGAATGTCGTAAAAAGTGAATAATTAATAAGGCAAGCGGCGTATACTAATTCATTGCACGCAAGGTTATAAAAAATATTCATTAGGCTTACTGTCCTACTCAACTATAGTTTATGGAGTTTAGTCTCCATGTTAAAACATTTTTTCTCTAAAATAATAAAGTAGAAGAAACATTTGTTGACTGTCATAAGTCGTTAGATTCATTGTCTTATTTTGTAATGTACATGTATAGGACAGTTAAACAAAAGGTCGCGGGTTGGAGAACAAGGCAAGTTACACGAGTTTCTCGGTGACATCTTCACTGAAGATATCTCATTCACAGTAATTTGTCTATCGACTTTGATTCCTGCATATAGTTAAAAGCAGACAATTTCTTACTAAGTGTAGGGGAACATATACGTATTCACTAGTAATTCATGAACCATGTCGACATTCCATCCACTATATTTTCAGTTTCGGGCTTAACTCTGTTTTAAACTGTATTTCAGCTGTATACGGGCGGTTGGCTAACCCGACCAGTTTTCGTGGATTCTGAAACAGTACTAACACTGTTCTTGCTAAGTAAATGCCATTTTTCCCGCATGAATGATCACCAGTGGTGGACGAAATGCCTCTGACTCAATCGTCACAGAGAAGGTGTGCCAGTCATACTAATGGACACGAGGACCAAAGTCTGTCGTTCTACCTTGAGCTTAATGGACATACTTTTAAGTCTAAAACAGCAAACAAATCGTACACAAAGCCTGTGAAATTGGATCGGAAAAGAGGCATTTTATTTTCTGCTGCACAATTAAAAGAACTCGATATATATTCATGGCTAATTGATATCTGAACGTAGGCCAATGAAATGGTTCATATATAATTTATATATAGTTTATTTCATTACAGTGACAGGCATGTATAATATAGAAATACACACATTTACCATGATAGGTAAATAGTTTGAAAATACTCAGCCTAATAAGGCTTATCAGTCACTTATGCAATATTCATAAAATAAATTCTATACGGAAACATAAAAAGAAACACAGAATTAAAAGGAAAATAAAACATTACATCATACGTTATATAGTCATAGATTGTAAAACCATACCAAATGTGTTATAGAAGTACAGTGCAACCTATCCGCTGTTGTTGAGAGGTTAAATTTATAGTTAAATCGCGCAGTGGGGAAAATCATGCTCGTATTGCAGGGAGGTTGTTGCTCAAGAGAGGGTCGCTCTGGAGAGGTTGTACTGTATTTATAATTAAATTGCACAATTAACTGTTCGGATATGGAAGACAATAAACTAAATCATCCCTCATCTGGCCTCAAATTTAATATTCTACTAAGTTACCTTATAGTGATGTCAGCTAGGTCATTACCGTATCGATCAATCAGGATATAATTGAAATGTCGTGTTTTTTTGTCGGGGATGGTTTGTCTGTTCGGCTATTGTACTCTCAACCACATGCTAGAGAAGAAATCGTTTCTGTAATTGTGTTAATATTTCAGTATCGCAAAAATTGATATTAATAGAACCAATCGGTATGTTGTTTCCGCATTTATGTCGTGAAAACAGGACAATGGTATTTTTGACTAATACACTACTCAACTTTGTAATCGGTCCAGATGGTCTATTCTGTATATTATGTGAGTGGGACAAACCTTAAACTTCATTTGATATTTCACAGATGTAGCGTATTATGTCACTTTATGATATCCTATATTTTGGTTATTCTGAAATATTATACACTAGTACATGTAGTATACAGTTTGTAAAATACCGTTCTTTAGTTGCCTTAGAATATTTGAATAACGTTATGTCGTTATATGTATTTGTAAGATACTTAAAAATCTAAGTGACCGATTATAAAAGTTGAGCAGTATATTTGGACAAAATAAACACAAATAGTCATCTTTCATTTCATCTAGATCTTAAAACTTTAAAAAAATGTTCAAAGTACACTATGACACACCATTTCGACTTTTTCTTGTATTTTTTTCTTTTCGTCATGAACGAGCCTTTCTTTCATACTTCCTAATTTATGAGTGCAGCTAATTAATTACTATCATGCAATTAAATAATTATGATTTAATTGAATAAGATGAATTAGATGTCCTAGAAATGTATATGGTTGATTGATAGATAACTTGTAAACATATGCAAAACACGTGGTTAACCATACCTTACTGACTGGTTTAACAAAATGATTAAAACATAATTAATCATGGTCATAGTATTAGTTTGATGGTCAGGAACCAGACTATTAGTATGATACGTGTTTTGTTATAGGCAAGGAGAAGAAACAAATGGCATAAAAGAGTGTAGCACTAGAATATAAGAGAGTCTTAAGGTATCAGATCCAGCGTCGTAAGAACCGGGTGGGTGGGGGGTTACTTGGGGGCTTAGTCTTGACTGATTTAGGCAATTATTGCAATTAAAGGGGCTCTCGTTGATTATCTCCCATGTTGACGGGCAAAATCTAAAACTGGCCCCAACTGAAATGGATCCTTACGGGTCTGTTATCCATAATGTCTAACATTATTATCTGGATGTGGACCTAATTAACAAATTTGGAAGCGTATTATTTTACATTATGAATGAAAATTATTTACCGTGAGAATTTTCGAAAGCCAGTGACAATCCTATGAATTATCATCCGTTGCGTTGAAATCTATGGGAGTAAGCCATTCTATGAAGATTGCGGAAAAAAGACCTATTTCAGATTTTCTATATTAAAAGTCACAGTAAAAAGAAGCAAAAACACAGTATCAATCTAATCTGATACAGAAAAATATAGGTCACCTGACAATATCTACTTATTATCTACTACATTTCAATAAGGGCAATAACTCTTACAAAATATTTAAAATTAGTCGTAAAATAAATTTAAATATCTATGGTTAATATCAAAGAAATAAAGCTAATCAGACTTTGTTATATATTACCATTTTTGTTTAACATTGACCAGTTACGTCATTAAAGTCTCATTAGCTTTTTGTTATAAAACATATGCAAAATATTGCTAAAACATATTGCTAATATTATCCCAAGACAATAATTACCGACGAAACGAGCCCCTTTTCTTTGAAAAATACTCATTTCGCTGTGTTTTTTGCTTTTGAAAACTGGAAATATATAGAGTGCATGACGTCTCTTTATGACGTGTGTATAACATGATTACGTGAAAACACAGCTGTTCTATAAATAGTATTTTTTTCAATGATATTGACAAAAATACGATAGTGGTTTTGGAAACACATTTTCTTGCTATAAAGTATGCACGTGAGGAAAACACACCGGATTCCTCTGTTATAGAACAAACAGAAACTATTACGACCGATAAATTTATATGCTTATGGACAGTATCACGGATGCAATACTCTGTTTAACCTTAATTCACTTTTCTGTTCGGGGCAGTGGCATACTTCAGATTGAAAATTGAAACAGACAAACACTGGAATTAATCACAAGAGCATTGTAAGATATCCACAGCACAAAGTGATATATTATTGATTGATTAAAATAAAGGCGTTTTCACTAAAACACAAACAAATTCAAAGGCCATGTTTAAACAATAGATCATTGAGTACATTTTTCAACATATTTATGGCCTTAGTTTTTCTCTATTTGCTATTTTATCACGCTGATTTGTCCTTTTCACGTGAATATTAGACATATTACGGCTGAAATTGAGTAATTAATTGTGTGAGAAACAGTGTACGAGTGATTTCATTAAAATGCATAGAAGTATGCAAATAAAAAAAATTAACGATTCTTTGCGGTGATTAATTATACTTTCGAACAGTTTATGACTCTTTTCGGTGATTAATTACTCAAATGAAGCTGGCTGAAGCAGAAAATAGAGAAGTTAGATTTGTTGACTTTTAGTCTTTGTTTAATTTATCAATTTAACTTCAAAATGGTAAAATTCAATTTATTGTTTTATATTTTTTTTATCAAGACAACGGAAATGAATTTATGGTATTAAAATATAACTATAAAACTGAATGTACGTTATATAGTACCTCGCGCGCATAATGAATTTATCAGGAAATAGCTGTATGTTTTCAACAATACAGTCAAACCTGTGTTATCAATCACCTCTAGATAATGACCATTCTGTGTATAAAGCCATTCTTTTTAAAATTATCATTGATTATTTAGTATAAAATGACCTCCGTATTCAGGTCACCTATTAATAAAGGCCACACTATGTCTTTCTCAATGGTGACTTTTGTTCACAGATTTGACAATACCCCACCACAAAACTATAACGTCCTCGTATGTATTCATAACACATTTGGTATATAATTACAAACTGTGTGTATGTAACTTACGATGAAATGTGTTTATTTCCTTTCCATTCTGTGTTTATATACTAAATGTTTTTCGTATAAAATGTATAAATAGTATAAGTGACTGATAAGCCTTATTAGGCTGTTTTTTTTTTCAAAATATTTATGTATTATGTAACGTTGTGTATTTCTTTATTATGCCTGTCACTATAATAAATAAACTATATAATTTATATGTTCACATCATCTTATAATTTTCTTAACAATCAACTATATAATGAGAACATCTTAAAACAAAGATCAATATTTTATATCGAAAATAGGTCCATATAATGAGGTTGTAATTTATTTTTAGGATAAGATCGATTAAAAATGTTAGGTGCAAAATCAAGAGTTCGAGTAAGAGCCTGCACATTTCGATTAAAATTCCATTTTTGAATTCATATGAATGAGTATAAGAATGTAATCGGGACCGAAGATCTGTAAATAAAGACACAGCCGCTGTATATCACGACACGACTCGGCATAGTTCAACACAGGGGGGAAACGATTGGCACGATACGACAGGGTACAGACGGCAGGGTGCGGTACGGAACGGAACGGCACGGCACGACACGGTACGGTACGGAACGGAAGGTACGGAACGACGCGGTACGGTACAGCATGGTAAGTTACAAAACGACTCAGCAAAAGTACATTAGAAAGTACACACTTTCAGCGTGATACATGGAACATTTTGGTAAGATATCTATTAATAGTTTCGAAATACATGTACATTAATATCCATTCATAATAATTTATATAGCAATGAAGTGTATTTTCAAAAATAAACTTATACATGTATATATTTTTTTGATGAATGGTACTTAAAATCGCAAACAATACTTGTGTAACAGACAAGTATTTCTAGAAATGAGATAAAAGCAATAAAGTGTCATGTATTTATTATAGATCAACTATCTTCAAGACTTAACCTGCTACAATTGTTTGATTCGTAGGCGCAGCAAAGTGAATTATTGCGTTATCTACAACCATGGTCATAAAACAATGGCGACTTGGGCGCCAGAGTCGATCAAAGTTTATCACTTTTAATATTCCAGTCGTATGAACTCTTCTAAATCATTTATTGGGCAACTGATGGGTGGGTGCGTGGGTGCGGGTGAATAAGTTAGTACGGTCAGGGCTTTAATGATCTCTGTATGTATATCTTCATCTTTCATCATCTAAGCAAAACAAACACCACATAAGTGCTATCATAAATAGCGACAGCATTTGCTGCTCCAATTTTAAATATATCTTGACATATTTATGGCTACTTGAAAGATACCCAGAGTGTAAGTTTTAATGAGATGACGTAGACCAATTATTGAACTTCTATTTCGGTTTCCCTAAAGTACCCGGATTTACGGCTGTGAAAAATCACTTTGTGATTGTTACCCGAAAACCTAAAAGGCAAAAACATGCACAGAGACTTATTGTCATTGTTTAAACTGCATTGCGAGCATTGATTCGTGTAGATGTGAACAGTTTTCATTAAAATAATAATATTGAATAATTTTAAAACTTTTTTCGGGTAACAGTGAATAGTTTAAAACTATTTTTCATGTAGCAGTGAATAGTTTTTTAAACGTTTCTGATAACAAGGTGAACAGTTTTCAAGACTTTCGTTTGATGGTTTAACAACGGTATAAAGATGAAATTAGGACTTTGAAGTTTAAATCAAAGACGACTGTGATTAATTGAACAAAATCACAAGATGGTAAGTAAGCATATTCACGCTTTAATGCACTACATAGTTACCATGTAACACATATACATGTGCATCGTAGGTAACCGTCTAAATTCGAGTTCGCACTTTTATTCGACGCTCGACATTTTTTTTATTTACTTGTATTCAGTAAATGGAAATGGAAAAAAAATACACCGATCTTAATGTATAAAGGAGTAATGAAAATGAAGTATTTAAGCTCGTTAATTAATTGATTCAGTCAACTCATATTGCAATAGAAACCCATGTACTTATCTGTTTATCTATCTATTGTAGGATTACATGTACCATCGGTGTCCATATAATTATAATTTTCTTTTCATCAATCGCTTTATTATGGCGCCAAGTCACTAAAAATTCAGTTTCCAAATTGTCACAAAGTACGTATTTCCAAAATGCATATTTAAGCCAGAAGTAACATATTTTGCAGCCTGTACGGAATTCAAGGTTTAATCTCAAAATAAGTTAAAGTTTGCAGAACTAAATGTTTAAATAAAAAAAACATGTGAAAGTTTCGCACCCTCTGTTCTGTGACAGAAACGTTACCACGGTAAGGACGTCTTCTGGACAAATGTATCTCCATTAACTTTTCACAACAAGTTAAACGAAACAATAAAAGCATAATATTATAAATTATTCCAATATTTGCAAACTGCTGCTATAACCTGGCAAAAGATGCAATAAATTATCATATTACCATATTAACTGACACCTTGACACTGGATATGGGATGCTGCTTTTAATTATTTTGTCCTTATACTAGTAATTAATTAGAATATATTACACTACTTTTAATAACTTAGTTTTTTTCTTTTTAGGTACCCATGTGCTTTTGATAATTAATGAGCAATATTTATTAAAAAGTGAACATTTCAAATCCGTGTATATGAGTAAAAAAGGGTGTTTAAAGTAACAAATACATATGAATATTTATGACGGTCATAAAAGCGTAGTTAACCAGATGTTAGTGTGACAGTTAAACAATTGAGTACCATTACATATCAATAAATACAATTCGAGAAAACATAAATCACAATTTTGTTTATTTATGCATGAGATTAACTTTTAACAATGGTGTATTTAAAGACATTCCAAGTATGCGCTACCTTTGCATTCGTGTTTTGAATGTTTATATATATTTGTTTCTTTCTATGTCTGAATACTTGAGGAGGAAAAAATAATATTTAGATTTGTGTTTAATAGAAATGATCTACGACGTATTGACTTTCTCCAACACCTGCAGGAGTATCGAATATTTTCCAAAAAATGATTTTATGTTTTAAATCCATTGTGACTTAAATGTACCGTTTATATTTAATTCTCTTGTTTTGAAGAAATTATAACTGTGATTGAAGTCAATATGTGTTGTCCAGTATAAAATATTTTGTATTAAAATTTTCTACTTTTAATGATACTTTTTAAAAAAAATTGTTGGATTGCATACATTTTTCATAAATTGTGTATGACGGAAAAACGTTTTTAAATTAGCATATACTCATATTTTCTATGTTGTACTCGTTCTGAAACGTTCAAAAGGCCCTTGTCCCCAGATTTCACATCCATGCAAAATAATAGATTTATAGTTTTGTTCATACAGTTCTATTTGTAGGTAATACTAGTAATATGTTAAATACTTATACTCGTTTTACTGTCTGATTAGTGCAAACATGACTTTGCTTATTAGTTCGGCGATATATTGATTTGTTTGAGTGAAAGAGTCATTCTTCGTGAGAATAACACCAAGATATTTATATTCGTCTACAACTTCGAGTATGTCATCACCAAACTCAAATACATAGTTCTTATTTATCTGTTGACGACCTATCATCTTCACTTTTGTTTTTATGCGTAAGTCAGAGTGCATATTTGGGTGTTCTTCGTAAATAAGAAAGCTAAAAGGAGCGGTTGTGACTGTTGCTTATATATGTACCCAAATATGCTTTCTAAGTTCTAACCGTCTTAGTACTCAACCTTGCTTCGAAACTAAGAAGTTAGAATGCAGGTTTTATATTCTATTAAGACAAGAAAGCCAAAAATTAAAAAAAAACCTTGTTACCAATTGGATAAGAAAATGGGACGGGCACTACAGCTAAATTTACTTTTAATTATCTAATATGTTAAAGACATCGGCCTCGTCCTCACTAAATATAACAGTATCGTCGCCATACAAAATAATAAATAGTTAAAAAATACGAGAATCGCCAATTAAGCATTACTTATTAATGTCATTTACATGTTTTCTTAAAAAGAAGCTTGAGAATAAAAGGGGACGATACGATTCCTCCTAATCGAAGACCTTTATTACTTGCAATATTTTCATTCAAAAGTTTGTCCAATAGACCTCGATGCCATTCGGTGCCAAATGCCTATTTGAGATCAACGCAGTTATATACATAAGAGTTCCTTTTTTAAAATTTGAAATGTCTGTCAGATTATTTGATATAAGATATTGTAAATTATTGAATAGTTTCCCGAAACCCGCCTCTATATTGTTATTTAATTACAAGTATATTTATCAAAGTAATTGTATAGTCTTGTGTTCAAGATATGAGAGAACAATTTACCAAAAAACAGCTCAATAAAGATGTAGGCCTATTGTTTTCTGGTGAATTCCCCATTTCTTTATCAATAGGTTTATTAGGTATATGTAAAATTCCTCCTGTCCAACTTCCAGGTATCATTCTACATGTATTATAAAAAAATAATAGGTAACTTGACATTAACAGAAATGTATAATGTGTTTATTTACAATAGAGCACGAATAATACTTGATTGAGTTCTTTTTCCTAAATGATTTTGAAATAGTGTGATATTTTATTTACGGTATCATCGAGTTCAAGTGGTGAGCAAGAATAATCTATTATATGAGTTAAGTTTTAATGCATATCTACTATAGAATTTTATAAAGCGTATATCTGATTTTTTATTATCTCATAGACAATGACTATCGTTTGCTACTGGGTTTTGACTTTGTGCACTTAACACTGGTTTAATCGTAAGAGTAGCTGTTAATGCACAGTGTACATCTGACAATAGTTCCCCAAAAGGCTCTGCGGGAAAAATCATTTATAAAACCAAGTGCATTGGTTGTCGAAATAAAATAGGTACTGCATTCGTGCTTTACATGTTAACAAGTGTTATAGGGCATCACGTTCAATTCGACCATTTGTTTTTTTTCTTATTATAAGTCTATTTATTGGTTTCCATGGTCTGACTTAGCGATCACTTGTGTGGGTTCAAGCTTTTGTTCGCAGGTTTGTACTAACAAGCAACGTAAGAAAACAGCAAAAACAAAACACAAATCATTTTAAAGAAAAAAAAACCGTAAAATAAATTGCCAATATTATTCACATCAAATTTGAACACACAATAAAAGGACGTGCATGTATTTTAGGTAATGCAATTTCAATTGTCACTTACACTATCTATATATGAACATGTTTGCACCAGGAAGAAATGACTCACTTAAAATATCGCAAGGCACGCACAGATATGACGTATAGATAATTTAGATTGTAAATTAAAAAAAAGTTAGAAATCTTTCTTCCGCATTTATAAACTGTAAACAGCCTCATCAAGTCCTATTAGAACGTTAATTTCATGTGAAAGTATAAAATTGAGTATTTGGCACCTATATGCATTTTGCGACAGACCTACTCGCATGTCTGTGTTTGGCAAAGTAAATATTTATACCAAACAAATTACGACACACTTCATAATTACATTTACAAATTAATTTATTTACACAAATATTTATATATATACAATGAAATTAAGAAAGACCTCGACAGTACAACCTCTACAGAGCGACCCTCTCTTGAGCAACAACTGCACAATTTAACTATTAATTTAACCTCTCTAGAGCAACAACCTCTCAACAACGATATAATTTGGCTACTCTCAAAGGGTGTTGCTTTGGAGAGGTTGCACTGTATATATATGCTTATTTGATAGTTTTACGTTATAAGAGTGAAACAAGGATGAAAAATGATTTAAATGCTGTATATATATATATATAAAAGTACTACATTTGTTCATCATTTGTTGCGTACAAACACATCTATAATGCTTGTCATACCATAAAAATATGCAACAATCAAGTTTGTAAATAGCTACATTATACTTAACAAAAATAACAAATTTGACATTTACGAATATAAATGCTGCTAAACCCTTAAAAAGTAAACCCAGAGATGAGCCCTTTAAACATGTAACCATGAAGGCTCGTTTTCAAGACAGGCCAGAAAAAATAGTCATAATACGGGTAACTTAACCAAATAAAATAGGGTATGTATTTTTTTCATTTTCAATTTTGTTTCAAATCACCCTTTGGTAGAATACTTATGTATCTGTTGTATAACGGTTCACACCTATAGTCATTTCAGAGCCACAGCAGAGAGAGAGGAGAGATAAGATACAGGAGAACCGGGCATTTATAATTTTATATCCTAACTCTTTTCGAATAGTTTTCCCGTTTCTTTATCGCGCCCGGTGTAAAGCACCGATGTCAGTGGATATACGCCTCGCCCTTTCCTATGACTAGATTTCTTGACACAGTACTTGGCTCTGTAGCTATGATGGGGACACTAAAAGCGTCCCTATTCGAACTCACGAGCTTTTGTTTTGGTAGAATGTGATGCAGATGAATGCAGGGGGTTGGATCTACCTTTTCTGGCCTGATCAATATGGTATAAAAATCAAACTATTACGTGGACGATATAATACATGCATTAATGAGTTAATGCTTTCATTGCTATGCGATTCGCGTATTCAAACCAATGGTGTGAATTAATTTGTTTTCGAGAACCTGTAAGAATAAATTGACCGAAAAAATTGTTTACTTTTCAACGCATGCGCAGTATTCTGTTGATCATAGCAATAATAACAATGTCGCGTTTTTATGCTCAGCAATAAAATTATAATTTATGTCCAAGATTTTATGATTAATTTGTTTGTTTTGGATTTAACGCTTGTGTTCAACGATATATCAGTTATGTACTGAGATCGCTTGACCTCTTATGATCCTATAGTGTTAAGATGCTCACTCTCTCAACACGTTTGACAACTTCCTAACGCCCAAATATAAAATACAAAAATAAAGACGAGAGACAATCGACTGTCACGTTGTCGCAACAAAATACAAGCCGCGCCCGAGCCTCGATTTCAAATCATTAAAATACTGTCTTATTTGAAATATTAAAAAAGGGAGTGTCAAATAGCATTGAAAATAAAATGTTTGTTCAAACTACCACATAGAGACAGGGACATATTACGTATGAGTTGCATTAAAAGTTGGAACGCAGTTCGCAGTTCGCGATTCGAATTGCGAACTGCTTTATGAAACGCACTTCGCAAGTCGCCAACTGCGTTCAAACTTTACTCAACCGGAAATACGTTGCTCGTCTGAATCTCGGCTTTAAATAATTACAAAGACGCTAAAATAGAAAGGCCTAAAATGATTTTTTTCTGAAAACAAATATAAAGTTGGAGAGAAGCTACAATGTCGTCATAAATTTATACATCAAACTACTAAGGTATTATAATATTCCTCAGCAGACGACAGCAAAAACTTGAGATTCAAGCGTATTACTAAGGCTAGAAAATCAGTCATGGCTTGGGTTACTTGACAAGAATTAATATAGGTACGTCGAAAAAATCTATTTTTTCCTAAACATACTATTCATAATTAAGAAGTACAAAAAGTCTCCAATTCTTTTCGTACTCTGGATTTAGCTGTAAGAAGTTAAGGATCGGGGCCAAAATTAAGGGCCAAGAGGTAACCGTAAACAATGCTTTTTTCTGGCCTAACCGTACATGGTATTACAAATCTTAAAGTTTCATTAAATTTTAGTTCGGTTGCGTTTAAACACGTTTAAGAACAAAAGTTCAAGTGTTCATGGAATCTTAACAATATCTTTATTAACTGCCATGTGTAAGGTATGTATAGCTTTAATATTTACGATCAACTGTGTCTTTATGATAAGCCAATATTGTTAGTAACTTATCTCACAAGATTTCAGGACAAACGATCGAATCAGTAATGAACCGGCCCTGTAATGTACGAGTGTGTACATCGTGTGTGGAAGTTAAAGACATATACTAGTACATGTTAAAATGCATGTTTGAAACTTTTAAAATGCCTCCAGACAAAGTTAAGCACAGAAAACTCTCGACATTACAACCACTGCTGGAACAAAAATAAACAGTCATAGTAATAAGACGGCCCCATTATCATGTTGAAAACACACATTTTTTTAAAAATTACGAATAATAAATCTTTGAGTGAATTTTATCAACTGATTAAGCATAGGAAAATAGTGATAACGTCGATTGTAACAAGATGTTTTTGCATACACGCACATTTTTTTCCCAGAAAAAGACAAGAGCTACATTTCCAGTAGGGCTCTTTAATTTTCCACCTTTACACAACAAGTAACATTGTTGGGTAATGATACGATAGTTAGTCCTCAACTAAATCTGATTTTATATCAACACCACCATGACCTCCTTATCTTAATCAGTGTATAGGAATACTTTAAAGTAAACCTCATTGATAGCGTCAGGCTGGGTTAAGAGTTTCAAGAGACAATAAATTTACTAACATTTAATAAAAAAGAATAAAAGGTAAGAAGTCGAGATAAAAGTATTCTTATTCTTAACCCTGACGTGGTAAGTGTTTAAACTTGAGAGAAAATTTCATCTGAGATTTAACTCAGAGTAACACTAGCACAGTCAGACCTGTGTTAGCGGTCACCTGCGAATAAATGCTACCATGATATTAACGGTCATTCTTTCCAAAACCGTCATAGATTATCTAGAAAAATAACTTCCAAATAAAGGTCACCTGTCAATAAAGATCACATTATGTTTGTCTTCCCCACCGCAATGGTGGCCTTTATTAACAAATTTGACTGTATATCATAAAACTCATATTTGTAATGGTAAATATCATCCATGAAAAAACGATTGTCAATAAGGGAACATAATCATATAGGGACCACTGTGGTCGAGTGGTAAGTAATCACTATCCCCTCAGTTCTGTGAATCCGAATCCCACAGGGGACCAGAAAGCAGACCAGGAAGCAGTCCAGCTAGGTTACAGAAGGCCGATGTTTTCCAACAAGGTGTACGCCTAGAATTTTCCTCTATAGTAAAAAAGCTGGATATCTCGACATGTAACTCTGACTGTTAGTGCGATTTTAACCCTCTCTCCTAAAGTCTGACTTATGTTTGTCTTATGGTGAAATTAAAATGAACTAAAACCAAACCAGTAAATATAGAGATATTCCCCCCACTTAATATTTCATTGTTCTGATTAACTTAATTAGCGTCTATTCAAATAGACACGCCTTTGTTACTAAGGAGAGTAAAGACAGAGCCGGTGATAAGACGGTCGATTATGACGGACATTTTAATTAAGGACTGATAATTGGTTTTCGGCCTCATTTAATGTCGTTGGCAAGGTGGCTTTACGACATGTAGTATTGTAAGGACACGCAAATTGTTGTGATAAGAAAATATTAATACTTTAAAGTTTCAATCATCATATAAATTTTAACTGTACCAGCGGGTACCGTTACACACTACTTATGTTCAAATGTATCATTTTTGGAAGTTGATTTATCACATTCCTATGTTATCATCATGCAGAGACCGTCACTGGACCCAATAACAGCTTGGGTGAAAGGAAAGCCGCACAAGAAAATAGGTCTCATATAAATAATGTGAATGTACAGATGTAGCTAGGATCGTTTCTTTGTTATGTACACACATTTTAAATAACATTTATATAAAGATTGTCGTGAGATATTTGTATTTATTTGACTAAACTTTCTTATTCAGCCTTTTGGTAATTCTACACCCGCCGCAACCAAGACGCAAGAATTCAAGATCGAAGCACCGTATGTACACTTCTCTAATGAGGATGATACATATAAGATATCTGATGACAATGATGATGACTTCACGAGTGATGACACGGAAAGTACCACGGAAGAGGCGGCAACTAACAACCACTATGTGAAAACGCGTAAGATATCCACGATTTCTGAGACACGGAAGCGGAAGTCGACCAAGAAAATCAGGTAAAGATAATAGAACGGTATAAAGTTTCTCAGGACATGTTGAACTATACTTGAATGTTTTACACTATGTGCAAAGTTACCCTTAGAATGTCATAAAACACTTGATGCTTGGCCTTCTTGGTGAATAAGACATAAACATCATCGAAAATAACAATAATTGATTGCAAAACTTTATTTTCCAACATTGTTTATTGGTTTCTATTCCTGCATATTATACAAACGACTTAAAATATTTCACAAAGTTGGAGAAAATTATGGAAGTATTTTCGTTTTATAAATTATTATTTTCTGGTTTAACTCGTTTTTTTGTAGGAAGTCGAACAAATGGGATGTGTTCAGAGAAACTTCCGAGGACAACGTCACTTCCTCCGATGTTGAATTCTGGGAGACGGTTTTTAAAGTGACAAAAGTTATATTTGCGATGATTTTGTTTGCATTCGTTCTTGGTACGGCTGTGATATCAAAAAGCACATTGTTTTTGTTAATAGCCAACATTTTCCCGCCAAATGACCATAGGAACTCATCACTGAAGACGGCTAACTATCACTTCCGGTATAAAACTTCCGGTAAGCATTTTATTATAAACTGATAAAACTGATAGACAACTTATAGAAATACTTACAAGTAAATTTATCAAAGAACTGAAAGCACCCATGGAAACTTACATATACTTATTCTGCAACATGGAACGGGAACTAATTTAACAAGTACATGACGTATGTAGAAAAACGTAGAACTTTGGTTCGCGTCAAATCATGCTCACCGAGCGAGTGACGCCTATGGAAAGCTGAACCATCGGTCAGTTTCCAAACATGATCTTCTTTGTTACATATTATGTAAAGCCAGAAATATACTTACAAAAAAGGAAAACAATAACAAAATATATACTTTAATCATTTCAGACACTGCAGTGACGTATATATGGTCCCTATTTCTGGTAGTGGTAGCTCCCTATTTCTTCACAACAGCCTTCAGCTGCTGGAGATTGATATTTAAAAAGATTCGACCCCTAGAAATATTTCCCCTTATTATAGTAAGTAAATAGTTTTTGTACTCAAAGTATTTCTGCATTCATTCACATACTGTGGAATCATTAATTTTCGTTGGGAATTTAATTTCGTGGATTTCGTGGGTCTGCTCATCCACGAAATCAAATCCCCATGAATTTAAATGCAGAGATAATGCATTTCTTTTCAAAATTCATAACCCACGAATTTATGTCCTCACGAAATAGCCATTTTAGTAAAAACCACGAAAATTGAGCCCAACGAAAATAAATGAAAATACAGTAAATGTCTTAAATTTTATCATCGTCATGATAGCATATTAACTTAATTTCAAGAGGGTAAGGTGGCTGTAATGATCTACTGAGGGTTCAACGGGGGTTCAACCTAGGTATATGTCTGTCCTCTACCCTTAAAAAGCTCGAATAGTTACCATTATGTGCAGCCACATGCCAACTTAAACTCATAATGATTTTATGTGGCAACTGAATTTTTTTTCAGAACAATATTTCTGTAACAGTTGTTGCTACATCGTTTACATGGTAATGACAAAATTCAGTTACCCTATGTCGTACTACATTTTGCGTTAACATTTATAAACCTTATATTCTCGAAAATAGAAATTAAAAACTATATAAAAATGCCACTAAAATAATTGCGGTACTATTTTCCAGGCGGTTTTAGTTGAGACTTTTCATTCAGTTGGTATGAGTTTATTACTCTTTGTGCTCTTACCAAACATGGATCCAGTTGCCGGACTACTTTTTAGCATGAACGTAGCGATAATACCAACGATATTAAAACTGATATATACAGGTGAGTAGTTATACAGTATTGCTTCATTAACAAAAATATAGTTCCCATGTATTCACATCCCGAATAAGTTAGCGGAGTAAGACATTCGTTATAACAAATGAATATACGCTAGTTTAAAGAAACCCGCGTAGGAATGAATAATTCTATATATAGACTATGACGTCACAATATTTGTTAATTTCAAAATGGAGTGGTTTGTTGTAATACACAAAAATAACCCGTGTTATAAATATCACTTGGTTCTTCTACGGTCAATAAACCTGCAAGAAATATTTGATACAAATGGAGAGATGATTATTACATGTATTTCAGAAAAAATCTAATCACAGTGGGTATTTTAAGTGCATTTAAATCGAACACAAAATCGATCAAAAGTACGAAAATGTTTGGGAACGAATCGAATCTTGTAGACTCACAAAAGGTGTTAAGAAAATAAATCAGACAAAAAAGTCCGATGATTTGGTGGTCAAGCAACACTAAACATGATTATATTTTCTAACCCAATGAAAACCACAGTTGGCTGTATCAGTGTTCGGGCCACACACAAAAAATATATATAGTATATTATAAGCTCAGCGACGGGATTTTTTGGTGAACCAAACACTGATACAGCCACCTGTGATGAAAACAGGTCAAATTAACAACTGAATAAAGGCCAACTGTGTATACAAACCCTATTTTCTGTTTCATTCTTAGTCATTGTTCACACGTTTTACAGTTTATCTTGTCTCCAAATATGAACTCTCATATACTTCTACAGTTATGACTAAAGTCACAAAACATATGATATAACGATCGTATAAATTATTGACAGTTAAACTGAGGAATCTCTAATTTATTGACTTCCTTTTCAATCTTCCGAAAAACACAAAAGGCTGTAAATTCAAAATTTATGTACACTTTATTTATAAGCGTTTTTGAACATTTTATTGAAGACTTTGTAAATGCCATCAGTCTACTTTTGATGTTTAGCGGGTTATATAAGTCAAATTCCTACCCTAATTTACGTGTATTTCGTTATAAGTTGTACATAAAATGTTTATTTATGAGCAGTTTTGACATTATTAGTAAGAACATCGTAAATGTTTAACCGTTGTAATTCAAATCTACCGTACTTTATAAGAAAACATAAATTATTATGTATTTGTTGCTATAAGTCGAGATTTCCTGAAAATGTAATACTATTGGAATTCAGTATGAACACAATCATGTTGTTATATATTAACTTGACTTGAACACACTTGTTTATATTATCATTAGTTAATTTTTAGTCAGATATATTATAGTTGAACATGAATATAGTATTCATAATTCTTCATGCAAGTTTTCTTTCACTTTCAAGAAAAGGCGTCAAAATCGACCCAAATTTTGGCACCGATCTTAAAACTTCGAAGAGCAAAATACGAAAGTACGAACATATTAGGGACGAATTTAATATACAAAGTAAGAAGGGTGCATTTGAACAAATATAGAAAGCTAACCTATTTGTCATCAAATAACCATAAACATGAATAATGAATGTCTGGCCTTAGATTTATATAGCTTGGTCGATAATGTATGTACCTTACAACACTTTACTAGAACATTTGATCATATATTTATGGCTTCAAAGCAGTTATGTAGTCAATTTATTAATCTAGGCACGTGTTGAGCACTCATGAAACTGATTTAAGACATTAATTCATTCGGTTACTTTTAATCTCAAATACGAATCATAGGCTAATTTAGAAGTTAGCTCATCGTCTGATAAGAATTTTAAATAGCATTGTATATTCTTCTATACAGTAATACATGTATTTATCACAGAGACACTTTCATTAACGCTAAACTGATAATAAATGTGTAATCAAAGCTGATTTTTCTTCTTCAATAACATAAATCATTAAAAAAAAAGAAATTCGATTTCCAATGAAAACACATGTTTCGGTTTGAACGTGATTTTCTTGGCACAATTTCAATACTAACAAGTAACATAAATTGGGACTTTTATTTCGTAGTATGATTTTTCAACAGGTCCAACGCTTAACAAAAATCGTATAAGTCCAACAGGGTCAGGTAACGAACTACTTTTTTTCAGCTCTTATATTCTGCTTTGGTTTTTCACATGACACGCGCTTGAATTTGTATCATATAGAAGAAATAGTTCTCCCAGAATGACTTAGCCGCCGCTTTCAATGGTGCACACAAGAAATAACGCTCAAAATGCAACCAGAAGATTTTTAAAGGTTTACACAATGAGGATTTGTCCGTCAGAGTAAATAATCATATTTAATATTGTTCCGGTTGTGCGGCCTTGGAGCGGATGGGTTTTTCATTCGGAAGAAATTTCTAGGAGGTGTAAATATTTTTGTTTCTGGTTACTCTGCCGACCCTACCCAAATTTCACACATAGACTACACTTTTAATTGGGCTCGAAGAACGGAACGTCAATTGTCTCATTTTTTGCCTTTCTACATACTTTCAAGCCCCAAAAAGCCCCAAAAAGCCCCAATTTACCTGCCCTGTTTTTAATGAGCATGTAACCAGAAACAGACACTTTTTAAGCCTAAATAATCTCACGAATTGTAAGTATAATTGTAGTAATGTGCAACACTATTTATAAGACACTTATGTTTTGGAAACTTTCACTTTTAGCACAATAAACACTTTCTTCAATTATTATATCAAATTTTAATATCAAACTTTTCATATGTGTTTTAACGAATGGTTTGTTTTATTTTCTGTTGCTTGAATTCAACTTTCCAAAATGCTTAACTGGGTTTCTGTGCCTGAATCACATGCTTGAAGTCAGAATTTGAAATCATATATATTTCCGTATTGAATTCTACTGTTCGATTTCTGTGTTTAAATTCTACTGTTCGTTTTCTGTGTTTGAATTCTACTGTTTGATGGCTGCATTTGACGTCTAATGTTTGATATTTTGTGTTTGAATTGAATTGGTGTTTTAGAGCATGGTGAGAGAGCATGGCTTATCGATCTTAGATGCTTACATTGTACCAATACAAACATTAACTTAGTTTACACTCATCGCCGGCACTTTTAGACTCCTCTATAAACAGAATTCAAACAAACAAACTCATTAAGTGATAACATTATACTACTTGTACAATTATCTTTTATTATACTGTAAGTAAGTTAATTATTTTATTCATTAAGTTGGTGTTCTTTTCGTTTTTCAAATCATGTCCAAACAAGTTCCGTGATATTAAGGTTGAAATGTCTCAATGATAACCAATTAATTTCACCGACTATCATCGATACACGTTATCACGATATATCGATGATACCGATGCTGACGGTGTCGACGTTGGAGGTTACATATACATGTATATCGATACACGACTTCTGAACTTATACGTTAAGTCGTTAGTATAATATATATTTTTTAAATCGATTAGCTCTAATCAATAACAAACCATTAGGTATCTGATTGTGTTTTAATTTCACTATTTTCATCAAAGAAAAGAATACAAGTATATGGAGTTGC
Source organism: Lutraria lutraria (assembly GCA_964023205.1). NCBI lineage: Eukaryota > Metazoa > Mollusca > Bivalvia > Venerida > Mactridae > Lutraria > Lutraria lutraria. The sequence continues at coordinate 11,929,494 of OZ026851.1, read as the reverse complement.
TGATCGATTGTATTAATTTCTCTTATAACAAGTTTAAAAAAATAGTTCACCAATCAGTTAATAGATAAATTCAGCTATGTTTTCGATTTTTTAATACAGGCACATACTCTGAAAACACAGAATCATCGACGGACCAGCTCATCAGACGATGTTTAACAATCGGCGCTATCGTATCCAGCGTGACGTCATTGTCTCTATGGACATATTACGTGTACGAGCACGACACAGATTGGCAAAAAGAGAACCCAGGACTGACTATTATATCCGTGTTCTCTCCCTTGCTTGTGTCTGTCACGTGGTGGGAGAACTTTGTTCCTCAGGTATAAAAAAACAACCCGCCCAAGAAATTATCTCCCTTGGCACTTTAGGCATCCATTCATATAAACCATCAAATTTAGACTGACTTGACATTTGAGACCATGCGATCTTTATGCACGGAGGCGGGGGGGGGGGGGGGAAGGTAACAGAACAATTGGATATAAACAGCAAATAAAAAAAAAGTTTCTTTGATTAGTAAAAGTTTTATAATGGGCGTTCGTCTAAAGGAGAAAACAATTATCTTTAATGGCGGAACTCTTAATAAAGGGAGATAATTTTAACATATCGTATTGAAAGGGATATAACCTTAAACGTAGTAAATAATACAAGAGAGCCGTCTGATTACCACCTTTAAGTTATTTTCATGTATTGTAAAAAAGATATAATAATTTGTCATAAAATTATCTTAAGCTCCAATTTATTTGTCGTTTTGGTTATTTCAAGGGAGATAAACATTCAACAGGACTCCGGAAGCTCAAACGTCAGATATGCAGCAGACGAACGAAGGTGTCCGCCATTGTTGGCTTATGGAAAATCGTGGTAACACTTTGTATGGTGACCATAGTGTTTGGTGTTGACTGCCTGGATGGTCAGACATGTGTTCAAACGTTGTATGACGTCACAAACAACGCTACGTTAGCGTCTGGCGCTTTCGGTCAAACAAATCTCGTGGTGAACGTGACTTACGGCTCTTGCTCGAGATTTCTGCCGCTTTACGTCGCAGCAGTGAACATCGCTTCCAGTTTATTGTGCTACAGGTAAACTAGATACTGGTATTATAATTTTAGGCCCCCCCCTAAAATGCCTATTGTTACGGACGTCCAGAGATGGATACGTCACCAGATAAGTCTGGCTAATATTTTAACCCCAGCTGCACTTCTAGTCCTTGTAAAATTTGAATTTACGTAATAGAAAGAAATGCCACCCCTCCTACTTTTCTATTGCCATAGCATTCGGTAAAACCTGCAGAAGTCCAATAAAACGCCTGGAAATGAAAAAAAAACATTTTTTTCTGATACTACACATATTTATGTAGAATAAAAAATATTATTTAAAACTTTATGTAATGAACTTATTGATTTGACTATTAAGACATTTGATTTGCTAGCCATCAAATATGCTCTTTAAACAGGAACATTTGTAATAAAACCATAATAATCATTTTATTTAAGTGATTCATTTTTCTGTTGAAATGATCAAACAAGAAGGGATTTTTTCAGATGTTGTGTTGCAGCTAACAAAATCTTGGTACAAATTCCGAGTTTTTCTGTTCCCCTAGTTCTGGTAACACCGGTTACCATGGCAATGATGTTGGCAGAATATGCCACAGACGTAAGTAAATTTGTATTTAAACGAGACTTAACTTTCAGCAAGAATTATACATTTTATTAGACAATTCTGACTCAATAAAAAATAAGACGTAGAGCTTCTACTGACAATAAAGTTACAATAAGAACACCTGTAGAAGATCACAAGTTGAAGTGACAAAACAAAACATCAATCAAGGAAATAAATCTACCAGCAAAAACAAAACAAGTATGTGAGCGGAATGTTTAGGGGTAAAGCAACAAAAAAGCAATGTTTAATTTATGTCCATTATTAGCAGATTTAGTTACCGTTAGTTATCATTTGACTTAAATCATGACTGATAGATTTACCACAGGTGTTAAAACAATACTGTTTCTTTAAACACACTTCCCAACTTTTGTAACATGTTGCAACTGAAGACCAAGAACAGTAAATACAAAGTGAATATATGTACTTCTACAATTTTCAGACATTGTACATGACAAGTACCTGTTATCTACCGTTTCCGGAATGGGTCGGTGACATGAATTTCCATTGGTCAATGATTGTAGCGAGCATACTGGGATACATGTCCGTAGTCATGGTTACATACTATATTTGGCGGCAGACAAAGGAGAGAATGCAACGTGAAGATCGGTAAAGATTAAAAACATTTTGAAAATATGTTCGTCATGTTGGTCACGTTTACATCTCGAATGCTTTACATTTCATCGCTATCGAAAATGGAACAAATTTGCTTTAGCATAGTCGTGTTAACAGTTACCCGACATACCACATGCATTCTTTGGAGCAAACAGCAAAACCTGTAGAGTGCTAAACTATTTGAGGACCCTTCGTACCACAGATACGAAAGGCATATTTAGAAAGAAAAAGAAAGCAAAGGTTCTGTGAACTGCCTACCTAGTTTTTTGGTCAATTAACCGATAACATGATTAATTTAACTAGCCTTTGTTATAACTACGGGCTAGTAGACTATCACATTTTAACTCGACACCTTTTTTACTCATGCATACTGTTATATAATTCAAAACTTTAATGAGTTTCCTATTTTAGTGAAAGACTTGGGATTTGAACTGATTGTTAAAACTATAAATTTCAATGGTTGTTTCAGTATGTTTGTGCAACCATTGTACTGTGGTGTTCTACTGGACCAATCTTTGATGCTGAACAGAAGGAAAGATGAAGAAGACACAAGAGGCGTTGATGAAAAGGTATCAACAAAAAGCGCCACTAGAAATCTGTGTATTTGTTTTTGTTTTTTTGTTATATCAAATCAGGCGAAGATCTTTAAACGAACAATACTCGATCTTTGTCAAAACTAAAGCTCAATATATAATGTAAATAGTTACTTGTGACAGCATATTTACAAATGAGACCATAGCTTTCTAAAATTCGTACTCTCAAAAATCTTAATCATCAGAGCTTTAGTTTGTCTATGATATAAACAGTACTAAATTGTAGTTGTATAAAGCAGTTCGCGATTCGTGAATTGCAGACCGCAGTTCGCATATCAAAAGAATTTGAGTCGCGAACAGCGAATTGCGTTCCAATTCTATTTCTTCTAAGGGATCGTTAACTTATGTTTTGTTAATTAAAGAATCACAGTATTATTAAAAATAATTTTCAGGAGAAGCCAGTGGAACTTCCAATCCCAGAAAATTTAGATGCCTGGCAACCAGACAATGACGACTGGAGTCCTCTACGCACTGAAGATACACCATTTATATACCTGTGTGCAACCATGTGGCATGAAACAGAAAATGAGATGACACAGATCCTAAAATCCTTGTTCAGGTAAACTCATAGCGAAGGTTTAAATTTATTTCATATCCTCTGTCTCTCCGACATATTCTCTTGATTGTTCTATGCCGTTTTTCATCATCAGCGAATGTGGATTTTCCACCATACTTGGAGAACATGTCGGCTTCTTGTGGAAGGGTAAGTCAGCACTGTTTACAGATAAGTACTTAGTTGATTGATGAAATGTCGCTATAAAGAATGTCACGCTGACAAATACTTGTATTTGACCGTAGCCGACAGATACATTAGTTTGGTGAACCGGACGTCGTATATATGTAAAGGAAATACCGTTGAAAACGGCTTAAACTCACTGAAAATGAAAACTGTTTCTCATACGTTTGAATACGAAATACGAACATGGAGAAAATAAGTTTTACTTCTTCGTAACATTCAACTTTTTTTTTACTTGGCCCCTTCTGTCAAAACAATACTTAAGTTAAATTCTGAAATTGGTCATAAACTATTTTAACGCTGAGCCAATGTATGAGTCTTCTGGAAAATTCAAAACGCTATATTCAACAAATTATGACTAGTTTGTATTCACGATACGTGATGAATACGGTTCAAGACTGCACTCAATTGACAAAGCTGCGTGGGCTTAAAAAGAGATTCGTAACGGTAAATATATTTCCACCATATAAATTGATGATATACGCTTCCATTTGGAAACACTGGCATGTTTATATATGGTATGCGCACTTGTTCATATTTAATTGTCTGTTGTTTTTTAGAATGGACGAAGATCAGTGCGCAAGACGAAATCTTCAATTATTCTTTGGAATTCGCGATCCAGACTACTATGAATTTGAAGGTATATTTATTCCAAGTGAACTTTAAATCTACTAAGTCAATGACTACTAGTATTCGAATGACCGTTAAAAAACAGATAAACAAACAAACTAAGTCTGTGATTTAGCTCATGTCACATTCAATAGTATGCTCTTTTTCACTCCTTCCACAGAATCTTTTCAAAGCATTGATATCTTTAATATGCAAACATATTGGAACGAACAGTATAAGACGTAATGCCTAAATACAATAAATTTACATATTAAGACCATCTTATTACAAAGGGCAATTTTTGTATGGTTTCAGTACACTGTACTTATATTTCAACGTCAACAAAAGGTTACCTCAATGAGACACTAAATGTGGTATAAATGTCGATGTTTTACTGAACGGTTTGGAAAGTAGTACAAACATTGAAAAAAAATCGTTTTGTAATGAAATTGCAAGATAAACAAGCATATGCAGGCAACGCAAAACGATTAATTGTGGATAATTACTATAATTCATTATACATACATCATACATCATACAGAGCACGCATATAGTAAATTCATGCGGACCCAAATTAAAGTTCATAATATCCGTATTTTGTCATGAATGTGATTTGAGTGAAATAAAAGGATTTTGACTTAGACTGTGTCAATAACAAACATAAGGAGGATATAACCCTGTTTTCTGTAATCTATAATTCAACCTGAAGTTTCAGGTGCTGCAGACCAGTTAATACTTTTTGCCGACTTTTATTTTCAGCTCACATTTTCTTTGATGATGCTTTTGACCACGATGGGAACGAAAGCAAAGCCAATGGATACGTGAAACAATTAATCAGAACCATAGATGTTGCTATCGGGTAATACGTTTGAACATAATCATTTTAATTCATCGTATTTTCAAATAATGGACAAGGGAGGTAACTAATCCAAAATCTGATAACGTTGTCGTCCTTGAGACATTAGAAACACGGGCTAGTTTACTTGTCAAATATCAACGTGATTAAAAATAGAGGTTCGACTTTGGGTTGGTAAGTACAACATCACAATTCAAGATCAACAATAAATAGATGTTTTATGATTTACTATTTTGCATTGGATATCTTATTGACTTGGTTTGAACAACTGACAGCTACTTTTATGCATAATTATAACATGAATTAAACAAATAAATCTCCAAATTCCAACATCAATTTCCAGCTCAGTTCACGCCTTCGGTATGAAGATCCCAGCCCCTACAAAGATAGACACGCCTTATGGTGGCAGACTTATTTGGAGACTTCCAGGTGGAAATAAGATGATTGCCCATCTAAAGGACAAGGCTAAAATCCGACACAGGAAACGGTGGAGTCAGGTACGGGAAATTCATAAACCTGTTTCAGGTACCTCTAATAGAAGCATTGGTGTTCTTAACACTGAACATCAAACGTTTAAATGCTCAAACAGGCTTATAAATCTCAGAGCATTTCAGCCCCTAAAATGCACTAAAGCGTTTTTGTTCTATCTTTTGGTTTACATAGATTATGAGCAAAATGTCAGTTCAGTTATACAAGCAATTAACTGAACATGAATTATTGTATTACCTACAACTAATGACACGCCACTGAATTTCTTTAAAGCCCGGTCAGGAATTCCAACATGATGTGTCAGCCAAAGATGGTGGCCAAACGATGTAAGATGCGGTATCGTTAAATTGACTCATATAGGAACTGATGGTCTTCGTTCTCCCCGAGCTAAAGAAACGGGTTGAGAACAGCATCCGAAGTCAAATCGTCATTCTAGAAGTTACAAATATATTGCTCATTAATGTCAACAACAACAACATCAAATCGTCTGCTTTCAGGTTATGTACATGTATTATTTTCTCGCGCACAAACTTTTGTCGATGGGTGGAGGCAAGGACAGGATTAAGACAATTGCTGACAATACGTTTATCTTGGCTTTGGACGGTGATGTGGATTTTCAACCATCTGCTCTGAAATTGCTTGTTGATAGAATGAAAAGAAACCCATTGGTTGGAGCAGCCTGCGGAAGAATACATCCTATTGGCTCAGGTAAGTAAAGTAGTTCCACGTTGAATTTAGTTTCCATATTGAATATGTGAAATCAATAGTCCTGGCCCAAAGAATGAATTGTTGAGAAAAATTGTTCAATTAATACATTAACCATTGGGTTAAACCGTCACATTGGAATTGGTGCACCCAAAGATTGAATTCAAACATTAAAGATTGTATTAATCACCAAATTAGAATTAAAAAACTAGAACGAGTGAAATAAAACAACATCAATTTAACAAATCTCATGTTGCAACCTTGTCGTCGTAGAGATAACATCGTATCACAAAGGGAAATAATTCAGTGTAATTTAAAATCGTTTATTGATTTACACAATGTTAATCATAGTCGGTCTCACATTTTTGTTGATATTAAGCAAACACTGAGATTTAAGTGAAATCATCAAGTGTAAACCGATTCAGTTATTACAACACACGATATAATTTTAGGTGTATTTAACAATTTTGTTTATTAAGTGATGAGTGCAGAGCAATCGTTAACCAACAATTTTACCGGAAATGGTTTTTAAACTGTTGAATTGAAAATAGATTTCAGAATTGATTTAGAGAACATTGCTTACCCATTGTGCATTGAACAATAATGAATTTGTAAATATCACGTGACTTAATACTAGTATTCATCCCCTAATGTAAATTATTGACTTTAGTTCCAAGTTAAGATTCAATTCTATTGAACCTACTATTCAGTGAAGTTATAATCCATGTCAATAAACAAAACTAGGATCAACAAATGGTTTAAACGGACAAAAATGTTAAGCGATAACTACAGGAAATGATCGAAGTTATATGACAGAAAACAAACAAATCTGTACAAAAGGGTCTTTTTAAACGAAAAAAGTTTTCAACAAATGAAACAGCGGATTTTGAAAAGCAGTATTGACCAAGTTCTTGTAGACGAGCAGCCAGAAGTTCTATATACTTTTTTTAAACAATAAACATAAAAATCAAGGGCGTCTAGCGACTGACGGCTATGAAAAGCTGGACTATAACTCATCTTCAAAAAACGTGAAGACAATCAACTATATGAGACTTAGATCAAGACAGACACACTGGCAACAGCTTGTCAATACATGGACAAACTTGATGTATTCGAAGAAGTGAACACTAAACATTTCTACTGCTATATTTAATTATTGGAAGACAATGGACTATCAGAAGTTACTGTAAATCAAGACGCGGATAAGAGATACGAACAACTGAGTGTCTTTAAGAACAAGGTCGTTATAAAGTGGTAAGAATATTGAAATGTCTGTGTTCGTCATGTGTATGTCCTCCAGTTTGAGGAAATAGTGTAACGGTTACAAACTAAAAATTACTTAAACGGAAATAAAATTGTCTGTAATATATGGAACTAACGTCTTCCATATTACATGGATAAACGTGTGTAGTGAAATATTTGAAAATCTCGAGTCTTACAGAATTGTGATGATCTAACAAAATTGGAGACAAAGATGATTATGACGAAGCTTTGTATGGCGAGATTCGTTTTGGTCTCCTCGATGTTGCTTTGTTTAAGTAGAGCATCCGTCCCCTTTGGTGACGTCAAATTTGGAAAATGTAATCGACTAAACACGCTTATTGGTTTATTCGGCATATCTCTTGAAGAGTGCTTGAACGAGTGCTTAAAACGCCCAGACTGTAGATCTGTCAATTATGCACGTCACGTGCTGTTCTGCGATCTTAATTGGAGAACCTTCGGTGCCAATGAGTTGATGAATTGTAGACGGTTCGTATACTTAGAAGTCCGACCCTACGACCATATATTGCCGGATATTCCAGACCCGTGCTTTGGTCTTAATTGTTCTGCCGGCTCGGTTTGTGAAGACAGCGGTTGTGAAATTAAGGAATGCGATGTTGGTAGTAATACCACCGCCGTACATCAAGGTTTCCTTCTTGGCAATTTAAATCATATCCATGCAAAGCGTATTTTGAAATGCAACCATAGTGATGTGTTGATTGGTATGAAAACGACTGTTTGCGAGAACAATGGTTCTTGGACACCGGTTGGTAGTTGTGAAAAGGCTTGTGGGCAACCAGAGTTAGCGACAGGTCAACAAATTTGGAGTGCTGAAATTGTAACAAAGAGCGGCGTGGTCTCATCTAACGACACAGCCGTTATTTCGTCAACGAAAGTTTTCTTAAATGGTTCAGAAGTAACGCTGACATGCATTGCTCCGGAAGTTACTGTGGGTTACAGTATCTCAACATGTGTGGATGGAAACTGGACAACATTGGCGTCATGTATTCAACAAGGCATTGGACAGACATGCGCAGTAAACGCTGACTGTGACGTTCTGGCGTCCGAATGTCGTGACGGAAAATGCCGATGTGATCCGAATAGAGGTTACTCAATTGCTACAAATGAATGCGTGACTTACTGCAACACTTTCGCGGATACTTTTCAGGAAGTAACAAGCATGAAATTGTCTTACAAAGATGACGAACTACATTATTCCATTACTTTGGATGAATGCACTACCCTCTGTTTGTCTGCGACAGCATTTGTCTGTCAGTCTTTTGAATTTTCTTCAACTAACGATTGTTATATATCTAGTAGCAATGCAAACGACGGAACATTTCGGGAAGCAACCGGCTACACGTATTATCACAGAGATTGTTTGACGTAAACAGTAAAACATGCTCTATGTCGTGACAAATATATTGGTAATGACGTCATGGTGACGTCATGGACTATTTGTCTTATACTGAGTAGTTAAGATACTAGGATCCTAAATCTTATATTTTTCTCAAAATACTGTTGGACAGCTTTTGGAAATGTTTATAATTTGTATAGGTTTCCATGATAAAAATTGATTCACCATGAGATTTCTTTCGAAAACAATAATATTCCTGTAAGTTATTATCCCTCTAAATTTGCATTGAAGTCTATGGGAGAAATCCATTTCTCAAAGGTTGAAGAGAAAATAACGCCCATTTCAATGAAAACTCGTGGTAAAAAGATGCAATAGCACATTATTATAATATAATTTGATATAAGGAAAAATATAGGTCACCATGCAATACCTACAGAAACATTTTTCTATTTTTAACAAGGGCAACAACTCGTAAAAAATAAAATGTGTAGTAAAGATAAATTGAAGTATCCGAGGTAACTATTAAAGAAATAATGATAATTGGGCAATATTACTTTTGTTATGTTGATATTTTTGTGTAGCACTGTACAGATATGTCAGAAAAGGAACATAATACATTAAATCAAAGAGATGGCTGAAAATGTAGTTCTTTTCGTATTCCGGTAGATAGTATGTGAAAGAAATTGTAATAATTTCTGTAAATGCACCAATGATTCTTGATTATTGCGTATGCTCTTTATAAATTCCTAAAATATGACACCATATTTGTTATTTTTTCTTTAAAAAATGCTGATCTGTAATACAGTTGTAGAGAATAATAAATAACAAAAATTAAAAATCCTATGTTTTTGTATTAAGTATTAAATCCTCACAAAGCAAAGGCTACGTCCAATATTTGGCAATGTGAAAGTCAAGTACACAATCCACTTTCGTATACTCGTCAAACTCACATTATACAGTACAACTTCTCCAGAGCGACCCTCTCTTGAGCAACAACCTCCCTTCAACAGCAGAAAGATTTTCCCCATTGTACCATTTAAAACTTAATTTACCCTCTCTAGAGCAACAACCTCTCAACAACAACATAATTTTGCTTCTCTCAAATAGAAACGACTATTTAAATAAATGTATACAGTACAACCTCTGTAGAGCAACACCCTGTGGGAGCTGCAAATATTGGCCGTTGTTTAGAGGTTGTTGCTCTACAGAGGTTAAATTTATAGTAAATATCGGCTTAGGGAAATTTTGAAGGTGTTGTTATAGAGAGGTTGTTGTTCTACAGAGGTTAAATTTACAGTAAATATCAACTGAGGGAAATTTTGAAGGTGGTGTTATAGAGAGGTTGTTGCTCTACAGAGGGCCGCTCTGGTGAGGTTGTACTGTATTTTCAATAAATACTGTCAAAACTCTATATTAAGGTCACCTTTGGATCCAAACAAATTGATCTTTATTATTCAGGTTAATGAAGTTATAAAATGGAGGGAATAATGAACACTGACTCGAAGTTATTCTGTTTAGCAATCCACTCCTATTCAAATACACAATAATATCAGACTTAGTATGTTTGCTTAATACTTATTGTAACCAGGTCCTATGGTATGGTACCAGAAGTTTGAATACGCGGTCAGCCATTGGTTACAGAAAGCCACAGAGCACGTGATCGGCTGTGTGTTGTGTAGCCCCGGATGTTTCAGCCTGTTCCGTGGCTCGGCTTTGATGGATGACAACATAATGAGACGATATACAACCCCGCCCACTGAGGCAAGACACTACGTACAGTACGATCAAGGTTTGTATATGAAAATCAATCGTAACTACTCGGGCATTTCCGTAACTGAGAAATACGCCTCGTACATAAGTATAGGGTTACAAATTTTGGTTATGCGGTTCATGTAACTACTTTTCTAACACTAGGTACCCGTTTTCAAGAATTATTCTCAGAATTACAGACCTTCAATCCTATTTATTGTTCGCTATATTGATAAAATAGACATCAGTTCCCATTTAAAGAGAATCAAGTTGTTTCCATCTTGGGATTCCCAAAACGGAAAGTAGCCCGCGAACAACGAAAACAAAATGGCGGCCTGCCTATTATATCCGAGGCACTTTCGTTAGACAAACGCCGGGGAGTTCCGATTGTATGAAGATATGTGCACTTTCATTGTGCACCACGTACGTAGACTAAATAATAAACATACTGAAAACATATAATAAATAAATAATAAATTATAACACGTAGAATCGCTTGAAAATGAGAAACCTTTTTTGTATATATGTAAAGCTATGTCGATAGACAATCTCTTTAATAATTATTGTATGTTTTAGATAATTATTGTCATATCATTTGGTCGCAAGGGAAACAACTTCTTTAGATTATTGCAAATACAATTCAATCGCATTTATGCCCCTTTATCAATGAAGGTTGGTGTTCTTTCAAGACGGATACTCATTTTTTTTAAACATTCTTTTTGAAGGTAATACCAAAACACACGATTGTATATGTATTGACGGAAAAAACCAGCGGGCTTGAAATTTTTGTGGAGCCAAGTGTTAGGTAGCTTTAACATCATTTGTAAAAAGTCAAAGAAAAATTGCAATTTTTTTTATGACTAGGTGAAGATAGATGGCTGTGTACTTTGATGTTACAACAAGGGTACCGTGTCGAGTATTGTGCAGCCTCGGACGCTTTGACCTACGCACCGGAAGGTAAGGCTTACTGTCCTTAATCACTAATTGGCATCATATTAATAAAAAACATCTTACTTAAAGAATTTCCTTAAACCTCAAATTAAGCTACAATTAAATTACAAATCATTTACATGGAGCGAACTTTGTCTAACTAAATGTCATGAAGGTCTCATTTAAGATCTGTATCAAGACTGAAAAAAAACCGTCCTGCTTATATGCTTAGCCATATGTCTAATATGGAATCGAAATTTTTATTTCGAATATTTATACAGTCAATTACTGCTTTAACAGCCTTCTGTGAATAGCCAGCATCTGTAAGCAAAGACAACTTTACAGCTGAGTAAAAGCAAAGATTATATGAAAACCATCTCTCCCAGGGGGAGATCCCTGTTTATATAAGTTTAACTGTACTGCTCATTAGACATCACGACTTCCTTATCAATGATAATTATATCTTTAGAGGAAAGCTGTTCATTTAACAACAAATAAAATATTTGAATCCGACGATGTTTCCATGTTTTACTTGTACGAGAACTCATAAATTCTATTCTTGAACAATCAGTTTCTAGCAAACGATACCGATGACGTATTAAAATGTTACATTCGATCTAATGATTAATGATATACTCATATGTATTTAATACGTAAGTATAGAGAAAAGAAAGAGTTCTTAATTGTTCATTAATTTAATTAACAATGTTACATACAATACTATGAACATACATGGGACTCATACAGAAGCACAAAATACCCATGAAAGGTGTAAATATTTAACACTTGTCACCAGGCTGCGACAAATTCTAAAGTTAAATATTGAAATATTCAATATAGTCAGTTAACAATCACCCAATTGATTGTTGATACATTTAAGTTCGTTTCTAATTTATCTTCAGTTGTCTTTAATTTTTAAGCATTAACATCCCACAATTTATCGACTGTTATATTTAATGTGAATGTTTTTTTAGTGATCTTCATCTTTAAACGGAAGTTAAGTTATTTAGATCATTCATTTTCTTGCAATTCCTCTCCATAATCTTCTAAAACAATTATCTTTCTTTTCATTTTCATAATGTTCAAAATTAAGAAATGTGTTGTCATATTCGGGTTGTTTTTCAATTCCACATTCTTCTTCATTTATTTTGTTTCTCACCCTAACTTTTCCCCTTAATTCTTCTTGTTCGTCTTGTTCAACATCTTCAACTATTTCTACAATTTCTGTATCTGTACTTTCCATTCCAAAACATCCACAAAATAATTTTCTTAGTCGCGATTCTTTCTTTGATTTTGGTAATTCATTTTCTGTGTCAATTACTGTAGCAAGTCTCATGCTAATTAGAATATCTTTAACTTTGTATATGTCGGAGGTTTCCTTAACTTCTCCTGGTAATGTTGGTAATGTAAGAATGAATGATTGCACTAATGTTGGTCTTAGTGAGTTTGAAGGAGAGCTTAAAATATTTGATAGTGGTAGTTTAATATCCATATTATTTTCAAAATCTTCTAAAATACTTATATCCAATAATTCAAAATTGTCACCAAGACATTTTTGTTCTCGTCCGAAATCTAATTTTTCTTTGTCATTTTCTTCTTTTTCACACACACCGTCGTCTTCTTTCAAAATATCAGTATGCGGTATCTGCAGGCCTTTCTTCTCATCATTCTCAGGTGTAATTCCTGCGTCTTTTGTTGTTGAAACTGTAGAGGGAACTATGGATGAATATGTGACATTTAACGAAGAAGCTGCTCTAAATCTGTCAGGTCTCGTGTCTCGTAGTCCACTTGACATTCCGGAATACACGCCTTTGCTCAGAGGACGCATTCTTATAGAACTCAGTGGTCTTCCCCCAACATAAATGTCATTAATGGATGATTGCTGTCTTTTGTATATCATTTTCCGCAGATCTGAAAGCGTCATTTATGACTGCAGCGCCATCTATAGCAACGATAATACGACGTTATAACGTTAATGACGTCACGACGTTAAGCGTCTGATGACGTCGATGTTAATAAATGTATTTAAACAACATCGTAACGAAAGCTTGAATCTGATACAGCAAAGTGTATCGTTATGGAAGTAAAGTGAACGTTACAATTGAACATGTAATTAAGTATATTTTCAAAGTAGATTCATGCAGGGACAATTTGTAATATGGTGTCCTTGATTCATGTAAGCTGGGACCAATATGCTTTTGTCCAAGATGTAAATAATATAAATTACATCTGCAGCTCGATAATGCGAAAATTGTCGTTTACGCCGTGCATTTTTAACGGCACTTCAACGATTTAAGAAAGTCATACATTTTTTTACCAAAATTTACATTTACTATGGTATATAATTTCTGGGGACACCGAGAAAGTGTTCTATATGAAGAAGCTTCGATATATAGATATATAGAGAAATTTCATCACTGTGCTATCGCTGCATGGGATCGTATTAATCATAAACAGATCTTTATTGGAGATAATGGTGAAAGACCCTCTTCTGTTAAGATGGTCATTTTATAGTTGTAGTGAGTGAAACGTCTTCAGCTTTTAATATTTGTATGAATGAAATAATTTATTTGACTATTATCAGGTTTTTACGAGTTCTACAACCAAAGGCGTAGATGGACACCATCGACAATGGCAAACATTCTGGATCTACTGTTAGACTTCAAAAACGTTACAAAACGCAACAACGACATCTCCATGTTATACATATCTTATCAGATGTTACTCATGGTCTCATCAATTCTCACTCCCGGGACCATATTTCTGATGGTATTGGGCGCAATCAACATGGCATACCCGGCTTTATCGCTATACTGGGCACTGTTGCTTAATTTGGTACCCGTTGTGATATTTATCCTACTCTGTTTTTTGTCCAAAAGTGATATTCAGGTAACTATCTACTGTTTTTGTTATAGTCGTAGGTAATCAAATTAATTAGATTGTATTGCTTCAAATTACAGCATTTTTCTCCTTTCATGTTTTCTTTCTGTCAGAACGATATCGCCGATAGTTTTCAAGGGCGGTAACTTTGTCAATAACTTATGACCATGTAACAGAAATACAGCTCATTAATATTAAGTTTAATCATGTTTGGTCTCCAATTTCACGTATGCGCGTTTTGTTAATTGATAACAATGTGCATTTTAGAATCCACTGTATTTTTCAGCTTGCCTACGCCGCCATATTGTCCACCATATATTCTCTCGTCATGATGTTGGTGATTGTGGGACTGATAAAACAAGCAGCTGACAATGGGTTCTGTTCTGTTACTACGGTGTTCTTGTGTTTTGTGGCTGGTGTATTCATTGTCTCCGCTCTAATTCATCCGCAGGTACAGTGGTGCTCTAGAACCTTCCTATTCCGTTTTTTCCGCTCTGGACGGGTTTCCGGATCAGTTGGGGTTTATTCATTTTCAAAAATGTACCAATGTGTATTATGTTGTTGAATTAGTGCTGGAATATTTGTCCTGATTAATGTGACGTCCGATTGCGAGAGGTCAGGGATAGAGATTGCACCAATATTTTCCTTTTCTGAAGTGTATTTTACTCGTCATAATCGATGTCGAGGAGAGTTGCAGCAGTCTAAAGATCTCTTTATGTGATACAGTCTGTAGTTTCATTAAATATACTTTGAAGTCGTTTTGGTTCAGTTAAGAATTTGTTTTGATCTTTGTATGGTTGTATTTGTTCTACTTTTCAGGAGTTCTGGTGCCTGGTTCATGGACTGTTATATTTCCTGGCTATACCTTCAATGTCTATGTTACTTATGCTGTATTCGATCGGAAATCTCCATGTGGTATCCTGGGGTACCAGGGAAACCCCCAAACCGGCAGCAGGTATGCAAACAAAGTTTCATCGGCGCTCTTAGCAGACGACAACAATACTTGCATACTCAAATAAATTTCTTTTTGAAAGTTTTCACTCAAACGAAACTAATACTAAATATGATATTTTAGTGATATATACTTTATTGGGGACTAATAAATATATTTATTAATGTTCGAATTCGGAACTTGTTTGGCAAACCGAAATTGTAACTACAGTGTATTACCTGGAACTATTTTGTTTCTGTGTATTGATTTGGGTGTAATGCGATTGCTTTTACACTACGTGTATAAGGTTGGGAAAATTCCGGCACTAAAAAACATGTATAGTGGTACTGAGTCTTCGCTCCAGTAAAAACAGTTTGTCGGAAGTGATTATTAAATCTATATGAATAAACAAAGACAACCGTTCAAATTCTGAAGTAATGTGTACTCCAAACAATGGACCTGCTCTGATATTATGACTTTAAGTAGAACCTCATTTTGAGACAATTTCTATTATATTTATATTTCTTAAAAAATTCAACTTAATATTGAAATCATCTAAAAATGAAGACTCTTCCATATGTGGCCTCAATATCAAGGTTTTACTGTAATTAATATTTCACGCATAAAAATCTATTTATAGCACAAAAACCACAGGAAGCCAAAAAACAACCAGAGAAGAAGGGCGGAGTTCAAGAATGGTTAGAGAAGTTAGGGGTAGCTGAAAAGATGGGGTCATCTGACTATATGTTCTCGTTCGGAAATCTGTTCAGGTTTGTACAATCTTTTATTGAAAAAAACGAAATCGGGATTTACGCATTTTTTTTATAGTATTTCACTGATGATTAGTTACAGGCAGTTAACTTATCAATTTTTCCTGGATTCTGTGCCAGCACTAACCTTGTTCTCCGCATGCAACTGTCAACTACTCCACTTCGAGGAGGATAAATGTCCTTGCACACAATGTCTTCAACCTATTCGTCACATAAAACAAGTGCCGCGCCGAGGGTCTGAACTTGCAAACCCGAGGACCGTAGACCAAATGCTGTACAAATTAGCTATCGGAATATAAACTTCTTTCAAACGCTTCTTCAAATGAAAACAGGCGTTTATACGGAAAATACAATGATATCACTGATCACGATGGTATTACCAAATTAATAACGAGAATTCAAACATTGAATATGTGATCCTTATCAAATTTTGAGTATTATATATCATGAATATATTTTACAGATGTCTGTGCTGTCCGAAGGAGACAAACGGTACGGGAGACATTAAACTTAATGCTATATTAGAGCGCCTGGACGATCTCGAGGCTAAAGTGACTGAGCCCGCCCCGAGTCACGTGACCGGCATGGAGTTCCAATCAGAAACAGGAACAGAGAATACGGTAAAATTTTCGGAAGCCTCGGATTTGTTCGAAGGAACAAGAGATCGAAGTAAGTATTAACAGTCCAGCCAAGTCGAACATTAATTTCGCCCTTAAATCAATCAACGTCTCTGATTTGGAAATCACATAAATCACCTCAAACTCGAAGGTCAACATTTCTTCTTAAAAAGCAATGAATAATTCTGTTTAAAAAACGGAAAACTTTGTATACTGGAAACCTGTACAAACCAGACTTTAACTTTGGTTCATATAAGTCTGGTTTAAAAAGGTATCTCATTAATTTTAGTAATATGTATTACGTAAAGTTCGCATGGAATTGATTTTACACAATGTTGATACCATGTAATCATTTATTTATACTCTAGTATATGATAGAAAAGCCCAGTATATAACAATATATAATATCATTTTATACCCATTTACTATTCATATGGCTATTAATTGTATACCAGTGTACTCGTATTAACATCAGATAGAAGTATATCCCATGTACAGAAATTATGTAACATTGTGTACATACCTATGTATTAAAATGATAGGACATCATCGTTTATTTAAATAAATACACAATATATGTAGGAACAAAAATAATATACATGCATCAATGAATACATACACGTATATCAGTCTCATAAATGCACAACAAACTCGCGAATATATCATATGCATGCATATAAATATCATGTAACAGTGTAAATCTCCCTCGTAAGTGTATGAAGGGACCGGACAGACACAACAGGTAGGTAATTGATGAAATGTCAACAGTGCAATACAATAAAACAGTGATGATAAATGGCCTTACGAACCGAACCACACCGGACAACATCGGGCCGCACCGAACTACACCACAACATGTAAAACATATCATAACCGAACTAAACCTTGTCGAAAAATGCTGAACAAAAACAGGTTATTCAACTAAACAAAATAAATCATAATTGTCTATTTAGCAGGTAGGCAAATATCCCACTGACTTTCCAATGAAGTTTAGAAAATTAATATTACTCATACAGAAAGTAAAAAAGACTATTCGCAGAAAAAACAACCCATACACCGTTCCATAACTCCATAAACAATATAATCCAGGCTGTAATCATTCCATTAATATTTGAATTATTAATTATAATCTCATGTCAAAGCCTAATATAAGCATTGGCCCAATATAATGTCAATCGGCTTAAAACATATATTGTTTTTTTCGGATGCGAACTTAACGTTTGACAGCAGTAAGGAAAGTATACAATTTTACACCAATACAATATACTTGTACAAAGAAATACACACAAAGCTAAAATAAAGAACACTTGCAAACCAACCTTTTTTCAGGATGGTTTGAATTTAATTATAATAATGCACCTGTTTGTGTGTCTATGTCTAATACATAATTCATGTATATTCGCTTTGATGCAACTTATTACAGCTTTAATCATTCGAATGTGACCACCACGGTCTGAAGCAGAAATACATGAAGTGAATATTATGAAAATCAACAAAGTGCAACACTTAACATTCAAAACAAGATCCGACCAAGTTTCACTTTTCTAATAGTATACAAGAACTTGTGAAAAATTCTCAAGTGCGCTTTGTTAGTTCATTTAAAATTTCAAAGATTCATTTCATCCAATACGTTTCTAGAATATTAACCTCAACAGACGTATGTCTGTTTTCATTGACTGCGTTTATTACTGTGGAATCATTAATTTTCGTTGGGGATTTAATTTCGTGGATTTCGTGGTTCGACTCATCCACGAAATCAAATCCCCACGAATTCAAATGCGGAGATAACGCATTTCTTTTCAAAAATCAAAATCCACGAATTTATGTCCCCACGAAATAGCCTTTTTAGTAAAAACCACGAAAATTGAACCCAACGAAAATTAATAATTCCACAGTATTTCTTCACCGTCTGTTTCAACAATAAAGTTAAAGCGATCTAAAACATAATTATTTTAATGGACGTCAAATCAGTCTATTAAGATCTCTTTGCCGACCAAATTCTTCTTATCATTATTATTATCTTAAATTGGAGATTAAAATTAATCATGAATCATTGTACACATTTTACTGTGTGTTATTTCAGATAGCGCTGTATAACATGAAAACATACATGTCTCTCAATGAAATATTTCGGCTTTTTACGGAGAGCAAATACCCTAGAATAAAAAAGAACAAACATGACACACTTGAAAGGTTCTTATTAAACACAAGAGGTGACATAATTGATAAGTTTTAAATTACAGTCTTTGATCAGATATGTTATAGAGCAGACACCACGTTCTTCAGAGCTAGGATGGGGACAGAGGTAGTTTTAGAAAATACTCAAGTGTACACAATATAAAACTATATCGTTTCTTATTACCTTCACCTGCATGTAGCATGTAATATAATTTATAATCACCCCTATTTATTCTTTTCCCCAACCTTCGGACTCATCTTCCAGTCAACCCTTTATTTCAAGAAGAGTCACAAGTAGATAAACCGGTTCAACATTGGATACAGGACAAGGAATTGATGGACGGTGCAGTAGATAACATTAAAGACGAGGAGACAGTATTCTGGCAAGAATTGATCAAAACTTACCTTTATCCAATGGAAGGGGATAAGAAAGAACAGGCCAAAACACAGGAAGAACTTCTGGAATTGAGGTACATGTATAGTTGATCCCTAAGCTACGTTTATTAACTCAAAAATGGAGATTCGAAAGAATCTATTCCTTGCGATGTATGTCAAATACTATAAGTTAGCGGCGAGTCGCGATCAGTCCCACTCATGTAAAATATAATTCATTATAATATAACACAGTTACTATGTAATCTTATACCAGTGAAAAACATTGTTGACTATTTGTTAAGGTCTCATGCGTTTTATTACGTTTATACAATTTTCAAGTTAGCTCCCACATATTCCTCAACTTAACTTGTTTTCTTCCCTTTACTTCTTTTTATCTCATCTGTACTTCTAATATCACATTTACTTCTTATCTCACATCTACTTATTTCATTTTGACTTCATATTTTACTTTTTTATCACATTCACTTCTTCTCTCAGCTCTGTTTCTTATCTCATTTTGACTGTCTCACTTTTATTTCTTTTTCACTACTTCACTTATTCTCTCCTTTACTTCTTATAATACTTTACTTCTTACCTCACTTTCAGCAAATTTTGACTGGGCTTTTTACATTCCTTTACTTCATAAATAGATTTTGTTTAAAACAAACTTTGTAATCTTGGTTTTATTTCAGAAACACCGTTTGTTTGTTTTTCTTACTCATGAATGCTTTGTTCGTCACCATCGTGTTCAGTCTCCAACAAGTCAACGCTGACTCTGATGGTTCAATCTCCATCCAGTTACCCTGTGCTGACAACAACTTCGGAGAATCTATTGAACCAATAAGCATGGCATTCACGGCCATATTCGGCATACTTTTGGTATTTACTCCATTTCCAAATCTTTTAAAAAATATTTCTGAAATTGTACGCTTGAGCGACACCGGACTTTTGTATTTTGACAAAGGTTTAATTTGGCACAATTTGTGATCTGCGTCAGTCTAGAAATGTCATTACGTGCAAGTCTGGTCAATATAGGTCACACTGCACTCAACTCATCACCGGTCACATTTTGTATACATTATGATTATGTTCGGGTGCAGTATTTGATTGGTCAATACCAAAACTGTGACGTACGGACGTTTGTTTCATATGGTTTGTTATCCTGCAAAACGATGTCCACATTTTAGACTAAAAAGATATGGAAAAGAAATGCAGACGTGATCTTATCACCAAGTATAAATAAAGAACAAAATCAGAATTTAATATTGAAAGGCAGTTTGCTCCAAAAAAGACATGTATAAACATTTAGTAAGGTATTATTATTACTAAAACGAGTGAGGTTTTATTGTTCTCATTTAGGTGATACAGTTCTGTTGCATGATGGTTCACAGAATGGCTACCTTCCTGCAAATCTGTTCCATAACAGAACTAAAACTGACCACGCCAACACCTTTGCAAACAGAAGAAAGGGAGATAAGCGTTGAAAAAGGCTTACAACTTGTGCGGGACATGCAGGTAATTATATCTCGAAGTTCGTTGTTTTCCATTCAGTCGGGTCTTATTTTGCAGATTCTAAACTTGTATCGAGTATATAATGAAAATTACCGACCACGTGGATATCGAGTTCAACAATTAAGAAAGAATGCTAAATAGGTTCTAGAACAAACGGAAAAAATGGGGGTCATATAGTATTATATTATATCGATGCATACCACAATATAATTTAATAATTAACGTTTTAAAACACCTTTTGGCCGAAAACGACAAGAACTACTTTTTCATTCGACTGTCAGATATTACTCTCCGTATAAAAAGTAGTCCGCAACATCATTAGCCCAAATGTTTACAACGTTACAATCTAACCTGTAAAATGGAACAGCCAAACTTGACATAGAGGTATTTCCAGCAAAATAAAAATGTATCAGACAATTACATACAGTAGAGATCATTATTATAAGTCACGAAACATTTAAACTTGGGACGTTGGGTTATAGCACGGTTTAATGATTTCCATTGCAGAAGCCTTCAGTAAATATGTCATAGACAATAAAACCCAGTGGTTTTCAATCATGGCCGCTAAATGTGCTAATTAATCATCAAAAAATGCAAAAAGGTACAACGGCAATGGAGCTTTTTTCAGCAATTACGATACGCTGGAGCACGTAATAGGAGATCATAGAAATAATTTTAATTATTTCAAATTGTGAAAGAAATGTGAATTGTGAATATAGACCAAAGCGAAGTTTTGTTAAAATACAATAGGTAAGGTCGTCGGATGATATGTATTTTGTTGAAACTGTCGCTGATTAGCTTGTTGTAATGTCTACCTTAACTGACTCCACAATCAATTAGTTGGACAACTCCCTGTGTTTGAAATGGATAGCACATTTATCAATAATAAAGCATTTTCATTTTTATTAGGGTGTCAAAGATGACGATACGAAATCTGTTATTTCTGAAGACGCGTCATCCGAAAAAACAGGTGAAGTAGCTGCTGTAGAAAACACAGAAGAACCGACCGAGAAGAAGGACTTGTGGTCTAAGCTTGCTCGTAGGCGCCGTGAACAACAATTCGGTACACTCAGTCAAAACTTCGTTAAAAATTTCAAGTGAGTATTTCAGAACTGATATTGTTTTAGACAATGATCAAACTGGACTAAGTGTAATCTCGTATTTGTTAAGATGAACATAATGTTCATACAATTCTCCAAATCTATCTATTGCTATACATAATCATCACTTACAAACTGTGTAAACAGAAGAAAGCGAAAAACTAGGTAACGATCTTATTCAAACTACGGAGAGATATGTGTTAAGAAAAGTTCATTAAACGAAATGCTAGAAAGGAAACATACAATGTTAAAAAAAGTCTTTCACATTTGGGCGAACTGATTTGTGAACATGTTTCTACGTTCTCTTTGCTTCATTTTCGAATTCGGACTGCATGGTTTGTTAACCATATTTACTCACTGAAGCTGATCACAAACTGTTTGTTTTAGAAAGTTACAACGACATATTGAAGACAAGGATATGGGCTCTACACTGAAACTGAGTACTAGAAGTGGTGGCTTGGGTACACTACAAGAAGATGATGAGGATGAAGTCAACGAATTAAATGACATAAAGAAGAAGTTCAACAGGCTTGAACGAAAGAGTATCTTTACAATTGTACAACTGTCTAGAGATCCAAGGTATGGGCGTGTAAACATAGATGTACATGTAGTAAATATGTTTTTTTTTGTTTGTTGTGAAGTGAATTTTGAAAGTCAGGCTGTTCACAAACAATATTCCTGAATTGTGTTTCTCTATTCAATAGTAATTGTCAACTAATATGACTCGAAGTATTGGTGAAAGACAAACGGTCTTACACATAATGCTTTCTACACAATTGTATCTGAGAACATTTGAAGCACCAGGAGTTCGAACTCATGAACTTTCAGGTCCGTACACCAAACGCCCTACCAATTGAACTATATAACTGTATAAAATACACCACACATTTATAGTAACTACAAATGTGTGCATTGCTAAAATAACAAAACATAGTACATAGTGAATGCATTTCAGCAATCTTTTATTCTACGATAACAGATTATAATTGTGATTTACAGTTGTATCGAAAGTTATCTAAAACAAAATATCAGATGTCCAATTAATGTTCTGGATGAAAAAAAATCGATCTTATTACAGAAATAGGGAATGGAAATTGAAAACCTGTTCGCCAAATGAGTGGTTATTATTATAGGATGGTCTTGTGTTGGAGTTTAGTATGGATATAGACATAAAAAGGTGTAATTAAGTGGTAGCTATAATAAGAAGGTCTTAATATTGATGGGGTCTCTCAGCGAGGCTTAACTTAGGCCAATATGATTACATTAAACGCTAACCCAATATTTTGTATCACAGACTGAAGAAATCCATTTTGGAACGAGGTCAAGTGGTGGCCAGTAGATGGAAGAGAGCTGCTTTGAAAGCCAAATTAAGGAACGCAGCAGAGCAAGCAGCAAGAGGTGAGAATGCTGATGAACAGCGCACTAAGAGCATTATTACCATGGTAGATATAGCAAGACTAGTTAAAGCTGAACAAGAGAACAATGCTCCTTCAGATTCAGATGAAGATAACTTCTTGGAAGAAAAGACAAGTAGACTGTGATACAAACTTTTAAGTGTTCCATAAGAACACATAGACCAATGTCAGACTGTGATTATAGTAATTATGTTCTTATTATAAATGTGTTATGCTCTGAACCGTGAAAGAAACGCTTTAAGTTTAGAATTGATGCAATTTTTGTCTCTCAAAAAGTCTAATTTACAAGTGGAAAGTATAAATTATTTACTATAGTATTATTTTTATTGTGTCTGTTTGTTTGTGAATATTTTATTAATCTATTGCTATTGTAGAAACAGAAACATAAGGCTTAGTTATTAATTGTATTTAACAATGCGCTTCTCTTTCAGTTCAGTGTTCACACAAAATTGTGATACTGTTTAATATTATAGACTATATACGAAATATATATTGTATTTACATGACATAAAGAAATGTATAGTTATTCTATGGAAATATTTATACATGTAGATGTGATTTTTGTTTTAAAATGTCAGGATAAAAAGTTATAGCCTTCACATACCAACATGTTACTGTATAGAACATACTCTTTTATATAAAATACGTACATACAAAAAGAACAATGACAACAAATATAAATACGCTGTGTCGTGGAGGTTTTACGGAAGCTGGGTGGATATACAACTATCATAAAAATAGACAGTAAAGCAAAAACAGCAACAACATCACTTTCAGCATCAACAGTAGGAGCAATAAAACGACGAATACAACAGTAACAACAACAACAACAACAGATCCCAAGAAAATGCCACATGCTTTGGAACACCTTAACCTTGGAAAACCCTAAAACCCGCTGTCACAGCTCGCACTACAATTCGACAACGATTCGACAGAGATTTTTACAACTTTTATGTTAACAATCATGAACAAGTCGATCACTAAATACTGGATGGTCCTTTCTTCAAACAGTTCATACGTTATCAGGCTTTGCTTAAAAAGCGGTCATAATGGGAAATATCTAACTAAGTCATAAAAAAAATATTCAGTTTCAAACGAGGTCAGATACAAATACCGAACGTCTCACGCACAATCACGCAAAGAATAGATCCAACCATTACCGAATCGAATACACAATCTATTATCGGTTGTTTGTATGCAGCATTTGCTGGTGATGACATTATAATCAGCAGCGGTGCAGCCTGTGCTTCTTATACACAATTCATGACAAGCGTCTAACGACGGTGCGGCTTCTTCGAAACTGTCTGTTGCACTGCAATAGCGATCGTTATAAACTCTAAATGAGTCTGTATAACCTCCGTGGCATCTATATGAACAGACAGATGAGGCGAAATCGTATCTCATACCCACAGTGCAGTCCATGTTGTATACACAGACAGGAACCGTTGACCACATACCGTCGGCCTGGCATGTTACTCCATCCTGTCCGTCCATTATATGACCTTCATCACATTTCATCTTCATTTTAGAGTCGACTTCATTCATATTACCAAGAACGTGTCCATTAGCAATTGTTGGTATTTTTGGAGAACATTCTGCCTTTATACAGGTTTCATTGACACACGCTTCTGTGTTTTCACAGATATTTTGGGAACATGGCTTGGCGTCATCAGTTTCTGACGGATCGATCATACCAACATAATGCCACCCTTTCGCTGTCGTCAGAGGAAATCCAGTACCATGTTTTTCAGAATTCAGTTCACAAAAGTGCATTTTATTATTGTAATTTATTGATGCACATTTCGTTCTGAGTTGACATTCTTCTGAACATTTTTTGAATGAAACACCAGCAATTTCTTTAAATGACTTGTCAATTAGACGTGATGAAAAACTTGTTCTGCCGTTTATACATGCGACGCATTCAATTGATAACCAAAGAGCAAAGAAACACGCCGGTAAGTGAATCCGATTCATGACTAATGTCATTTGATATTGTCCATTTTAAGTTAGCTAAAACACATACCTTTAATTAAAACAGTATTTTGCTGAACTTGTACATGTTCAATTTAATAGCACGTTGGCGTTATTTTGCTAAGAAATCAAAATCCAAATAAATCTAAACATCATGTTTCACGCTAACTTTCACAATAGAATAAATACAATTTTATGTAAATGTATAATAATGTCGTCGTATTCAAGCGCAATCTAATTGAATAACTGACCGAGTTCAATTTAGTTTTAACCGCAGCGTAGCTTTATCTAACAACTTACTTAGTATTTGTGTAATATTCATCTGGTGACATAAGCATAATTTCTCGATCAATATTGATCACTTTTGTCATGGCGATTACACTTTCATCATAGAATAATTTAACAGTCTCCATAAATTTCTCTGTAATGCTAATGTATCGCTATGACAACGGCGGATATTAGAACAAAACAAATGAATGAACACTCATTTTATATCAATGAATTATACGACGTGTCAGTCGTACATACATGTAATTATTTCTTTAATGCTTACGATTGTGTATTCTTGGCGGGTGGCCATGAATTGCTCATAAGTAATTTGTAATTTTAAAATGCAATTACATGAGTGCTAAAGATTCTTGAACATGACTTGAAAATATTAAGCTTTATAAAGACTCTAATGTTTACTGTATTTTTTTTTATTGTCCATCATTGTTGTGTATTCGGCTTTTTATTTCGTATGCAACAATGCCTGCAAACCTTATTATGAAGCGTATTAGATATGCCAAATAAAGATTAGGTTACGTATTTTTCTAAATCAAATAAAAACAAAAGTGCCGCGAGCGGTGCCAACGATTATGACTGTGTCCACCTCCCTTGAGCAGTGAGATCTATCCACCTATGAAGTTTCGTGTTGCTACCTTTTATAGTTTCTGAGTAATGATTTTTCAAGACGCAGAAGCTGACTGAGACGTG
Source organism: Lutraria lutraria (assembly GCA_964023205.1). Classification (NCBI taxonomy): domain Eukaryota; kingdom Metazoa; phylum Mollusca; class Bivalvia; order Venerida; family Mactridae; genus Lutraria; species Lutraria lutraria. The sequence continues at coordinate 11,903,218 of OZ026851.1, read as the reverse complement.
AAATATTAATTCCTCGTTTTGGTGCTGCATGAATTATCTCGATATACATCTATGTATTTTTAGCTGTTAGGTTTGGATTTAATCTCGATGATTAGTGGTGGTCGGGAAGAGATTCGTCAATGTCAATCGTATGATGTATTTATTTGTTACATGGAATCGCGATACATATTGTTTTTTCCGACAGAACATTCTAAGTTAAAACGATTATTTTTTATATAGTTTTTCTGCTGGCTCGCGGGGCACTACGATAGAAATTTACTGCCAAAAACAACCTGATCACACCGAACGTTCCAAAATTTAGGAATAACCTTGATTCCAGCTTAACCTATCAGTAAAACTAAAAAGTTGTAGAGCAAATATGACGTATCTGCGAAGCATCCAATTGAAATCGGGCTAACAAAGCCTGAAATTTACCCACGTTTCACAGCCATTAGTCTGGTTCTCGTCTCCAATCTTACAATATACTATTAGATTGGAGAGGGGGGGACCAGACTAAGCAGCCATTAGTATAGTAACGCAAATATGGCTTTGAAACGAAAAGATACGTCTTAAAAATCAAAGCACTGAAGGTAACGTGGTTCTAATTGGGATTCACGGTCAGTACATATTGCGCTTGAACTCGATTGAATGAGTACCCATTTCTGCACAGCAATGTTCTGTTCATGTCTACACCTCTCCTGACAAAAAAATCGTCTGGCATTACGGCTGTTTTCAACAATATTTGTATGAAAGTTCTATACCGGCTGACAGACGGCTGGGATCCTGTTCCAGTACTTATCATATTCTCCAAAAGTTAATATTAAACCTCTGCGCCTGAATGATTGTCAACGTGGATGACAAATGGCCTTCGACACAATGTATTTACTATAATCGTACCAAACAAATTGACACGGTTTGAAAGCATTCAACCACAGGTCCATAGACGTTACACTATACCCATTTAGCGACGTGGGTGGATAGCATTGTGAAAAGACGAGAATGTCATACCTGGCTGCCAAACATATTCCACTCATGTATGTAAACTAGATTTCTAAGGCCAAAGTAACTGCCAAATTCTCCACACGAATGATCAGCGATGTATGAGGATACCATACTTACCATTTGTGTTAATGGATATGGTATTGGAGTATATCATAAATTAACCTTATACTGCATAACTAAGGTTTCAGACTTTTCTCAACTATTCTAAAGACTTAGACATTAATTGTGGACATAATCTGCGCTTACCCATGGTACACCATTGTGCAGGTTTTTAATACTATCACTTCTCAATGAATATGGTTTCTGGATTTTGATAGCAAACCAAAAGCTTTGAGCCAAGTCCCTTTAAAACTGACTACAGTATGGATCTAGTAGAATTATCTACACTTTCCTATCTACATTAATAACTTCATTAATTGAGAGATTTCGTTAAGCAGTCATGATCAAACATCATACAAGAGACTATTGAGAGCACTTATCACTGCATTACATTAATAATTCTATGTACCTGTCCTAGTATAACAATTTATTAACATCATCAAATTTTATGTTCCATGTAGCAACTTTGAGTTCAGTTGTTCCGTTGTCGTTTTTTGATAAAACGTATGTCAGCCAGTTTCTACGTATATCAATTATTAAGGTATCGGGAGTGGATGTCGGGTCATATCAAGTTTCACCAATTTATAATTTAAAAGACTAAACCATAATTACATACTGAAACAAACCTACTGTATAAAGTGCATTGCAAGTGATTTGAAGCAAATATTACATTTGATTGGTCTTCTATAAACTAATATCGCACGTAATTTACAAATATTTGAACAACGATAACTACTCTGTATATAAGAATATATTAATATTGAATATATGGTCGGCCCAACCACGAAATCAAATCCCCACGAATTTAAATGCAGAGATAAGGCATTTCTTTTCAAAAATTAAATCCTCGAATATACGTCCCCACGAAATAGCCATTTTAGTAAAAAAAACACGAAAACTGAGCCGAACGAAAATAAATGAAAATGAATTGATCAAAACTTATAAGTAAATATTCTGATTATTGGTTTAGCACTCTGGTCGATACTACTCTAACCCCATAGATGAGCCTTTTGTAATAGTTGTCAAACTTCGGCTTGAATTTTTCTGTGGAACCAGCTATCCCAGCACCAGACCACAGCAGTCAGCCTTGAAGCCTTCAAGGGAGGACTTGTCATGGGGCTGTAGATTACCAGAGTACCTTGTACATATACCCTGTACGATAATGCCCCAGAGAGGGATATAGTACAGTATTTGGAAGAAGAAGAAGTCTGTAGACATCGAACAAGAACAACCATTGCGATAATTTAATGCTAGTGAAATACAAATTGAAATGGGCAAATATGTCAACGACCGACCTACAAACCATGTACGAGGGACATTTGTAATTTAACATTACTATGACAACGACTAAACTGATGACTATACTGATGACTAGTACTGTGAAATCATTAATTTTCGTTGGGTTCAATTTTCGTGGTTTTTACTAAAATGGCTATTTCGTGGGGAAATAAATACGTGGATTTTGATTTTTGAAAAGAAATGCCTTATCTCCGCATTTGAATTCGTGGGGATTTGATTTCGTGGGGATTTGATTTCGTGGATGAGTCGACCCACGAAATCCACGAAATTAAATCCCCTACGAAAATTAATGATTCCACAGTATATGAAATACGGGTCAACCATGAAGAACGGAGAATTCAAAACTGTTTCTAGAGTGAACTCTTATTCTAAGAGTGAGGCCCTGAGATAAACTTTGTTTTCGCTCAAGATGGAATGTGTAGGGATTTTTAATTTTGCCCGGTTTTCGAATATTTTCGGTTTTTACAGCTTGTGGTTTCTTAGAGTGTACTTTATATAAATGTTTCCAAAATAGGTAAATGAAGTGTAATAATAATGATAACGTAATAACAACAAAGTACTTCCTAATCTGATTTAAAAACTCATGCTCCAAACTATTATATTTATGTATATTTAATTCTCCTTTCATAAATACATGTAGTCCATAAAAATTCAAAACAAATAATACACACTACATTACAAACAAACACTAGTTTAAAAAACAAACTAAACAAAGAAATCGAGAGATGAGAAAAGGTTATTACAACATATATAAACATGAAAAACTAGAGCTGTCACAGAGGTGACTAATAACCCCGCCGCCGCTTTGACACTAATACTGCAATAGTACACTATACGGCTAAGTTCAGGGGGACATAACTCTGCAATGAGTGTATCGCTGGACATGAAAATTGTGTCTTGCACATCTACACTTCATAATGATAACGTATTTCAAAAGCAATAGCTTAAAAAATGTGGAAGTAGTTTGCTCCACAAACTTTATGCGGACGGACGGACGGACGGACGGACGGACCGACCGACCGACCGACCGACCGACCGACCAACCAACCGACCGACAGAGTGACTCCGATATACCCCATCTCAAACTTCGTTAGCGGGGGTATAACTAAAGCAGCCACAAATATCCAAGCCCGCACACTCGCCTGTTGTTGTAAGTAGGTCTAATGATGTGTTTTTGTTTATTTCCACATCTTATATTTGTGTTGTTTTTCTATTTTGTTGAATCAGACAAATTAAACACTTAATCACTACACAAACTATAAAATACCAAACTGTCCTGGAATGACAAGACCCTTAGAATCAGATAAGAAAATGAAATTTTCATTATTGTCTCCGAGTTTAACTTTCATCTGAACCACGGCCGTTTGCATATAAAAATAGTTGATTTTACGGCAATTCGACGCTTTCGACATTGTAATGGCGTTACATGGATTTTTAGTTACAAATATCAAATAGTTTTTTCCTTTTTTCATTCAAACAAGCACTGACATAATTAACTTGATGTTATATGATTAAAACTATAGATTGTCGGAATTTTACTTAAAGGGGCATGCCCAGGAACTGCTGTGTCTTGGGTTTTATACACCAAAAATGCGTTTATCACTTGTAAAAACAATTATTACCGAAAAGTCAAAGAACAATATGCCTTCAAAAATGGCCCTATAACGCACGCGTGGGTATTTATATGCCGGTTTAAATAAAAGGCTTACAAGCCTTTTATTGACGACAACGATATTTCCGATTCGTCTGAGAATTTAACTTAGCGTGCGCGCTGCCTTTCAAGCAGCAAAACAATGATATTTACCTATAATTGATCGATAGATAAGCTTTATGTCGCAAACAATGAACATGACATGAGCAATACTTACCATTTCACAGTTTGTTGACATTTTTTCCGCTTTTGACAGATCCCGAAAGGGTCGAGTTATGAAAATGACCAATATTTTCTAAGGCGTAATCGGCAGGTTTGGTAAATCTTGAAATGTGTATTTTGAGTCAAATAGCGGGACATTTCGTAAATATTTTACAGGACTTTCATTAATTGATTTTGGCATTCAAATGATACCAATTTGATTTATATTCGAGACGCTTCAGTTCCAGGGCTGCCCCTTTAAGCATTTCGTGAAAAACAAAGAATGTCTGATACTATTGTACAATAAATTGACACTGTCGACCATTTTACAAATTGCCATTTACATTTTTTTACACTTAATGTTGTGTATATCTTGGTCTGTACTAAAAGGTATTTTTCTATATAAAACCAACATTTCAACCAATCCAAAAAAAAAAATAGGCAGTTTGCCGTCTTTTTATGGTCCATAGGTCCGTTTCATTAACGTAATGCGCATATTCACCAGGAAAACTTTTTAAAAAATTCGATTCAGATTATGGACTTTTAAATTGGTGTTTTCTCATTCACGCATGTCGAATTATAGTTATATGTGAAATATGTTTTGAAATGTGACAATATTGTTTCCAATGCTTCGTTTTAATGTTTACCTAATATGTGTATGCCAAATATGTTCATAAACAGTCACGAATATACGTGTCTCCAGTACTCCATTCGTTAACATCATCCGCGTAATCCTGAAGATTAGTGTCCCACAAATAACACATCCAACCTAAGATATCTAGACCATATTCATATCTCACACAGTCAGTATCTCGATACTTCAGACAGGCTTCACTACAACTGGACAAATTAATCGTTAGTTCTTCCACATTGTAAGAGTTAAACATTCCCGTTTTAGGGACTTTTGTAAATGTATTTGCATAACCGTTGGAACAACTTTCCAGACACTCATAAGTCGTATAGCTGAACCTTGAACCAAGAGGGCAAGAACAAATTGAATTCGTGCAATTGATATTCTGTAAAGAACCACATGTCGCAAACGCTGAGCAAGCTGGTGACTGTGTGTAGTATTTCCAGGTTCCACGGATGCATGTGGCATGAAGGAATTGGTCTACATCTCCTGCACACTGCAAACTTATTGCAGATCCCTCCAGAAAGGTGTTCGCACTAGGGCGCGTCGTATTTACATTAGCGAAGAAATATTCCGTGTCCAAACCAGAATCGATAGTAGCATTTAGTATTCGAATACCTTTTGCATCGAATGGGTTTGAACACGGCTTTTCGTAAATACACCTCGGCATCGTTGACCATTGTCCGGTAGGACCGCAAACAGAGACGTTTGGACCGTACAATATATAACCAGTGTCACATTCAAAACTGACTTTAGAACCAATATCATTCATATTTCCGTTTACTCTACCATTAATGACAAGTCTATGCGGTAAACATTCTTCAACAGCACATATACTGAGTGATCCATTCAGTCGACAAACTTCTCCCTCATTACAGTCACAACTTGTTTTAAAACTCGCTTCAAGATATACCCAGCCTTTGCTTATTTCCTGTTTTGGAAATTCTTCCTCATTACTTGCCTCAAAATTTAGCTCACACATAAATGACATCGCATTGTAATTAGTAGATAAACATCCTTTCCTCGCGTCACATTCTTTCAAACACGTATCAACGTTTATACCAACAATTATTTTGGAAGAGAAGCCATTCAATCGTTTCGAAAACAGAATATTTGATTCAGTTAATAAGGTTCCGTTAGAATTTCTAAGCAATTGTACATACAAATAGAAAATTAGAAACGAAACATCTGGTTTGAATTCCATCCTGGTGTTGGTGTTTTTGGCTGAAAACACTCCTTTCATATTTTGGTTAATAACAAGAATGACGCTTAAAGTTCACTTTTCGGTCCATATCTACCATCATGTTGAGCACTTGAAAAGAAACTTAGAGCACATATAGTAACACATTAATTCCAAATATAAAAATGTTCTGTACTACCCATATATACCTTTATATTTACAATTTTATTTTTCAATTTTATTGGATGGACAAGTTACACTCCAATGTATAATGAGAGCTTTTATAAACAGGTTAAACATCGGGTTATATCTAACACATTATAATTATAAACTGAATAAATCCACTTCACGAAATGTAAACTTTGTAATTATTAATTACCTCTATTATTAAAGCATATAACCTTTTGATTGTACCTCGTGAGACCTTTGTTTGCAATGTCACAATTCAGGCTTTGTGTAGTTTCTGAATACGCTTAAAATATATTTTAATTGGGATGTTTCAATTTGAATATTTATTTACTTTGGGTTCAAAACGGTAACGCAGAAATATTGAATGCGGCGTGTAGATAAAATAAATAAGATATGATACCAATTACTAAAAATTCCTTGCGTCATGAACACGTAACTATCACCAAGGTGTCATGAATCGTTTTGAAATTCTTTTATCAGCCTTGTGTCATTTTCGACAAACAATATTGTAACGTTTGTCTAAATAATCAATTTCAAAGCAACTGACCGTTCCAAGGATGTATAACCGGAAGTCTTTGATTTGTCCTCCATTTTTGTTTACTACAATGTTGGGGTGTTTTTTTGGTATTTTTTGTCGTTTCATTTCTAAGAATCGTTTTTATTATCTATCCAAGTGGCTGGCAAAACATTATGATCGATACCCGGGTATGAAAGTATCATATGAATTGTTCATTTGTACCAAACAATCAATGACAACGAAGTACACAGAATACACAATTAAATGAATATAACTATAAAGATACTTATGTTGTCTGTGTTGAATGTACATGCTTTCATATCAGTATATTACATCTTACATTCATAGTACGTTTGCACGACATTCATCTAAACGATTGTTGTAATACCAAGTGTCTAGCCAGTGACCAGTTTACCTAAACGACATTCTTTATTTACCTTTCAGTACTTCTCAGACCTTCAAACACTGTAAGAAACTCTCTATTTCTACTTAGGTTTTATAAACAATCACGAAGAAAGTATGCGCCACCAGAATAAGCGTAGACGCTTTGTGGATCATCGAAATAGGTTACTTCTTGTAGATAGCACCTTCCATAGGTGTAAGTATAGTCAAAACTACGACATGTGTAAGAAGTCTTCGATAGACAGATCGATGTACAACCTTCCACTGAAGACTGAACCGATTCAAGGTTGTACAATCCCCACTGCCCCATGTTTTTCACTTCATTAAAAGTATCCGCGTATCCATTTGGGCATTTCTCAATACAGCGACTCTCGGTGTAACTGAAGCTAGTTCCCAAAGGGCATCTGCATATTCGATTGACACATTGCTCGCTTTGGGGAAGAACAGAACATGAAATATCTATAACACAGTCTATGCCTATGCCCAATTCACGACAACCAGGCATAAATATCCATTCTCCATCATTGCAATATATCTTCTGATTATTTTGCATAAACGAGCCCCCAGCACAGGAAAACGTTACTTCAGAATCTTCCAATACAACAGTATTGATGTCGATCAAATTAATGTTACTTAGTGCTCCTTCCGGTGTGTAGATGTTGGCGGTAACAACTGCGGGATAGCCATCGGCGTTCTGCAGTTCCGAAGGCACAGGACAAACCTTATCACATCTGGGAAAATTTGACCAGGTACCATCTTCAGAACATTGGGCTATGTCAGTACCAATCATGTGGTACCCAGTGTCACACACAAAACGTATCTTTGAACCAACATCATTCATATTTCCTTGAATTATGGCATTGGTGACGCTAATACTGTCTACTGGTGCACAGTGCTCATAAATACAGTTACCATTTCGACAAACCGTTCCTTCAGGACATGTGTTATCATTACATAAACCTAAGTCGGTGTATAGTGCCCTATCTACGTTCAAATGCACCCATCCTGGTTCTTCCTGAAAATCTGACCCCAGAAATACAATGTTTCCAGTAGATCCGTAATTATTAAGCTCACATAAGGTGTAATATCGGTTATAGTTTAGAGACAAGCAGTCTATCATACGCAAACATTCCGTTGCGCATACGTCCAGACTAATTTCGAATAAGGTTTTTAACTTATTTCGAAGTACGCGACCTGCGTGATGAATCTTGTCCATCCTACAGGTACTAAATATATCTCCCATTATCGGGGACAGTAGAAGAAATATGATTATCACATGCATCACTATATCAAAACCGACGCAATACTAGTATATGATTTGTGTGATTACGTATTTAACAATATAATGCTGTCCGAATTATTTTTCCTAGAATTTCTGTTATTAAAAATAGATCATTAAAATATGTAGAAATTTACAACAATTACACTGTCAGTATTGTATAAATTAAGAATACAATATTGCAACTAATTTAAAACACCGATTTACGTCGATTTTTCAATCTTTTAAAGATCTACCCTGTAATTCAATAATATCTTTTCTTTAGTAAATTACCAGGGATGTTACGCAAGTGTTCCGTTATAACAGAATTCCACAGTACAACATTTCCGTTAGCCTTTAATGAATAACTGTAGTTACCATTTGGTACGATTTGCTCCAAATGTAGATGGACACATATTGTGCTTTAATATAAACCAAACCTTAATCTACGTCAATGTTTGCTCAAGTGGGTCTCGGTTGCTATAAACAAGTGCTAACATTTCAAAGTAAATGTTAATAAGAAAATTTGAAGCTGGAAATTGCAATCTGAGGAGCTAATAAAATATTCATATTAACTCTGTTTAATTTGCGTTCTCTTCATAGAATAATTGTCAACGTCCTGGCTAGTCTTTTGTTACCATATTGAGCTCATTCGTGGTATCTAGGTGTTGGTACAGATGTCTCTGGTACACATGTACCTATATTACGAAACACTGGCATATAAGGCTATCTAGCATAAATATCCATCAAATGAATGTAAACATTCAATCCACGATCAAATTGCAATGATACATGTATGCTCTTCAAGACAATAAACAAACTTTGAAGAATTACAAAGAATGGAACATACAAATGTATGAGCACATGCATTCCAATCAACACCATTAGGAACAACAACAGCAGCAACAACAATTGACCATTATAAACTACGACTACTAACTATTGTTTCCACATTTACCTGAATATTTCCCAAGCATGGTATTAGAAGCTTACTTCGATCGTCGAAATCCGACGTTTATGTATAATCAGGGGAATAAGTCTTTGTTTATGGTAAATATGAGGTTTGGTGACAACAACTGCAGCATACCTAACACAGTTTGTTGAAACTGGTACAAGACAAAAGTAATATCGTATCAGGAAAGACTCCGCTAGCAATTTAATGTGCAAAATCCACCAGACCGATCATATATTCCGAAAACAAAGTATTCACTCGGACTAGGTTTGAAACTAGCTGTCATATTCAGACAGACACGGCTGTCCAAACTTTCTTTGAGAAAAGAACTTCTGAGTGCTAATAAAACAAATTATGAAACCTTAAAATTTCTTTCCAAGTTGTTCTAGTAGGACAAAAAAGATATAAGTGTTAGTAATACTTGTTGTTAGTAAATGAATTTGAATCACATTTTTGAAGCAATGTTAAACATCTCATTTTCAAATGTCAAGGATTGATGATGCCTAAACGTACTTTCATTAATCTAGAAAAATATGAAATTAGTCAAATACTATTGAAATGAGTTCAAACTGTCATCTCTACTGAACTTGCATCGCAGATTCATAATACATCAAATTTTAAAAGCTCAGCATGATTTGGAAGAAGAAAGGCGAGTAAGCTGTTATATTTCAATCATAAAATACTGTCAACAAATAGAATTTGTCCAGGAAAGACAATTCTTTCTATTACAGTGCTGATTCTTTTGCACAGATGCACTCTGCTGAGTAAGGAAGATATCAGCATTTTTTTCTTATTAGCTGTCGACTCACTGTATTGTAACAGCGGAACATATTCCAGTTTTATTCAAGCCACCAAACTCTAGTTCCCATCAGAGACGGTACTACTATTAGGTCGTGAAACTCTGGTTTCCATCAGAAATGGTACTACCACTAGGCCAAAGGTGTGATCTACGTGTTCTGATGTAACATACTATTGTATTCCAGACTAAGTCAGAGGGCCACAAATGAAAAGAAAAATATTTAACACATAGACAGCTTGGAATAGTTTACTAACATAGTCGTAGTAACATATAAAACAAAAATATCATCACATAGTTATCAACAATATAATTCAATTTATTATTCTTTTACATTTCATTTCTTCAAGTTACAACAAAGTATGTACAAGAATTTAATAAGACAAAAAAGTGTATAGATAAAAAGTATATAACATGAATTTTTACAACCTTAATATCAGAGTATCCTGAAATATTGTCTACAAAGAGCAAATTTATCGACAACAAGTATTTTGGTTTCGAGCCGTTCTAATTATTGTTCAATTCTTAAGAAAAAATCTTCATCAAATTAACTTTAAAAAAAAAACGTTTTATGAGCTTTTCTGTTAGTTTTCATTCATATTATTTTCGTTGGTTCACTTCTTAGCTCTTAACGAACAAAAAAAATCAACAAAAAAACAACAACAGCACGACATCATATATTTAAACAACCACCTAACATTCAAAAGACACCAAATGGAGAAATGAAACCATAGTATTTATGGACGCTCGACTTATAATAGAGACTTAACAGCAGCATTTGTTCAAATTGCTGACTTTATTCACAGATGGTTATAAGTCCAGGTTTTACCGCAGTATGAACTGACTGAAAAGAGTTAACAACACATGTTTGGTGTGGATAAATATGCTCTAAACACTACAGCTTATATCAACAATAACATAAAAGCCACTAAGTACGAAATTATGAAGAACAGTTAAAGAACATGACAAATTCATTACGACATATATTTTCATATAGATAGTTTTTTATATACATGAAAATATAAAATTCATATTATATAGGACATAAACAATATCATTAACATATAATATATGTTTCACAAGAATTTCAAGAATATTAACAATGATTTTTTCTTGGAATGACTAAGAAAAAAAAAACTTAAGCCCTTTAAAAAGTAACTGGAAATCACTCATACAGAGGAATGAGAGATTAAGTGTTATCGAGAAGAATAAAGAAAAACATAGAGATACCAGAAGAGTTTATGTAACTGACAGGGGCTTGTCGGAATTTGTCTTAAAAGTTCATTAAAGCATTTAAACGGCACATTAAGCAGTTTTACCACATATGTACACATAATAAAAAAGTGAAAATAGTCATAAATTACTAAGTATATTTACAGTGTGACTAATTTGTCACATACAGTGTTGTTGGAAATCACAAATTACGTAAAGATGTCTCTTATTGCATTGAACACAATCTTACTAACATCATTAACAGCATCTGTAACTAATTATCAACTACTTTCTTCAAAAACATCATCGGGAGCGGGAACACTTCTACTTTCAGCTTCTCTAAAGTTTGTTATAATATACTCACGATTGTTACTAAATGTGACAGAAGGTGTGCGTGATGTTGAGCCAGTCTCTGATTGGTCAGAAGTATCAGACTGGGACTCAATAGAATTAGCTCGTGCATCTTCTTCGCTTATACGTGGAGTAAAGCCCGAACGAGGCCTACTTTCTATATTAGGATTGTTTGGTACCTTTAAACTATATTCTTCTGGTATTTCCATAGTATAACTAACATTGGATTTTGGTCGCTTTTCTACGACTACATTTTCAGCAAATTCCACTACACTATTCTTATTTAAGCCTCCATACTTTGCTTGTTTTGATTTTGGTCTCATCACAACTTCGTCCTCTTCATCTTTGTCCGCTATGATATTCAATGGCGATGCACCTCCATAGCTTGCCCGCTTTGGTAAACTTCTTATTTTCAATTCGTCTAGATTGGCAACTTCATCTAGAGAGCTCGCTCTGCTTAAGCGATTCCGCCATGGCAGGGAACTGCGCTTATCTTCCTCGCCAATGGTATTCAGACTCGTTCTAGATTGCGTCAGAACATCTCTAACCAAATGAAGCCACGAATCCACCTTACTGGTGCTGGTCGAACTATCTCCGGTGTTCTTATTACTTCTGTTTATCTTTTGCCACTTTGTCTCAATTGCGTCTGCTTTCTTCAAAACACTGGCTTTCTCTTGTTGTAATGATGTCATTGCTCTCATCGCGCGGCGGCTCTTTCGTTTATTTCCACTGCTTCCATTACGTCGAGCTAAACGTCCTGGAGAAAAGAATATCAGAATTCAACAATCATTTTCTTTGGATTTGATACATAAAACTTACATAATTATCCTAATAGTTGCAGACCGGTTGATTATGTAATCTAGATCAATAGATGTATCTAAACTATGTAAGACACGATTGGATGCAGTAACTATTACATTGCATTTAAAATATCAGCGTTCCAGTGCCGCCTAAACTGGAATAAAAAGACTGTATCTTGGTAAAGACGTCATTATCATTTAAAAGTTTCCACTTTTTGTGACAAAAGCTCTCTCCAATACACTACGTTCTTCAAATCGATTTATTTAAACAGCACATCTTTTGTGACTATTTTTGATATCTAATTTAACCTAAACTTTCAAATATATATAGTTTGATAGGTGCTTCAATCGACTCCGATCAACTCTTACCGTAACTGGTGTTGCTGCTCTCGCTAACTCGCTCCTTCCTTAAATCATTAGCAAGATCCATAAAATTCTTCATAAATTTACTTCCAAGGTTTCCTCCAGACCGTGAATCTGTCTGTTGTTGTTGGCGCCTTCTCTTTGTAATTCTTATGACAGTCTTCTTGCGTTTCATCCTGGGCGAGTCGTCCTTTAAGGAAATAGAAGGCATATTTTTTACATTTTTTTCTGAGACCAGTTTTGTGTTATTGTTAATGATTCTACAGAGCAGGGAATCTTTGATATATAGGAAAAAAGAATGTTGTTTATACTATTGCAGCAAATATGACAAAAAACATACTAGTGTATTTTCCATCAGAGATTATGGTGTAAATAAAAATCGAACGATCTACATTGTATTTCCTTCTTTCAAAATGCCATGATTATTAATTTTTATTTATTAACTGAGCAAATTCTAATTGTCCTATGAATAATTACTTATTAATAGTTTTAGGCCTTGTTAGAAAAGTATCTATTATTTCCGTGAAATATATTAAATGAACGTTTCGAATATCAAGTAATTAATTTGAAATCACTAATTAATTGTCTTGTAATTAGTTTAATGTAAAACCACAGTTTTTGAAAATATAGCCCTTGGTTTATTCAAGAAAGAAAACGCTGTATCATCATGTTATATATTATTAATAATTAAAAATGAAACTATAACAGTTTCCAATGTCCATTGATTTATTAGCTTTCGGACCATATTACAAATTAACACACAATTTGTTCTTAGTTTGTGTAAACAAACATTATAATTACCTGAATATTACATTATCTATTTATTAATCAAATATTCTTGTAACTGCCCGATTTGTATTCGAAGAATTCAATCAGCAACCAAATACCAGAAGGCTGATTGTCTCCAATTAAGAAAATTCAAAAATGTATTTCAGTCGATCTGTCAATACTATGAAAGGTTTCGTAACTAAATGATAGTGTAAGATTTAAACAAAATGTCCTGATCTTCCTTCAGACAAATCTAATGGACGGATTTGTAAAAGTAATCTTTTTGTGTTATGTTTTGCTGAACTAAGGAATGAATTATACCTGTGTTATGCTACTGTCATCCTCAAAGTCACTACTGGCTGTTGTTGTAACAGACATTTTATCATCTTCATCATCCATTTGTTGCATTTCTTTGACAAGGGCTATCTTACCTAAAACATCAACGTAACACTCATTAAGATTCAGATAAAAACCCTCACTGTCTTTATCAGCTGTTGCCATCAATGGACATTTTAATTTAAAAAATGTAGAACATTATATTCGCAAACACCTCAGACAAAACGAAGGTAACTTATACATAAATAAAAATTCTGAGTTGTTAAAGTTTGATTTAAAATGTTTTATTTTTACTTTAAACTACAAATTAAACATTAAAAAAAAAAATTAAGTTTATTCAGAACTACAATGCAGTTTAACTTCTGAAGGAATTAATTCAAAACGGGTTTTATTTGAAAGACCTTTATGAAATATTTAAAACTATTATCCACTCAAGACAGAAATGTTCAAGAACTTACTAGCAATATCCATGGCGTTGATTTCGCTGCTATTAGGTTTCATGCAGTTGATCTCAGTGGAACTTATGATGTGCAGAGCGGTGCCAAGACGATGGAAGAACATGGAGACGAACTGTATCACCATAGCGATACCGTAAATAAACATAAACAGAAGGGATATCGGTTCCAGCGTCAATCTACGGCCATTCGTGGCGTGACATGGCAATGGTATACTTAATCCGTGACCTTCCTTTACCGCATTTGTGTACTGAAAGTTCAATGTGGTTGCGGTTAGAGTTAGTTTAATTTTTGTTTCATCTATAATTTGAGGTTAATGTTAAAAATTATTATCTTTTTTGTCCCTGTGTGCGTTTTTGGATTTCAACACGTTTTAGCATAATATGTCCAAATGCAAAACCTATTTATCATTTTATACAAATACAACTAATGTTCAAAGAAAACAACAAATAAATGTGACACAAGTATAGAGATCGAACTAATAATTAGAATATAAAAGTGAACATGCGATTCATGCAGTGCATAACGTCTGTGATGTTAGTAATAACGGATATGAATCAATGCTCTAAGTCCCAAGTAAATAGAATATCTGCACATTACAGTAGCCAAATACATGAATAAATCAGAAGTACCAAGATTTCCAGATGGACTCGTTCTTATTCTGTTAACCCTTAAAGCATTGATACATATAAGAATGAAGTGAAAATCCACGGCGAAGCGCAAGACTCAAATACAATGTTTCTTCTTACATTAAGCTGAGTACTGCACCACACCATAGAGATATCGATGACATAACAAGGACTTACCTGTAAAGTGAAGATGATGACAATGAAGAGACCGTTCAACATGAAGAACATCATGCTCATCTTATTTCTTAGCTCAAGTAACTCTTGCTGGACTTTCTTCTGTTGTTCTTCGTTCTTTTCCAGGGGAAGAAGGTATTTTTTTATTAGGTCCTTCCAGAATAATTTTTCATCATTACCAAGATAACGTGTTCGACCTTTACCAAGGTCGTCGTCTTCAAGCCATTTCGGTGTGTTTTCGTCTTCTTGTTTGACCAATGTTGGTCTGTACACTGGATTTATGACTGAAAAGAAAATAATTAATTATTCCGATTGTCTGAAAGTTACGGATCTTACACAAATAAGAAATCTTATGTAACATTTACAAAAGATGTTCTACTTCTCTTCTTGCTGATCATTTGTAACTCTATATGTCACGAATTGATTATATTTTTTTGTCAACCATTTTTAGTTATTTAATTTAGAAATAATACAGATATTTACCTTCAAACGTTTTCTTTTCAACTATGTCTTTGGAACTACTAAGTGATCCATCTTTACGTTTACGTATGCCGGTATCTTCTTTCATGTTCTCAAATGTTACACTGACACCTTCATCCGCGGATGTATCTTTTTCACTACCACCTCCAGCACCTTCCGAACCATCTACTGGATCTATAGTAGAAATATATCAGTCTTATAAGAGGGATGTACACTACAAATATGCACACAAGACTCAATTTGAGTGTTATTAGATGTACTAACCATTACAAATTGTGTTTTCTCAGCATTGATCTGCGCTGGTGATCGATTCATAAAATGTTTTAATGTTTTACTTTCTTTGTATATGTCTTAAATAAATACACATACAAGAAATAAAGATGGATATATACCAAATATTTTAATTCAAGAAGACATTATATACAATTCTAAAAAAATGTTTCCTGCGTTCCCCTTATTTTAACACTATGCTATTCAAAGCACAAATAAACTTACTTGGTCCAACAGCTTTTTCAATGGTTTCAAGTCTTTCTAAGATCATATCAAATCTACCCTCATTAGGATCTTGTCTAGGTTTTGGGCAACACAGACATTTAAATAAATTGCCAAATGTAAAACCATAATCACTGTCCTCTTCGTCCCCGTTTGAAAACTTCTGAAGCAAGGCCTGTCAAAGTAATCAAGATATTCACTTAAATACAATGCTTACCGATAAAGCGTGCATTAAATTGTCCAGAAAAATCTCAGAAAACATAAGGGGCTAAATTCTGTTAAAGGTTAAATTAAAGATATTTAAAAACTTATTCCAAGGGCACTTTATTTGAACAGCAATATTTAATTGTAATAGAGTTCATAATCGATCGCAGAAGTACTTAAACGACAGACATTATTGCGTCTTGTGCAATGCATTAGTTCCAGGAACAATGGAATACAAATATTCTTAAAACAAGCCAATATATTACGAACATGTGATCGTTGGTTTAAAAATAGCGTTTATGATGGTGCATGTAAGGACAAAGAGTATTGCTCATTAATTAAAAATACAATTCGAAAATGTGATCAATTGAATATACAAAGTAATAGAACAAAATGGGAAATTCTAAAATTGGAATTGAAAAATGTATCTACCAATTATTCTAAAAATAAAACTAGAAAATATAACAAGCTACAAAATCTTGAAATGGAGTTGAAATTTTTACTTACTAAAGATGATAACCACTACAATAAGCTAAAAATAATTGAAATAGAAAATGAAATAAAAAGTATATATACAGTTTTCGTACCTGGAATTTACTTTCAGGCTTTTTCTCCGGTTGTTTGTTTGGATCTGTTGCTGTTGCAGATTCTCGAGTACCCCAGGACACAACATGCATGTTACATACAGAATATATCATCAGTAACATAGACATACTTGGTACAGCTAGGAAATATAGGGCTCCGTGAAGAATACAGTAGAATTCCTGAATAACAGAAAAGTGGAACATACAGAAAATACAGTAATATATTCTCTCAACCCATTAAACATAAAATAATCAGAGTTTAATTATGACATAAAAATATTAAAGCATTTTGGTAATTATCAATTCCACGTGAAACATAGCCAGTTTCTTGTATGTTCGGATGCAATTGATCGCTTGAAGTCCATTACCATTACAGAATCATTGAAATAGTTATTATTTTGGAACAGGGATGTGTTGATTTGTCAAGCATAACGGTACTTATTAACTGAACTATCAAACAGAAACGTCAAGACCATCTGGAACCATATAAATCGGAAATAATATTTCAGTACATTGTAGTTTCACAATCTTTTACATAAATTCAGGAGATGCATTTAAAACCAGTTCGTTATAATGCGGTGGGCTTAATAGTGAACTGTACTCATAGTGAAGTTTTATAAATACATACCTGTGGATGTAGTATGGCTGCCACAATAAACACACCCAGTAAGAAGAAGAAGAATATGGCTGTAGGAGAACATAGACCTTCAAGTATCATATTCAATCCAAGACTGACCACCACCACCATCATACATAACGCATAAGCTATCGATAGTACCTCCGCTAGTCTTAGCTGAAGTAAAAAATATTTAACTAGAACACGAAAATAAATGGATGTTAAAATCCTAATTAGACAAATGTCAGTAACTTGTATGGCAGTTGACGTTATAATAAGATCGTGAGTCATAACTGGTCGCCCGGCAAAACTGAAATTTCGTTGTTAACACAACTAAAAATTGAATGTTGAAGATGAGTACTAGTTATTTGCACTGAAAAATAGATTTTTAAAATTTGACTGTTTGAATGATTCAATACTAATATAAGTTGCGCCTAATTACCCGCGGTTTCTAAGAATTATTAAAAGCTATTTCGATTAGTAAAATGATATAACATTATTATGTACAATTCTTTCTTGTCAATATCTTACCTGCCATTTAGACTCACAGAAGAAACACGCAAGTAAGAAAATTGCAATAGGTATAGTGTTTATCAGCAATGAATTCATCAAGTCCAGTGCTGGAAACGCTGTGTTAAGCGCTCCAGTGACCAGGAGGAAGATGGTTGCCGGTGTCAACAATGATGAGCAAAACAATAACAATTGATAGGCAATATAGAGCAGGGAGATGTTTTCATTTAGTTTCACAACATTTCGCCAATCACCTAAAATATACAAAATACGATTCAAAGTAAACTGTACTCAACCCAGAGTATAAGAAATGTTAAAAATCACAGAAATAAGTTACATGTATTACTTAATATTGTTCAAATATCGCCCTTCGTTTTTTTCTTTTTTGATATGGTGAATCGATTACTAGTATTATTTGCAATTGATTGTTTTCAATGTTTTCTCCAGCATGTTCATATTGAGGAGCAAACTGACCATTCTTGTAGTACTCAATGCTTTACTTTCTTTTTCTTCATAAGCAATGTTAATGAGAACTTAATGAGTTTGCAGTGAATACATACCTAGAAGATCCATTATGTTAGCCATTGTAGATGGGGACCATCGACGTCTCTGGTTGTAGAATTCTTCAAATCCTTCTGGAGCATAGGTCAAAGCATCAGCAGCGGCACAATACTCCACTCTGTATCCTTGTTGTAACAACAGTGTACACAACCATCTGTCCTCACCTGTAACACAAACCAGATGTCAAATCATTTAGTTTACCTCTTCGCAACTTACATGCTTGTAGCTTCATTTCATGTCCAAAACATCATCCGTTGGTGCATTGCTTTGTGACTTTGACCTTATAAACTCTTAAAGGTAATCATGAAAATACTTTGGACAAAGTTTCAAGAAGAAATAATTTAGTAGGTTTCCAAATCGTGTAATAGTGACACTTTACCTTGATCGTATTGTACGTAATGTTTAGCCTGGGACGACATTGTGGCATATTTCCCCATCACATTATCGTCCATCAATGATGAAGCACGAAACAAACTGAAACATCCGGGACTACACAACACACAACCAATCATATGCTCTGTTGCTTTCTGGAGCCAATGGCTGATAGCGTATTCAAATTTCTGGTACCATATCATTGGACCTAAAAGTATAATTTTCTCAGAATTATTTCAGTATTGCGTATTTGTAATATTTAAGTCAGGTATTTTCCCAGAACCAGTCAGTGTCTTCTTTTAGTATTTGGCTGTAACTGGCATTACAATTTAAAACTACGGCAAATGAAGGCTGTTCTAATAAAAATACTGAACCAAGGTACTTACCCATTCCTATAGGATGAATACGACCACAGGCGGCTCCAACTTTTTCATTTCTCTTCATACGATCAACAAGAACTTGTACAGCAGATGGTTTAAAGTCTACATCACCGTCGAGTGCCAGAACGTAAGTATTGTCAGCAATGTTCTGTTTACGGCGGGCGTCCAGGTTTTGCCCGACCAAACGATGACCAAGAAGGTAGTACATGTACATGACCTAATAAAATATCAATTAAAACATGTTGCAGAAACTTATTTTGCAAATGCCCTGCCAATGTACTTTCTCTACCTCAGAACTGTACGAGTGAATTTTCACTGTTTGTGCCCGAAAAGTAGCGCCCAATGGGTTTATATAATTATGCAAAAAAAATCTGGACATAATTAAGCATGGAAATATTGCATGGGTAGTTTCTAAAGATTGAATACATTGTATTACTTTATTTTTCTTTGGAATCCTTTTACAACGCCCAATATACCGACTGAACATCTTTTTAAAATTTTTACTAACCTGGCTCCATCGTTTCTTGATACGTATTTTAGTTTTGTCTTTAAGATGGGCCACCAACTTGTTGCCGCCAAGTAGTGTCCATTCTAGCCTTCCTCCGTATGGTGTTGGATATCTTGTGGGCGGAGCAAGTCGCATTGGAACCCTGTGAACTTTACTGAAATTGTAAGAGTACAAAAAATTAAATCTTGATTTGGATGAAAAACAAAACGAGCATACACTGGATCCCCTCTCGTATCTAACACAGCAGTCGATCCCGAGGTTTGCTGATGTCAATAAAATTTGTAGAAAAATGAGAAGATTGTGTGATATTGTGTAATGATTTTTCAAACATTTATTATACGAATAAATTCTTCAGTCCCAATATTTTTGGATTAGGGAGGTTTCACAATATTGAACTCTGTGATGTTTCAATTATCGAATGTCTTCGGCATAATGTGACATGAAACGTGAAGTAATGATATTGCAATACAGGTATTGTCTAAAAAAGATTTCCGATACTGTAAGTTTAACAAAGAGGTTGAAAGTTACCTTGCAGCTTTATCTATAGTTCTTACAAGTTGTTTGACGAAACTGTTTACATAATATTCATACGTGACGTCATCGTGTGGTTGAAATGCGTCGTCGAAAAAGATATGCGCTGAAAAAAATAGTTCTATTTATATTAACCAAGTTCATCAAATGTTGATAATATCATTCAAATTTACTGTATATTTATGTACCTTCCCTAACTCTTTTATTTGGCCCGAGGATCACTGTATTCAGTCCCTTACTTTGTTCCTTACTTCGCGCTTGTCAAGACCCAAAAATATCTTTTTAAAAACCCAACCTACCATATTTTTAAGAGCATGCAACCAGAAGCAAACATTTTTATACGCCTTTCGAATGACTTAATTTTGCTTCCCATCTTCCCCCGTTTATTTGTGCAGTATGTTTACACCTGTAATATTCTGAAATATCGGCATGTTATGTTCATGCAGACCTTACATGAGAGCTTATCTATGTATTATTTTTTAATGGATAGCATATTTGTTTAAGCTAAAGAAGTACTTAAAACATTAAGGATTTAAAATAATGGAGAAAAGATGTACCTTCAAACTCGTAGTAATCTGGATCTACCACATCGAAAAATCTCTGGGCGTTCTTCCTAGCACACTGATCATCATCCAATCTGAAATATTGACACATTTAATATACTCGTATAGTAACACCTTGACAATAAGACCATCTTAGGTATGAAACAACTGATGGAGTCTGTAATTAAGCCTCCAGCGAAACAATAATAGTAACAACAGCATCATCATCATCATCATCATCAACAACAACAAAGTGTTTTTCAGTACTAAGCTAACACAATGATAGAAACAGAGAAAGTCAGTGATGCTGGTAATTTCAGAACCACCCCAGAGAGAGGGGAGAGAGAAGTTACACGTTTTTTCCTCGTTCTATAGCGTGCCCGGCGTAATGCACCAATACAAGCCTCGCCCTATATTCCTGTGATTTTCTAGATACATTACATAGCTCAGTATTTGAGATGGGGACACTGAAAACCGTCGTTGAGGAATTCGGAAGGTGAGACTGAGATTATATACGTTTGTCAAAATACCTAAATATAGACGTAAGCATCTGAAGTACTTCTTTTTCCGTTTCGTGCCACATTGTTGCACAAACATATATCATTGGTGCTGGTTCCGATCTCTTTGGGTCACGTGGTGTCATGGGTAGATTGGTGGGGTATGGTCCATTTAACTGAGCGAATGTTGTTGCTTTTCTTTTCTGAAAAACAACATTATGCAATTATAGGAATATCTAAATCCTCTGTAGGTGTTTATATACTTGTTAAGCCAAATGGTACCCTGTACAATGCTGATAGAGCCCTGTCCACAATGTGATGGCGTCCCCTTGAAAATTTAGTCGTAATTCTGTACATTGGTTTTAGTTCCAGGAATAAAAAAAATTGATATAATTATACTCTAATACAAGAGAAAAATAAAAACAATAAATATGTTCATAGTACTGTGCTTAGCATTGTGATCACAGGACTTATTGAACAATATTTATTTAGGTTACAATTAGAAGCAATTTTAATCATGATTATGTCTCGAGCTTTTTTTATTACTGACGGAATTGGGCTTACTTTATCAGAATTGTTTCGTCCTCGATCATGATCGTCCCGACGTCTGTTTAACATCATGGATTGTTCAAGCATCACCCCACAGTACAGAGGCTGT
The DNA here is from genome assembly GCA_964023205.1 of Lutraria lutraria. Classification (NCBI taxonomy): domain Eukaryota; kingdom Metazoa; phylum Mollusca; class Bivalvia; order Venerida; family Mactridae; genus Lutraria; species Lutraria lutraria. The sequence goes on along the minus strand of OZ026851.1, from coordinate 11,881,039 downwards.
ACAAACAACCTCTCAGTTTGTACCAATCTCTCAACACGTGGCATCCAAATATGGAATGTCACCCACATGAACGACAGCCACCATAGCAGAGAAACTGGAAGTAGATAGTCCGAGTATAGAGTCTCGAGAAAACCTCGGGAAATACCATTGACGTCACAAGTCCAGTACAAATATGGCGGCATAAACAACTGTCCAATACTGTCATTGTTCCAGGATTCACAGCTTGCAATCAGCAGTCCGCTGATCACTGGAGCGGCAAGCATCAAAGGTAACGAAAAGCTCACAACTTGGAGCATTACTTTACAGGCGATCTTCGAAAACTGGTAACACAATACACACGATAGAATCTGTACAAGTGCGATCCAATATGGCTCCGCGTGCAAGGATTCTGAATCAATGTTGTTTCCAGACGGGTTCAACAGGTGAGGACAGTCGGCTGCGTACTCAATATCGAAATATAGAACACTCATGCAAGATTTGTTGCCAGCAGTAACCATAACAGTCATTAGTCCCATGGTAAGAATTATTTTCCACATACTGACAAGAATGTAAATCTTTGTGCGCATGCGTCGAACTTTATGTTTAAATTCTCGCAGCCGCCTACCAAGCGAACCCAACTTTGTGAATCGGTTGATATAGTTCTCCCACCAACCAACAGATATTAACAATAGTGAAGCAGGTATAGTCCAAGTAAGGTCCGTATTTTCTCCATCAATCAAGTTTCTAATTGGCCAGAGTATAAGAATTGAAATCTGAACTACTAGAGCGGCAATATCCGCTACAATGATATAAAACTTCCGGCCGTTTTCTCGTTGTGTATCAAAAAGTTTCAACAGCGCCGGAATGACACCCACGCCGAAAGTTAGGGCAAGGCCCCTTATTGGATCCACCGATGGCAAGACGTAAAAAGCAAACATGCTCATACCAGCGGTATGTAGTGTTTCAATGGCCAGAACCTAAAATAGATATATCAATATTAAGATAAAATATTTAATTGAGTTTTGTGTTAAATGGGGTCCACATGGTTGTGGATATGACTATTGGTGGGTGATATTTCGTCCGAATGAAACAGTTTTCTAATATCATTGAAATGAGAATTAATACAAAAAGAGTGGTATAGAACTAATCAAGATCATCTCTTTTACATTACATATTCTCGTAGAATAAAAATGATTAACAATTAAAATACAATACAGATGTTTACCTTCTTTCAAATGTAACAAATGCATTTGATAAACACAATTCAGTTCGTTGGCGTAACCGTTATTACCCCTGCTTTTGTGATATACCCGGACTGAATGTAAACGGATGGTGAACAATTAGAAACAGAAAAATGTAAACAATTTATAAACAAAACATTTACCAGAAATAAAACTCTTGGAGTTGGGTTCCGTGTTTTCTTGAAGCACATTCTCCAAAAGCACTTTCCAAAAGTGAAAACATTCGGAGCACATACCACTAAAAACAGCGCCCAGAGCCATCTCGCCTGAACGCTTGGTGCTGGGTGAAAAGCGTCTGTTTTAACACGATCAGCAGGTACCCGCCTGCACTCTGTCACTTCCGTTTCTGACGAAAATGTACACTCCAACGTGACATTTGAATACACATTAGAAGTAATTAGAAATAATGTACTTTTACTAAGTATGGCAAGTACTAATATGGAAAGCGTAAGAAAACAGCTGACCATAACTTTGACACTTTTAAGGAATACATTGTAAGACTCGTCATCTATTCCACTTTGCAAACTTCTGTTCACTACACGAAAAACATCCCATGATTTCAGTGTGGCGGTCTTATCCGAATCAGAAGGTATGTTACTGGAAAATGAAAGAAAAAATACATGTAGCATGTAATTATGCGAAGTCTGCTCTCTTTGGCGTTATACCAATACAGCGATAATACGCCACAAACAAGTCTGATGTGTTATTGCATAAGAGTAAGACATATATAAATAAAAATTTCTACGTCAAAAGGGCCTAATAATACATAATATAATATTGATTGATTACGTCCTATCACTTTGTAAGTCTAAATATTTTTAAACATGTTTTTACTAAAACATTTGTTGTGCTTGAAGCAGTTTATCTTCAGTCTGCACATGCTCGTACTTATATAGTTAACTTAAAATCTTGTAAAGTTTGAAGATTTTGAAAGTTTGAAAAACAGAAATCAACAAACCTTTTGTCCGACCTGTCTGGCTTCTTAGTTGGTCTAGGAGCAGTATCCATGGTATCAAAATTATTTTTTATATCTTCACGATTGTTATCACTGCTTGTTTCGCTCCAAGTATTACCATTCACTTGAAGACGATCAAGTGTGTCAAAGGCCGGATTCGTTATACCTTCATCAGACTAAAAATACAAGACACATTTCATTAATATTTCTTTTAACTTCCTTCGTATGCCTATGATGTATTTCGAATTAAAGAACTAAGAACAACTATTTTGCAATAATATTATAGTTCTTGTTTCTCTTTTCTTAACGAATTTTAGTTATTTTTTTTGAAGTTTTGGAAACAAACTTTCTAAAGATGTTTTGTAGTTAAAGTAAAGTTAATGATAACGTAAAAATAACTTTAGTGTACTTTACATTTGAGTTCTACATGGATTCTTATTGAACATATTAATTCAGATTATTTAATGATAATCCAGGCAAAGCAATATTTCGTCCGGCAATATCCAATCTATCTTCTTTTTAAAAGAATACGAGTAATATGATATTATACATAATGATACTAATTGAACAACAAAAATAATGATAATAATATTTTTAGGATACATGGTAATTGAAATGTATCTTATATCGATAGTCGTTTATTCAAACAAAACAAAAAAGAAATGTGTAAGTTGTGTTTCTTACCGCCATACTATCACGTGATCCTTCTTTCAAAATAGGGTCTACGTCATCAACACCAATAACCGGAAGTGGTATCATACGTTTCACAGTCGGTGGCGAAAGGTTTGTGTCCGGAAGTTTGTCCTGAAATGATAAAAAGATAACAATGGAATCATGGAAGTCCTCTTGTGACATTACTTACAATTACACAAAAAACAGCAATCATTTTACGTGTATGAACAACATGGTATTAGTTAAAAGAGAAGCATTCCAAATGCAACTTTCTTTTCAATGTTCTCAGTAAGATCTTAGAATAGTTTCTGTTTAGTTCAGTCTTTGACACATTGAATGTCAGTTGATAAAATGTAAGAGACACTGTAGGATAGTTCCATTGTTGTGTACATTGATCAGTTCTAAGGAGACACATGGCTATCCATATGTATATCATTAACTTTCATCTCTGAAGATGAAAGACACTATACTGTAAACTGTAACTTACAACCAAGTGTACATTCTAGAATATTCTAACGTTTGAAATTTCTTTTTTAGAAAAAAGTCCCAACCAGTTTTTTTATTGTTATTCCAAGATAAAATGATAATGAATGGAAGTCCAAGATTACATAGAAACAAAAGCATTGTTAATGAAAAACATTACGTCACTATGAGCTATTCACTATTACATAGTTATGACAAATTGTTTTTATTTTTCTAGTACACCCCACCCACTCTCCATCATCGTCATGTCATTGTACATGCTTAACTGGATTTTCAATATGACAAAGGAATGTTTTTTCGGCATACCAAGATGTCGTGTCGATATACACGACATGTACAAATGTTATATTCATAACCTACGTTAATTAAGGATTAATTATATCGTAATTAAAATTTCATGGCACGCATTAATTTCCATAGCAAGCGTCTAGACTGCTGTGTTTAGCTGTCGTGTCTTAGTTGGAAACGATTAGGGAAAGCGATTTTTCCTTGTTTGCGCACTGAGTTTCAGCGCGGACGAATTCCAGGGTTTCTAGCCTTTATTAATGTATCTTAAACTGAATTCGATTCATCAGCGTCTAATAAGGATGGAGATTTAATGGGGTAGCACGTTAGGTCACGAGATAAGACGAGATAAAACGTGATTTAACACTTATCTCGAAACACGCCTGAACAATAAACATTGTAATTACTCGAATGGAATATTTTAATTGCACCATTAAATGACGCTTGATTTAGCGAGGTTTGTCGCACAGTGATGCTATCCGAACATTGACTCATCCGTGTACACGTAAACAAACGCACTAAGGAATGGTGATGTTACTTAAGTAAGATGACACAACAATGTGCTTTGCGTGAAAGACAAATGAGTAATGTTCATGTGAAAGAAAAATCTGCGTTGATTGAGTTATAAGTAATGAGAAGAAATCATGAAATTGACAAATTATGTTTAAAGGCTAAACTGTTGTATAATTAATGAAGTGTTAAATATTTAAAATGGTTTAGTTAACATACCCGTTACATTTGTGTTTATACAAACAATTAAACAAATAATCAAATACAAAACAAGAAATTGACAGAAAGTATTCAAGATTTTAACTAAAAAGAGACACGTATCATATTGTACAGGTATTACTAACGAAATGTACTAACACAAAGTACTATTCAAAATTCAAAGAAACATTGACAGAAAAACGCGATGTTGATGTTTGCTGTATGAAGGGAATATTGACGGATAACGCAGACATTTCACATAAAAAACAGTCAACATGAAAAATATACAGATCATGTTTAAAAAAAGAAGTAAGCAGGAAATTGACTAGAAATTAACGGACATTTGACGAGAAATTACAATGATTTGACAAGCTATAAACAAAGAAATGAACAGCAACAATGGTTTGACTAGTGAAAAAAATATATTTGCCGAATATTTTAACAAAGAATTGACAGGTAATTGAAATTTAACTAGCAATTGACGAAGAATTTACCAGAAACATACAAGAAATGTTCTAGACAGATTCTGATCGTTAGAAATATCCACATCTACAATTCTTAAACCAAGATATATAAATAAAATACGTTTTATGATTGCTGTATAAATTCTTAATATATTAACTAATTATATACCATAGCGGCGAATTTTGATCTGCATTTCCAACAATATTACACTATGTTATATATATATAAAAATATGTATGACTATTTTGACAGTTCTATTAACCGTTATACAATACCGAATTCATATAAGTTGCAACAAATTACTGAAATAAAAGTACTTACAAAATAAAAACCATTTTCCATATCCACTTTATAAGACATTGTTGTATTTTGTTTATATAAATGTCTTAATTATAAATTTTCTTATTTATGAGTTTTTCCTAAGTATAAATCCCGAATAATCTTACAACTGAATATATTTCCGTTGTGATTTGAAAGTTAAACAGTTGTGATATTGTATTAACACCCGAGTCGTCGTATAAACATTTAAACCTCTTGCTATCTGATGGAGACAATATTTCTAATCGTGTCTTAACTCGGGAAAGCTATCATTTATATTAATTATACAAATCCACTGGGTACTCATTTATAGAGATAATAATAGTTTATCCTTATCCACCCACAAAAATCCACATGAAAGTGTGTTTAATCATTTTCAAAATGCGTGGTACACTCCGTGACGTCATCAAGCAATTAAGGGTGTTGTTATCGGGGTTATGCAATATGAAGAGTACGGTTTGGGTTTGTTACTTCGTATCCATAATTATGTCACGTGACTTGTCAGCTATTTGGGATTAATTCCATATTCGGAAGTATTGGGTAACGTTTTACGTTACATAGTGTGATAAATGACTTTAAACCAACAAATGAAGAAAGTAATTAATTTGACCGGGCAATTGGCTTCATATCACCATCATGAAAAATCACGATTACGTCCCGCTCTATCGGCCATCTTGTTCAGGCTTCAGCGACAATGCTGGTATTTTATAATTCCATCTTTACCTTCATTTATTTCACAATAAAGTCTCATATAACAGAATCAGCGGAGGTAGTTTTTATACAAAGATAGATATATTTGTAAAACATTACCCTGCTCATCCCGCATTATTTGGTTGGTGAACAAGCATACTGCTTATTATAACATTTCCATCACTTTAGACAAATATACTTCAAACAGCTTTCAACGTTTTGTCAATTGTTTTCGTTGTGATTTTTGCGTAGATAATACTCTTAAGTAATTTTATATTTCGACACAATAGGGAATGTCTCGAAGGCCAATGTCCGTTGGATTAGGTATCAGGTCTGACCCCCGAATAGCTCTTTCATAATTTTGATAAGTATATACTTATTAATAGTTTCTGTTTGATCCATAGATGGTTATTTCTTTAGTATTACTTATTTAAACTATTGACGAAAATGACTCGTTTTGTTGGCAATAGAAAAGAACGATATTTAACAACTTCATTTCAAATGTCAATAAAAATGTTTCCTGTGTTTTGATTGTGTCATTCTTGACGACTTAGTTTTGTTTTGTTAATTTAAATAATAAAAGTTTACATTGCCATAAAAGCTTATTCCTCAGAATAAAATCATGTTACACACTTAGTCATTCTACTTTTTCTTTTTTAGCTGAATGCTTTCCTGTCTAATAATCTTGAATATTCAAAGGAATTGTGTAGCCTCTTACATGTAACACCCGACCAGAGATTTCTGATACATAATATTATGTAATATATCACTAATTTAGGAATTCATATGTTCTCTTTATACACGCACATGGATTTGTGTGAAGCCACACGTTATTGCAAATGGCCAAAGGAAATTTCAATGTCAAATAATTTATTTAAGTTTTAAACTTATTTTAAATTTTGCTGCAAAGAAGTAATTGGGCGTGTTTGTTGCCATGGTGGCACATACCGAATCTGGGTTCAAAGGTATTTGGAATTCCTCTAGTCATACATTTGATGTGCATTCATTTATTACTATGAATATGTATGAAGTCAAGATCTATTTATATATACAAGACGTAACTCTATACAGAAAAAGATGACAGGTCGACTATATAACAACTACGTCATAATTAGGTGGGCGTAAAATTTGCCGAGAATAACTTTCCCTTTTGTGACCACAAACAACTCAAGTATGTGCAGACATACTGGCCGTTCCAAATGCAAAAGGAATTCCGAATATTTTACCGTAGGCATGATGCAGCTAAAAATCAGTACATCATTTAAGATAGCTAACCAACAGACCACCCGTCTTAAACACTTCGTGTATAAAAATGCTGCTAATTATTTTAGTATTTAACAATACAGCATTGGTAACCAAAGCTGTGTTGTCCCATACCCGGAAAAAGTTAAACCCTGACATTGCAGAAAAAGTTAAAGAATGCATGCGGCTAATCCAAACAAGCAATTTTAGTTTAGATGACAGGAAATACTCCACCCACCTAAATAGGTATGTTTTGCACATGTTCAGATACCGATCTATAATTTGACCTGACGTTTATACAGATACAACAACTTTTAAACAATGTACACAGCGTCAGTAACAAAATATTAAAGAATTAATAGGAGCTTATAAAAAGCAAATGTTATATTTCTTCTGAACATTAACCATATAATCTTATACGGACAGTATATAAACAATATTCGGGTGCGCATAACTGCTAAGTCAATGACAGTTCATAACGAGACTGCAACTTGTAAGAAACGAATACTGAGCCATATCGAGGTCACACATCGTCAATGATAAAAAGGGGCAATTGTTTTATATGTAGTGAAGCATTTTTACCAAAGATTTAACGAAAGTATATATCGAGACTTGACTTGAATATTCTTAAAGTGCGTTCCAACATCAATGACAAAATTATGCAACAATTAATGTGTAGACATACTTATTGTAAATCATTCACAATGTTTTCATAAAAAGCAGCTTAGTACAATAACTAATGTTTTAAAAGAGGATTGTTAAAGTCCCATTAGCTTTTTGCTATAAAAAATATATGAAAAAAACAACAACAATTGCTGATATTATCCCAACATAATAATTACCGACGAAACGAGCCTTTTTTCTTCTAAAAACACTCATTTCGCTGTGAATTTTGCTTTTGTAAGCATGAAATATACAGAGCGCGTGACGTCATTTTATGCCATGTGCATAATATGACTGCGGGTAAACAGAGCTGTTCTATAAATAGTATTTTTTCAATGATATTGAAAAAAATACGATTGTGGTTTCGGAAACATGTTTTCTTGCTATAAAGTATGCACGTGAGGAAAACACAACGGATTCCTCTGTTATAGAACAGACAGAAACTATTACGACCAATTAATTTATAAGCTAATGGGACTTTAACTTTCACGTTGCAATCAGACAAAAGGATAATTTAATAAAGAAAGTATCAAAACTTCCTGATGTATGTGTTCGGCCAGTATATCTTATACGCTTATCTGTAAATTATTTTTGGTGGATCTCTCAGTAAACTATATACATGTATTTCTATAATAAAACAGCAATCAACGTTCCTATAAATTGATGTTCGTGTCTTAAAACCAAATTTTCAATGCGGAAGATTCATCTGCGCTTTGTATAGAATATTGCGGTTTAGAAAAAAGATGACTTGCGGTTAAGACAACATCATCACTTGATATTTGGATTTTGAAAGACCGAAATTATAGAAGCAACCATTTATTAGTCTGTTCCTATTTGTTTCATTTGGGCTTAACACCGTTCTTCATCATTAGTTCAGTTATATTCGGCGACCAGTTCACCTAACCAGTTTTCTCACAATAAATAGACATTGGCCACCACAGAGAGTGGGGAGAGGGTATACAGGGGAACTGGGCATTTGTAGTTTTTGTTGTTTTTAGCGTGTCCGATGTAAAGTATCAATACACACTTCGCCCCTTTTCTTGTGGTTTTCTAGTCGCACAACATGATCGACAGTTGGGATGGGACACTGAAAGGGCGTTCCTGAAAAGTTTGGAAGGCGGAGCCGAGATTCCGAGAGTGTCTGAATTTAAATAATGGATATTGGAAGCGCACTGTGAATTTTGATAAGCAACTATAAATAGAAATGAATGGGAGATAACTCGGAAATGAAAAACCAACAAATTCAAACATTTCAATGTTCATTCAAGCATGGTTTTCCTCTATCCAAGGTAAAATACATCGTTGTTATATTTTTGAGAAAGCGAGCGGGGCATGTTTGAATTCAGCAAACAAGATTGAGTCGTTAAAGAGTGGTATAAAATATTAGGGGAAACTTATTCTGATAACGTGTTACAATCGTGTTTGTTAATTTTCAAAGACAGGGTTTGTTAACTTAAGGTTATGGAAACAATGTGATTTTACCCTTTTTAAAATGTATGTAGCATTTCTTGTCAGAGATAACTTTATAGACTTTATTCAATGTGCATCTACATTGTATTTCTATTTTAGTCGTTTCTTTTGTTCATATACACACTCATAAGCCCAGTGACTTCTATCTTCTTCTCGAACTTGAGCCCTGTTAACTTACAGTCTTGTGGAGTTTTCGAGAATATTCGGAAGCTTGACTTTCCATATTTAGGGGTCTAATATGTGATTTCTCCTGCTATGTTTTAGTATCGGGGTCACTTGATTCTTCACTAGCTTGAACAAGAAGCTAGCTAGTTTCAAGAAGTTCTACGTTTTTTACCATAACTCAATCGACGTTCAGAAAAGATAGCATAAAGGTAGTTCCTTAGATGGAAGGTAATGGTGATATTTTAGATGACATTGTAAAAGTATACCATAATGATATAATAGATACATCTTAGCGTTGAAAACTTCAGAGATATTTTATACATAGTTGCCATAATATTTTGTTTACATTTCGAAGTATAATTTTAAAAGGAAACGTTTAATAAGAGTTTATGTTGATAATAAAGAAGCAAGGTTTGACCTTAATTATGTTACAATGTCTTCAGTATATAATACACTCAGCATAAAAAGAAACGCAAGTTCTATATACTTTAGGCTGATTCGGCTCATGCTCCGGTTAGAATTAACTGGAGACTTTATTTTAACCATTCCTCACCAATATGATCTTTCAGAGATATATTTGCGCTGTTTCGATAGACTTTATTAGTAATGTCTAAAAATGTCAAATTTTACAGCCTATAATTATGTACGTATCTAATGTGTATGGCAATGGATGAATTTATGATTTTTTCGTCTAAATCTTTTGATGTTGTAATATTAGAGAAAGTGCTCCTATTTTTTCTTTCTTAGTTACATAAGGTCCTTGTTATCTATTATTGTAAGTATACAAAACGTAGCCACTATTCTATGAAGCTTAGATTCACAATAATTCATATGAAACATATTTTACTTTCACAAGATATTTTTTTGTTGAATTAAGACTTAAGAGAACACGAAATGGTCTTTAAATAGATTCATATCTAATTCATCAAATATGATAAACTTTCTTTCTACATCTTGAACAGCCTAACAGTATTATCATAAATACTTAAATATTTACAACATAGTTTTTCTATTGTTTTTGGAAACTGAACGATAGTTAAGCTTTCCATAGCTGTCACTCGCTCGGCGCGCATTAATTTTATACGGACCTTAGTACTACGTTTATCTACCTCCGCCATGCAATTGTTAAAATAGTTCCCGTTTCATATTGCAGTGCAAGTCTATGTAAGTTCAGTTTCACTGTGTGTTTTCCGTACATTGATGTCTACATATAAATGGATAACAAAAACGACTGAAAGTGTTTTTTAATATTTGTATACAAACTGTATAATTCTTTTTTGGCAAATTATTCCCTTGAAAAAAAAAGATAGTTTAATAAAGAAGCAGCTTAGCTACAACATGGACAACGAGGCCAAGTATAACATACAAAAAGTAAAAACAAACGACACTTGAAGTACTGATTTCAATTCGTCATTCCCTTTGATATTATAATTAAACACTTTAAACATTTATCCGTTTTCAGACAAAAAACGCTGACTTATTTCAGTTAGAATTTATCGCACTTGCCGTAAATCTTATCACATTTAGGGTGCATTTTTACGACATCAAAGATTATTTAAAAATCTCATTGCAAAGCAGAACTATACAGCGGGATTTGTCAGTTGTACAAAAAAATCAACTTTAAGCTAAGAATTTATTCAGATAGCTAAAATATAATCTTATAATTTAGGTGACTCAAGTGCTCGGTGTTGGAATTCATTAATTAATTGGGCACTAATCATAATCTAATTGCAGTTGTTATTCTTTTGAAACAAGTTCATTGTGGAATTTTCGTGTCTGAAGCGTTTTGGACTAAGAGTGTTTTCAGGTCCCAGATACAAGGTTAAACAATTCATATAAAAAGAAGACAAATAATGATGATTGAAATTGACTTTATGTAACATAAATTGATTGACAATTTAAACTAAACTAATCTTTGTTTTAAAGCAGTTTAAGGTCCACAAAAAGGGTTAACTATCGGTGTAAAATGACCGATAAAAAAAATAATAAAAAACACCAGAAATTCAGTCTTTTCCAAAATAACCCGTCTACAATAATCATTATATCATTTTTTTTGTATTTTAAAGTAGATGTTTGAAGTTGGAAATATTCATTCAACAGATAAAATAAATTATGAATCATAATCACCTAATAAAATCGAACGGTTAATGGTCATGGTCCATCACTTATCTCTGATCGTTTAAAATCAATCACAGCAGTGAATTATGACGTCAAATCTTAACAAAAAAAGTGATTTACGAATGAAAAATAAGAGTACTACATAAATATTAAAGTAACAATTGCTTTCAGAAAAAAATAGAATAAAAATGATTCTTTCATAAAAAAGCCCCCGTTCTTATGGTCCATATTTATAGAGATTGATTTCGTTAAACCAACTCAATTAACATTTGTAATAGATTTGAACCATATACATCATGAGTTAAAAGATCAATAGGTTAGAAAGAAAAGAAAAGTTGGGACTAGCAACGAAATCATTCGTACCAATGGTTTGTCTTTTCATGAGGTTTTTTCATTGCATTTGTTTTAACAATTACTCTAAAAATGTGTTGCTAATACGAGTAAAACGATCCTAGACAAAAAGTTGCTCCCAACATTTTAGACTTTTAAGTATTTATTTATATCACTAACAACGTTTGTTAAAATGACAGCAGTTGACAAAATAGAACTTATTTTTTCAATTACTTTTAATGGTGAAGTGTTACACGTTTGGCTGAAATTCAAATAAGTTCAGCATCTTTTTTATCTGAGCATTTTCTTTTAAAAAATACTTAAATAAAAAACAAAAAAATTCAATAAAACGTTTTATGACAAGAGCATATCAATTATAATTCTACATACGAGTATATAGAAGTATTTAACTTTTCAAGAATATACATTTTCATTTCTGCGATGTATAATAATTTACCGTATTTATTTAGCAATGCGATAAAAAAGCCACTTAACATTAAAAAGACAACTTCAAAGGGACAGAAATAATTAATGACACTAATTGACAATTATCATTTTTATGAAAAACGAAAGTCACCATGACATTCGATTTTTTTTATCATTGGCTAAAATTGACGTGTTTACCCAATGTCAATAAGAGTTATCACGATCAAATAAAAAATAAATAAAAACTCTATGATTAATATAACATTGTGTTTAATTACACTTTTTATGAAAATTAGATGTATTTTATACAGATATGATACAGAATGATGACATATTGGCTGATGTGTCTAAAGATGACATATTTGCTTCGCGCACTGAAGATGATTTAAACATAGAAAACAGTTCGGAGTAACGTCCTATCAATAATGAATACAATCGATATAAAAAACGATATACCCATGTTGCGATAATGATAGCTTATAATAAATTTGAACATATTTACGTGTATTAATCCGTCGTATATCCTTCTAAGACGTTCTGGTGTAGGAACAAGCATTGCTACATCCATAATGCGTTCGTTGGGTGTCCGCTAGAACAATACAGTTTGTATAAACACAAAAGCCACTTTCGATTATTGAAGTCATTATAGAAATGATTCAGCTGATGACCCTAGGATTGTTTTGGGATTTTTTTCTAATTAGTAGTAGTCCAATTACAAAGCTGTTACTTCAAAGCCTTCTGTTACCGGCGATACTTCGGACGGGTTTGCATCATTTTTAGTCCGTCACAGGAAGACATTATTCGGTAACCGTGGCCACTAATTACTCTTTGTTTGCTTATCATCAAAACTCTGGCTGTAACTTCGGATTGGGCGTCCCTCTGAACACATGGTTGTCGACGTTCAGGTTGGAGATAAAATAGCGAGGGAGTCTGCCACAAGAATTTGTACAATTTAAGCCTAGATTCTTTTTATTTAGTTATGTAGGAATTGATGCATAGCAATATAGTGCGTCGTTCGTGTCTTCGTGGCCAGAATATCGTGATTAAATTATTTAGTTCATAATGACAAAGTCATAATTACATTTAGACTATAATTATGTTGTTCTATAATCATACACAAATTAGGTCACTTAAACATTTAATGACCCTAATATTGCGTTAAACACCCACTATGGTCCAATTTCTGTGTCAATATGACAAATTATATGAACTTTTGAAAGATAGTATTAGTATATACTAAGATGAAATTAAACTAAAGTTACAAAATTGCGGTTATCTTTGTAACTTCTTTTAGGCCATAGTTAAGTACCGATGAGTATTGACGATTATAATACTAATTGCAAGTGTAAAGAAAAAGTAATTTAATGCCTACATAATTCTGATAAGTTTGTATAAAACAAGGACAAACATTATCATTTAAATAAAATGTTACAATTTTGTTAATCAATAATTGGAGTGCATTGGTTTCTTGAACGTTATATATATATATCGCTTTCATTTCACAAAGTATAGTTTAAAATATATATTTAAACAAACATCTTAATTGCAGTTCCTAAAACCACATACCTATAAAAATTACAATACAAAAACAAACAAAAAATAACAAAAAAATGCGATCATAATAAATGTGCATGGTTGAATAGTAAGCTATTTTGTCAATACATATACAACGAATGTAGTTTTTTTAAAATACATAATTATATAACCTAGAAGTTTTTAATTTTTGACCAAATACATCGTTTTTAGTTAAATCAAAAACCTAAAATAAATTTATCAATTAAAAGAAACGAACAGATTTATTTTTGAATAAAAAAAAGTTTAATCATTTTGGTGCCACGGTCTCACAAAATATACTTTTTTATTATTTCGCGCCATAAATTGTTTGCAATGACATCGTCAACGTGAAACTTGGCATGATCGAATAATGAATTCTGATAAGAAAGACTTTCCAAAGACACCCACATAACCTATCCGATTTCCTCAGAAATACCACAAGACCTAAAGACCACAAACCCCACGCCAGTTCAACGCACAAAAAAAAACGACAACAAGAATGAGATACATAGCACATTCTCTCCGAGGGTGATGCCTTGGAACGGTTTATAAAAAAAGTCGCGGATCTAGTAGAGATGTACCTTGATATGACCTCTAGTGTACTTAGATTTCGCGAACATGTGACGATAAACGTATATACATATTTATCTTGTAAACTTGACCAAAGCCACTTCCGTTAGAAAGATTAAAGTTGTGTTTGTTTCACAGACTTTTCGCTATAAACGGGATCCCTAAACTATTATTCTATCATTTGTAGGATCCGTATTTACCATCTTAGCTCTGACTTTAACAACTACTGATTATCATGTTATTTGTTTACCGCGGTAATTGAGATCCGGGTACAAGAATTTTCTCTGAGTAAAATATACTGTGAAACACCATGTTAATACATGTAAATCTTCTGGCTTTATTTTTTACCAAAAACCCATAGGACTCCATTACAACTTTTGTTCGTTCGTTCTTTCGTGCGTACGTTCGATTTTCGTTCGTTCGTTTGTTAGTTATTAAGTTTGTTTGTTATTTCGTTCGCTTATTCGCTTCGTTCGTTCGTACAACTGTTTGTTCGTTCGTTCGATCGACAGTTCCTTCGTTCGTTTGTTCGTTCGCCAAGGACCAAGCAAGAGAATCAGATTAAAATGTATTTAATTTACTGAATAACCAATCAAGCATTGAATATAGAAGAGAATCATAAGTAGAACATCATTCGTAAGACCACTTTAGCGACCTAAACAAAGAAGCAGTGACATTATCTTTGTTTTTTTATTTTTTATTGGGGTCTAAGGCCATTAAAAAAATCAGTAATACGGCGATCGATTCTCCTTTCAAGTTTTTTGGACTGTTTCTAATCAGTACTAACTTCACCCTTCAATAAGGAGCTGGCAACTTCTACAATGTATAGAAAAATCAACATTGTTGTCAAATTTTTATACAAGGGTATGATCTGCTGCAACTGGGAATCGAACCTGAATCTCCGGGTTACAAATACAGCGCACTAACCACTGGACTATGGTGGCGGCCGGCGACATGATCAATTTGAAATATCAAAGAAAACGTTGTCGTTATATTGAAGTATTGGATTAGTACAGAAGTGGTCGGCAAGCGAAGTTTAACTGTACCAAAGGATCAAATCACTATTTTGCAATAAATTTTCTTTCCTTATGTCATACGACAAGTAACATGTTCTTTCACAAATTTTACTCCAAACAAGATTTGAATTCTACCCAGCAAAATTGATTTGTCATCCAGTTGAAGTCATCGGTTGAAATTAGTTACGAATTTATTTATACAAAACATTGTAGACAGCCGCATGTCTCACTTAGTGATATCAGCTCATTTGACGCGTTTCCTTTGTTACATTAAATTGATTGATAAGAAACCAATATAAAATATCATTTCATTTTACAATCAGCTCATCACTACGCAAGCCTAGGTGACGTATATTTATCATTTAACACAATGTTATGTTTGTTTATCGGGTAGCGATAATATTTTGACAAACGTTGAAATGGGATTTGGAGAAATATTTTGACAACTTTTCTATATTATCATCAAAACTATGAAGTTTACTTTTTGTGGTTTGTAAATAGTTACATCGACAAAGTGGTTTTTAAATGTAGTTTTTATATACATAAGGGTGTGATTGTGATAAGAAAAGATTGGCTTAAAATAGGGGTTCATAATCAGAGGCTTAAAATCAGGATAGTTTGGCTGCTCATTCAAAAGTGCATGATTCATAAGTTGACGAAAGAAAACGTGCTTTCATTCATAATTTTCAATGTCACATACTTTCACACCCGAAATATTGATCATTTTATACACCGACAATTGCCTGTAAACTATGAGTTAACGGTAATTTAAGAACCGAACAGAACGAAGCAGAACTATATAGAGAAGGCTGGGCAGCTCATTATAATTTCATACGTACATGCTATAAGCATGTACTTAGTTGGTACCTTTTCATTTATTTATATGTGTACGAGTTAAACTTGATGTAGTTAACTCTGTTCCTTGAACTACATGTAGAAGATAAAATACCTCCCATCCCCTCCAAAACAATCATAACAAGTGTTTCAAGCAATGAACACTATGACCTTAGATCTACGGCACGTAATGATCTAGTATTGCCAGGAAACAGAACTAAATACATTAAAGATACTTTTTCATATCATGCTAGCCT
Source organism: Lutraria lutraria (assembly GCA_964023205.1). NCBI lineage: Eukaryota > Metazoa > Mollusca > Bivalvia > Venerida > Mactridae > Lutraria > Lutraria lutraria. The sequence goes on along the minus strand of OZ026851.1, from coordinate 11,864,598 downwards.
CGTTTGGAATACACTGCCATTTAATCGAAGACAAATCAATTAATTATATTCTTTTAAGTACAACTTACGTAAGTTTATTCTTAACATGCAATTTCCATAACCTAATTATTCATTTTCATACCTATGTCTGGGTATAAAGACTTATTTTTTCAGTCTTTTAATGTTTTTAGATTGTTTACTCAAAAGTGTTACATATTCTAAAAAAACATTTTATGTAATTATTGATACATGTTCTCAATCAAGGAGTGTTTGTCGGGTATGTCTGCAATTTCTTTAGTAAATCATTTGTATCAATGCTATCATCATCATTATATTGTGTGTACGTTGCTTAGTTATAATTGTGAATGCATGGAGTAATTTGTTTATTTCGTTTGGTCTTTCGTACGCTCGTTCGATCGTTCGTTCGTCCGTCCGCCATTCATTCACACATCAGTTAATGTCATTAACTTATATCCTTTCATTTATTTATGTATTTATTGTTACTCATTCATTCATTTTAATATGTATTAGTTAAATGTTATTTTGCTTGTTTCCAGAAGGCCGCATTGAAAATAAGTCAAATGTTTTGTATATTTTACTTAATGTGTACACCTTCTATAAATAAAGATATTATTATTATTATTATAAGTGCAAGCGGTGTTTCAGTCTGAAAAACATTTTACTATCACCAAAAAAGTTAATTCTAATTCATCATGGTGCATGAATATATTGTCTGCAATGAATAAATGAAAACCAATTAAAATCTAATGAAAAACGCTTCTTTCTGTAGGAACTGTTTGTAACAACCATACGTGTGGGTAGAATCAAGTGACTCAGATACGAAAACATGCCAATAAAAAACCACTAAATCCAGGTATTACAGTCATTCTTTTCATGTATCCAATCATGTATAACCACACTGTTTGCATTTTGAGGCTTCTTTGTTGGTTGAGCTTTCCGTGTATTCTCGACAATTACAACCAATTGAAACATAAAGCAGGTACCAGACGTAATAGGAAGTCAGTAGGTATTTGACTTTTTTTCTGCTACGTGATTCCCTACGCCGATTACTAGTAAGCATTAATTTTCTTTTCCGACATACGTGCACGTTGATATACAATCACGCAATTGGATATGTTAAGATCAGTTTAAGCAATCATCGAAGGCGGCGATTCCGTGTATATAAGCCACTCTGAGTACAATTGGTGATATAATGTATCATAATATGATAAAATGAACCTCTGTATACGGACAAATTGTGTTAAAGAACCGGTTGTCTTTTCTTTCCCTCATGCATTGGCCTTTATTCACAGATTTGATTGTAGAACTATTGAACTTAAAACGGTGTAAAAAGTAAGTAGATTATCCCTAAATCTATTTCCCATCATAATCAAAGCAGACTAAAAGTTAGTACAAATGTATGGGATTTTAAAATGATAAAATCAGAAATAATCATCTTGTATTGTCGAACAGGTTTAGCGTGGGTGCGTTATAAGTACATTGGGTCAAAGTTTGCCTTACCTGATTTAATGAAAATATATATAAATTATTATATCAGCTGTTTGTAAAACATTAGACTTAACTATTTGTATTAATGTACAAGTAAGCGCTAAATCAATTAATGACACCGCAGAACTCTTTGACATTATGAAATACAGTACAACCTCTCCAGAGCGACACTCTCTTAAGCAACAACCTCCCTTCAACAACAGCATGATTTTTCCCATTGCACGATTTGACTATTAATTCAACCTATCTAGAACAGCAAATTTTGAACAAAACGTAATTTTGCTACTCCCGAAGGGTGTTGCTTTGGAAAGGTTGTGCACCATATATCTTTTAACTAATTATTTACATGGACAGTAAATCCTCACTTAGAAAACACTCAACTAATATTAAGATCAGTTCATTATAAACTTTTATTTTCGATCTGATAATCTTTATTCATTCATTATTCTATCTTTACCATGCAATAAGACAACCTCTTTATTTACACCATTTCTTATTATTATGTAAGTCTGAATATCAAGGTTTCAGTGCGCGTTCTATTTCTGCCACATCCATTGTTTTGAAAGCCCATATGAATGTATGTATTTCTATGGTGTTTGAAGAATGATTTTAATCAATTAAGTATAGTATCTTTAGTAAGTGATAATGTTATATTTTCTTCATTTTAAAAAAATCAAATACTGTTATACAAGGTTACCCATAATTTGCTAAAAGGTACCTGAAATAAAGTCAAACCTGCGAACAATGGCCACTCTTGGTTAAGACAAAATGTAACCTTTATTGACAGGTAGCCTGAATTCGGAGGTCATTTTGTTCTAAATAAAGTATGGCAGTTTTTAAAAGAATGACCTTTATTCACAGGTTGGCCTTTATTCGGAGATGGCCGCTAACACAGGTTTGACTGTATGTATAAAATAGTTCTGCACCAGACTTATAATTTAGTGTTACGACTACTTAAAGTTAGACCTATTTCAATCAAACATACCAGAACGACAAGATATCGTTCTCATATATGTTCGCCTCATCGCAGGATCACCCGGTAAGAGAAAGTAGCCGAAGAACTTATCATCATTTTCGTGGGGCGTAGTGAAATTTAAATTATATAAACAGAGTTTATCAAAGTTACAAACTGAAGATTAATTGCAGAATAATGATATAAGAGTTGGTTTAAATCGTTGGTATGTTCAAAGAGACGGTGAACAAAACTTTAGACTAGATACTAGAGCTGAGTTATTTGTACATGAGAAAACCTTTTTACTCCAAGATGTTATGTTAAAAATGCGTGTATTGTATACATTGTTTCTGCATTATGCAAACTTTCTCACAGTTATTACTGCAGAAGATTGATCACGTGACTTTTCTACTTCAAATCTTTAAATTTATACAGATACGAAATAGGTATGAATATTGACACAGTTCTTAAAGAACTACATCCATTTGATAAAATATATATTTAAAAAAATCGGTCATTATGTAAGTAAAAACATAAGATTATGAGTTTTAAATCTTAAAGTAAAGGTAAGGAAAGACAAGAGAGCTATGACGGCCCTATAATCGCTCAGCTGAGAACAGTTCGTGACTCTTTGATTTGAAAACTATAGAAATCATTTAGAGAAAAAAAGGGTAGATAATTCATCAACACATTGCATATTTGGAGAAGGAAGTTTTTCCTTTATATAAAGCCTTTGTAAAATCAGGTGGCCCTGGGACAGAGCCAATTTTGATCCCAGGGTCATGATTTGAAAAACTAAATAAAGGTCGTCTACTAGACAATGATTCACAACCAAATATGTAAGCTCTAAGGATTATGGTTTATGACAATAATGATTTTGAAAAAAAGTTCTTTAGGAGTCTATTCGTATGTATAATCAAGTGACACCGGGATTGGGCCAATTATGAACCTTGGGTCATGATTTGAAGAAACATATTAGAATATTATAACACAATACTACTCATTCATACCAAGTATCTATGCCTTGCAGATTTGGAGAAGAAGATTTTTAAAAACTCTTACATTATTGTACCATCTTGGTAGAGTTCTACTGGACAATGCTACACACTAAATATCTAAGCTTTAGACATAATATTGTAGTTTCTGACAAGAAGACTTTTAAATTGCTTTCTAGCTTAGCTTGCCATAAAGTCTTTAAACGGTTGCGTTTACATTGTCATAATGAAAAAAAGTTGTAAGGTAAAACTTGGCCGATTATGGTACATTCATGTAGTATCTAAAGTGTACCTTACACAAAAACACAAAATTCCCATTAAATAACATAAAAATGTACTTTTAAAGGCAACTGGTGTTCGGACCACACGACAAAGGAGCCCGGCCGATATGTGAATATTTAGACAATTTTTAGACGAAGCCAACTATCATTCAGCAATTCAATAATTTAAAATATAGTTTTATTTTCAAATGTGTTTTAATCAGTGCTAGGAAATTCTGGCTTTTCGTCGCCTTAGACTAAACAAGAAGATTGGTTTGTGGTAAAACCCGTCCTAGAACTGACCGTCCATATAAGTAACCCGGTCCAGATGCAGAGCGAACGAGACATCGGATAACCAGGTTACGACGAGACAGGCTCTCAAGCGAATTTGAAAAATCAGCTTTTTGTGAATTAATTTGATGATAAAATGTGAAAAATGTTAAGTGATGCTTAGCATTGACCCAGTGGGAAATTCAGTAAAACAGGCACATCACTTAATTACATTTTTTAAGTCGACATGTTTTTGAAGAGTCAAATTTAGACTTGAAGTGTAACAGGACGAGATAACACCTTGACATTAAATGATTGACTCGGTATTTCACCCGATGTTCAATAGGGGCGTGAATGTAGTATCGGCGTATATAGTACCAGGGCATGACTGGTTGTCAGTTTAAAAATGGTAATGGAAAATAATAGGGTTGTTATTATGTGAAAGTCACGCAGAAATTTTCAAACTTTGTTTGGTGGTGAAAAAGTATCTAGACTCATATGGCTAAAACTGATTTTTAAGTTTTTCACTGGATTTTAAACATCGTACCAACAATCAGGGTTGTTTGGTAATATTTCCAGCCTTGATGGTTAAGTATAAGACTCCAGGTGGATCCCTAGGTCTATCAAACGTTCATTTCACAGGGATGATGGTAGAATTAATCTGTAGAACTCTGATATATGCGCTTGTTTACAAAGACATTCTGTATGAGTTGAAAGTTGGCTTAATTGCTATGTGTTAAATATGTTTCTTCAAAAAGATTCAGAGCAAAAGCCAAATAAAAAATGTTCAAATATTCAAAGAACAATTTTAAAAAAATGCCCTGACGAGTGGGTAAACTAAAAGGAGCCATCCATAATCTTCCTCGTTTAATAGTACTAAATGGTACTCTAAATGGTACTCTAAATAACATACATGATACTAGTACTCAAGTTTTTTAACCTCATTGACCCTACATTCAGTCCAACCATTAATTTGTCAACAGTTGAAGAATGCAATCGTAAGTTCATTAAGTTTGTTGAAACTAACCAGTAAATAATGCACCCAACTACACTAAATGCTGAAAAACAATGTCCAAATCTTCATCAAAGAGAAGCATCACTCAACCAGTGCTACAAGATGGTAGCTTGTTATGGTTTATATATTTAGTTATAATCTTCATGAATTTAAATGATGTCCTTATTTATTAAGCTTCTACAAATAAGTGTATCTTCTCCAAATAGCTGTAAACTTAGCAATGTACACATACATATAGAAACATCTATGTAGCAACGCCGACTTTTGATTTCGTAACATTATGAACGAATCAGCATGAAGAACTTAAATCGAAGGGAGGTAACCCTATTTGATGTTGAGTTTAAACCGGTTCCCGTTCCATGTTGCAATGCACCAAAAGCTTTGTACCCACAAGTCAACGGGAACCAGTTTATGTTGATTTTGCAATTGATACAATCTCGATACCTGATTGATGTAATTTCTTTTACTTGGAAACAGCTCATATTTATTTGACTATTTCGTAAGTTTGTTTATAAGTGTAACGTATGGATATATTTACAAAATGAACAAACTGATATAAAAGGGATGAACACTGGAACTAAAAATTAGTACAAATTTCTCGTTAGCTATAGATCAATATTTAAAATGTTTCATAGTATCGTGTTATGTTATTGTTGGTGTTATGTTATTAGCATTAACAACTCGTGTATATGTTTTAAATCTGAACTTTAATCAGTTCAGTAAGCATTCTTTATTATACATTTTCCCATCTTCAGATAAGATAAGTCCAAAATATTAGGGTCTGGAATGTTTGAAGTCTTTAATAAAAGCTTACATAACAGTACAACATTCAATTAATATCGATAAAATTTTACAATAAAGCAGCTTACAATATATCCCCATAAGAAACACAAGGACAAAACACGTTATGTACAAACAGGGATAGCAATGACGTCAGAGCGTACTCCTGCGCAACAGGCTAAATAATTCTGCTCGGAAGATATAAAGTTGCTGACGACCCAGTAAAATCTGTGTTACAGTTATTAACCTAGGTGTAAGTAAACTTGACATCACTTATATATGTATGAACAACATTAATTAAATAAATTAAAATTGACCCAAGATAGCTGCTAGGTATTTTTCTCTTAATTAAACATTTATTTGAAAAAAGAAACGTGCCATTGCTGTTTTTTAAACATTAATTAATGTTTTATCTACCGTGACACAGTAAACCGTGTCTATATTTTATGATCAAGATAAAAAATGGAGGTCAATAGGTCAACACGAAAGTATCTCTAATTCTGTTGTCATAGAAACATGACACTCTTTTCGCTAACATGTAAAATATAGACACGTATGTATATGTAACTTGTGATAGTGAACAGTAACTTTAAGAGAGTGAAATAATTAAGTTACTAAGATTTAATGGAATTTCACCAGCGTCGAAAGAATGTATAGAAAGGGAAGTAACTGCGAGAAAGAATAATGACAAACTGGTCCCCGTTCCATGCTGCAGTGCACCAAAAGAACATTGTCTATGTACTTATAGAGTCAACAGGAACCAGTATAAAATAATGGTTCACTGGTCAAAGGGAAGCAATTCATCTAGAACTTGTATTATGTCAAACATAATTACGTCCCTTTGTTTAAAGTTGTATTAAACATACGAGAGAACCGAATAGGAGTTTGTATCATGGTAAATCACTCAAATATAATCTAATTTAAGGGAAGTAACTTAACGAAGATACATTAAACAGCCCATGAATTGCCTCCCTTAGTAGTGATGATTTTGGTATCCTTCATTATTTTAAGAAAACAGCTGTCACTTTATTATAATTGTAGTTACCAACATTTAAATAATACGAATGAGCGAATCTTTTAACTTAGTTAAACTGGTACACTGGAAACAATTCGCATGAATATGAAAAAAAAGTATTCTTAACAGTCAGTTTTAGAGTACCTTTACTGACTCGCAGACAGTGGAATAATTCGACCAGAAACAATCGTAATAACGTCAAGGGAAGAACTATAACAAAGTGTAACCAGTGAGACAACAATTACTGTTTAATGATGGGAGATAATCGCTGTAATAAGTTTGTACCTATACCCGCAAATAGAGAGAAGTGTATGAAGTCACTTACCGATTTTGTTTTCCCGACTTGCATATTGTTGACTTTATAAACCACATTAAAGGTACCAAACCTGTCAAATACACAGATATTACTTTATCAATTAATCAGTATTTTAACAACCATCTTATAAAAACAATATTGCACAGGTAACAATTATAATGTACAATTTTCGTATTTTGCGAATTCCCATCATTCAAGATCATAAGCAAGCTTGAGCAGCTCATTAGAGGAAGCGTAAGGTACCTCGAACCCAAGGCACAGCAAACACGTTCACTATGACGATTTTGACGGTGATATGATATACTTTAGGTCATTGTCCTTCGTCGCTAATTCGATTGACTCGGGAAGTTGCCAGTTATTTATGAAGAGAAAAGGGGTAGTTTATGCCGCAAATGAACTACCCACTAAAATACGAAAGGTAAAGATTGATATAACTTTATGAAGATATAGGAGGCATAACTTTGAACGTAGCTAAACAATCTGGCAATATGAAAGTATTTCTATGACAGGATTTTTATTGTGTTATATATTGCTCATCATGCATAGTCTTATATTAACGGTGGCTAGTTGCCCACATTCAATGCTCCTGTCCTTACATTGAAAAATACCATACAACTGATGATACAAGTAAACTATTAGATAGACACATAGACTCAACAGTAATTTATATTTACAATTTTTACTCTTAAAATATCATTGACTTAAAACCTTAAAGTCTTTTGTCACGCCAAATAACGGTAGGAGCATAATGTGACTTTAGTTTGTGTATGGCTCAATGTCATTTAAATAGTTCACGGCGACATAATGAGCTGGAAGCTTTAAAACTTACAGTAAATTTCCAACCGAATTTTTGTAGCCGCTGTGGAAGCTAGCTCATGTGAGCCTGCGGCTTAACGAGTCTTTATTCAATGTTAGATCCCTGGATTGTAAGATTATCACCCTGGTGACATGTTGGTCAATGTACATGTAGTCTGGTTTATACAAAGAAACTCGGAAACTCGGATGTGAAAGCTTAGTCGGTCAGTAGAACAATTGATTGAAAAGATAGATGTAGAACATTTAAACACAGGATTAGAAGTTCTTCCTGACATTTGGAGTACAGATGACTCATCCAAATGTATCATTGCCCGCCTTACGAGTACTCGACAGCGCACTACATGACCATTAGTTGTCGATGCGCCATATAACAACATTATGTACGCCGACCGTCTCACCTGGACTTTATTGTAACCAGTTCTAACTTACCCTTCCACAACAGCCGGCGACTTCTCCACATATGGAGGAAAAATTACTTTTTGTCAAATTTTTATAGAGGGTATGACCTGCTACAACCGGGATTCGAACACAGATCGCCGGGATGCAAGTCCTGTGTACTAACCACTGGATGACGGCCGCTGCGGCTGTTACCATTAACACCACTAACATGGCTCCTATATTCCCTTTGTTACAACCATCGTTGAAAGTAAAACAAAGGTTAGTCTTATGGCAAGCGAATTGATACTTTCAGTTTAATTATTAATGCGAACCCTTGACCGTTTCTGCACCTTGCCAACTGAACTAACCGAACAAGAATGTTGACGAGCGAAGAACATTGCTTAAAACAAAACCACGGAACATTTAAAATGCAAATTAAACACCTACATTTAAAGAACATGGCTGAATATGGCTGACCTCCATACGATTAATTACAATCGTCTTGGAAAGGATAAATACTATGTGGTCAACTCAATGACTTTAGTGTAAAAATCCATTGCCCCATTATTTAGACAAAGGAGCAATTTGGTCAGAAAGGACGTTGATCTACTAAGCGTGTGTAAGCCAAACACCTGCTGGGAATAAAAGAAATTGTTATCATGAACAGGGGTGCTTTTTCAAAACAAATGTTATGAAGCTATTTGAGGTCCGCAACAACAGTGGCCCAGCACGTCTTTGAAGCATGTGTCGACAGGGCATTGCTTTAATCACGTCGCTACAACAAAATTATGTCTGTGGACATCAATAGAAAAATATCTTTAATGGAGATTGTCTACAGTGGATTTTTTACCGTTCACAGACTTGCAAGTGATCAAAGTGTGCCAGACTCAAAGATTATAAACATGCTTTTTGAATGCTTTAAATAATTATGAACACGACTGAGAAACACACGAGTCTGAGAAGGTTATACATCGTCAAAAATGCTAACAGTAATCTTCAGGGTACTTAAGTCATCTTTTAGTTTCACCATTCTTTTTTCCAGTGGTCTCGTAAGTAAATTGTTTCGTGTCGAGAAAACCACCATTGTAACTTAATAACAGCCACCTCGTCTCGTGTTATTTATCCAATAACTTGAAAGAGACATAATAAAATTATCAAAAACATTTTATTCATTGCGAATCAACAAAAACACGGTAAGTAGGCTAAAGTTAGAAGTCATAATCTTTTTAGGTGCTTAGTACCTTAAATATTTCAGTTCATGACTTAGACCCATACAGAACCAACATAACGGTGTAAACATAGGGATTAAATGACTAAAACATATGCTTTGATATTTACATACAATATTATAATAAATGACAGAGGAATGGTCACAGTTTATGAGAAAGTAGAGGTTTGGATGTATAAAAAATCACGAAACATTCCAACCTGAGTCACTCCACCCTTATTAAATGCCCCACATTTTTTTGAGTCATGACAAGGTGTTGTATATCTTATATATCGGTATTAGGCCCTGTTTATTATGATACAAACGTGGTTTATACAACTAAAGGAATTGAACCCAAGATCGGAGAAATAAATCATATTTTCTTGCAAATTTGAGAAACATTCCTTCGTGGTTATGATGTTGTTTATATTTATTTATTTCATCGGATTAACGCCATTTTCAACCTTATTTCAGTTAAATCAGCTTCCTTGGACTTCATTTAGACCTTAACCGGTACTAACCACTTTCTACCCGCTGCTGCTGCCAAGCTACCCCACATAATTCAGAGGTGGTGGACAATGTAACATAGGATTTAATAGCTTCAGTCAAATTTGTCACGGACAGTGTGAGCCTCACCCGGGGTTCGAAACATAACTGTAATATCGTTGAAAAACGGTGAAAACTATTGAAAACTTAGAAGGACCCACTAGGTTTTATTTAATAAATAAGCACACAATTAAACTCATTGAGATTTTTAGTTTCATTTTATATCAACATAAATATCCGTTGAAAGGAGGTACCATAATTTTACAAATAAATCATAAATATGTACTCTACCCCTTTAAGATAAACTTTATGTTACATCATTAGCTATTCATTTTTTTATATCAGATGCTGTGGGGGAGTTTTTTATATTGATTAATTGCTCACTTAGCAAGAAATTGTCAGATATACGGAGGCCTCATGGACGTTTTTATAATCAGTAAATTATGGGTGTCACACAAAAATAAGTAAATAAGCCACACCTAGGTTATAGATTTGGTATCTCACAATAACATCTTGAACAATTCAACATTATCTATTTTAGCAATTGCACATGATTCCAATGTATACGCCTTTCTTTGTCTTGCAAGAAGCTGAATTGTTAAATAAAACTAATATTTAAAAGAACGCTTGTTAACTATCACTGGATTTTGATTTTATCCAGAGAGCAGTCATGCAATTTGTGAAACATCGGTATGGGATCATAATGTTTTCTTTTAACCATGATCACTCCAAAGGGGTTTGTCACGAAAAATAATTTTTTTCTGGTAACCCATATATATATATATATATATATATTGTTTACATGGAAATTTTTTTTTTTGGATTTTATTTTTCGTGACAAACCCCTTTGGATCACTCCATAAATCATTGACTTAAAGATGTTTGACGAACACAAAACTGAATCATAAATACAGTAAACCCTCACTTAATGGCTCCTTCAATATAACGACCACCTAATTTATTTGCACGACCACATTTTTTCCGGACAGCTCTTGACTGGTACTTACTGTATTTTAACCTGATAATAAGACGGCCTCAATAATAAGACCGTATTTTCCGGCACCCTAAGGTGGGTTTAATACTGAGGTTTCACTGTACCTAACCAGTTACACGGTGATGTCTTATTCAAAATTGGTTAATTAAGTGGAAGTTGAGAAGTGTATAGTTGTCAGTACAGTCTATCAGAAACATTCAAAGATTACCCATATTCTGTCACGTAGCCAGCAATCTTTATCTTCCCTTGGGCAAAAACTTGAACCAATGCATTAACACGCCTAAGAATTTGAAAATGTCAAGAAATATTACGAGCAACATATTGCGCATTTTAACGGCATTATTTAAACACATAAAACTTTGCAATCGTAATGGATTAAAAAGTGTGAATAGTATGTGTGTATAAAAGCGCCATAATGAAATCGTCAATAATTTGCAAAATCGTACATGAATACAAATACGAAGTTTCATTTTTGAGCAATACATCGATGACTGAGAGTCAAGTTTCGCAATGCATAATATATCGTAATACATCGATGACTTAAGTATCACAATACAACGATTACTCAATTATCGCAATACATCGATGCCCCAATTATCGCAATTCGTCGATGATTGAATTATCACAATACATCGATGACTCAAATATCGCAATGCATCGATGATTGAATTATCACAATACAACGATTACTCAATTATCGCAATACATCGATGACTTAAATATCGCAACACATCGGTTACTCAAGTATCGCAATACATCGATGACTCAAGTTGCTTCGGATTAAGCATTGTTTTGAAGGATCCTTCACGAAAAAAATATAATTTCTAGTTATTTGCGAAAGATTTCAATGTCAGTAGGCAACATGCCACTAAAGCCATGATTATTAATTTCGTTGTTATGTTTCGTCGGTTGCAAAATTAATCAATCAAAATTATTTTATGTATCGCTAACCGCAAAAGTACATCTCCACCCACAACAAATTGGTATCAATTCGGCAATGTGCAACATAATCTCTTTTTTTAAACGATTATTCAAATTTTTGCAAATCAAGAATGTCGGTGGATGAGGAAAATTCCAATCGCTTGAAATATTTAACTTATATAAATACTTCTAAAACCCCGTGTTTAAATAGGTCTTTTTCGAATGCTTGACCCTGCGGAAAAACAGTTTTTTTATCAAAAAATCAATACATACTCTTTCCGAAGAAGTCCCATTTGAAAAACGTTTTTTCAAAAACACTAAGATATACTAAATGTCCCTTTTGTTAGAAAATGGCGATATATCTAATTGCAACATGCAAGAAAAGACACGGTTGCAAAGTTAGGTTGCTATGGATATGTGCAAAATTCATTGGCTGATGTGGAAAATCGGATTAAAATGCTAAAATAGATAAACTTGGATAAAACAGAAAGTTGAAAACAAAAGCAGTTAGACAATTAGTCATCTTTAAGCAGGGCTTACAGTCTGTCTCGTTTGTTTGTTTACATTTCAATGTTATGGTCCTTTTGAAGACGTCCCATCGCCCACACAATGATACAAGAACTTCGAACACTTACTAAGATCAAAGACTTGAATGACAAAAATGGCTTAATGGTGTACATCTGTATTTATGATTAATGACACCACTTTATTATTAGTAATATATATATATATTCATTACTAACCTTAAAATATTTCGGACAGTCTCAGTTGCGTAAATAATAATTCATGAATATATGTACGTAACGTAAAATTCATATACGAATACGTCGTTATTATTATAGTAATACTATGTATTTAGGTATACGGACACTAACATGACACTAGGTATGACGTCAATAAAATATTAAATACGGACTTTTAAATGGAATTATTCTATGTCTCCAGTTAAATATGTTACTAAAACAGCTTTATGTGAAAGAAATGATCTTCACTCGATGTTGGCTTCATTCAAAGATGAAAATATATTGTCACTGTACGTCTCTGTTCACAGATGACCTGTAACCCAGTCTTGACCACCCCCTGGATAATAATTTGGTTATTGCCTGATACATACATCATTTGATTTTAATTTACAAATATTGACTAATTGGCAAAAGAAATACCAAGAATGAAATATTTCTTAGTGATAGCTTTTCGTGTGCAATTACTGGTAACTAAAAAGATCGGACTATGTTGTACATTTATTATAGTGAAATATTGAATTACGGTTAATTTCAAAGTAATCCACAACAATGTGTTTACACCATTGCCATTATCAACTGGGAAACTGGTTGCATATAAAACCCGGTTTCTGGTGAAAGATTATATGGTTTGTATAAATATGAATAGCATCTGTCGAACATTTAACATATAAAACAATGATATACTAGTATTCACTTGTACTTAATACAGTTATAATCTCAGTGCAAATAGTAGGTCATTACTCATAACTTTAATGTTTGTCCACCTAGTTTATTGTGTCAATATTAGAACGTGTAGCATACTTCTATAAATAAGGAGACAAGATCGTACCATCTTACACCCTGTATAACAAATGTCTGTAATATTGACACAGTTAGTTGAAGCTAATTCCTTGTAGCATCCGGATGAAGGCCAATATATGACCGGTGTGGCGCAAATTTGATATCAAATCGAAAGTTGGTCGGGTATAAAATCCGGTTACTGTGGTAAAATCCTTATCCAGGACTTGCTCGGATTTTTGTATAACTAGTGTATAAAATGAAGTTATTAATGACCCGAACGCTTCCTCATCTTGTCATTCTAATCATATTTGATTGAACATTCTATTCAATGACTTCCTTTATCCTTCTTGCGCAGTTTTTCTTACATCGTTAATTGAACATATGCAAGATCATACACAATGTTATGGGTTTTAAAGTTTGACATATTTTTCTCTATTGTGATCCTAACTCCCAAAGTTATTATCTCAAAATGAGATACAATTTGGAATTGTTTGTAATTTGTCTAGGTTTTCATGATGCAATATGATTTACCATGAGATTTTTCCAAAAAATGGCATTCCTTTCAGTTATTTTCCCTTCAAATGTCCACTAAATGCTATGGGAGCAGCCTATTTTTTCAGAGATTGAAACAAATTAATATCAATTTCAATGAAAATTAATGGTAAAAAGATGAAATTATACGATATCAAACTAACTTGATACAGAAATATAGGTCACCATGCAATACCCCCCACCAAAAAAAAGTATCTAATTTTCATCACGAGCGACAATTCTTACACTTTTTAAAAAAGAATATGTCAAAAAATAATTTGATGCATCTAAGGAAACCATCAAAAGAGATACCAAAAATTGGGCAATACTATTTTTGTAATATTAACATTTTGTGTAGCACTGAGCTAATACGCCAGAAAAGTACAGTTTTAGGGATGTATTACATTAAGCGCACACAAAAAAACTGCTACCGCTTTAAGTAAGGCAGCCATATGACTCATTTTCTTGGTGGGGTAATGTTTCACATATTACAAGTACGATTAAACAAAGGGTTAATCGTCTCCCGGCCAGGATTTGTCAAAATGAATTCTACGGTAAGATCGGGACATTGTGGAGCGGATAAGTATGATAATGTCTCATTTATCTTTGTCTCAGTTCATCTTGTCGCTAACATGAAAGAGGTTAATTTTACGTCACCGATGTGGGCTGTTTGTCTATATTTGAATAAATATTACGACATGGCTTCCGTCAGCAACACTATTAGGGCATGATTATCAACCACAATTACGGTAATATTTATAATAGATGACTTCATTTTAATGGAGTTCTCATGATGATATAACGAAGGGATCATAGCAGACAAACTATGTACAGTTATATTATATCATACCAGACGTGTATGTCTCTGTCTATCTATGTCCACCATTTGACCGCACTGACCTTTTAAGGAAATATACACCAATGCTATGGTTAGGTTTTCCATATCTGGACACTCATAAGATTAATGTACAGTAAAACACCAGCAAACCGAACCACTTCCGGAATGGGCAAAAAGTCCGTTTTTTCAGAATTTTGTTTTTAAGTGAATTTTTGATAAATTCCGAATAAATGGGACTTGAATGTTCGTCCGAATTTCAAAGAATTCCGGATTGTTTTTCAGGAAGTCAGTATACGGTCTATATTATGTATATTTAAATCATATAAATTGCTTGACATATTGAAAAAAAAAACATAATTAGTAACGAAGCAAAATGATAATGTATTACGTTCATTAATAACTTGAATTTTTCTGTATTGAATTTTATTCATGAGTATTACTTAACTACTGAAATATTACTAAAATAGTTTTAATGTTATCCAGAGATCATGCTTTCTGCAGTATAGCCACATTGCAAGGACCATTTAATTATGACACCTTCCGAGACACGTGTCATTAATCTATGCTATAGAACAATCATAATAATTTTATCATAATCTATGATTTCGTTGTCTTTAATGGCGGATAGTAAGAAATTTAGACTGATCTTAAATGGTTCTGTAATTCAGTTATCAAAATTAGCTGCATATAATTCAGCGATTGTTTAACATTGCATGTCACAGTATGTGGCAATTAACATACATTGTTGTATATGACTTAAATAAGCAACCAGATAACAGGTTATCAATATTACACTTTTAAAATGTTTCATTGAGTCAGTTTATCAGTTTTATCTGAACGTGAATTAGTGATATTTAAACATGCATGTCACACTGCACAGTAACTTAAAAGGAATGCAATGAAATGTACTGCCACCACAAAGTTCAAGTTCACATACATAAGTAACATGACACAATAATTTTAGTCTTGATAAAAATTAGCTACGAGTAGAAATGAGATATTTCAAGCCTGTTGGCATCCTTGCAAGAGCATCTCATAAGGTTACTAAAATACACTTTACCATCATTTTGCGATAGCTTCATTATAAAGACAACTTTATCAGATTGCTCTTTGAATTCAGACCCGTTTTCAATATTTTCACTTAACACCAGAACATTCTTTAGTTCAAATGATTGTCATAAAATTAAGAATTAGCTGTGTGTTACTTACAAGTAGAGATTTGCTTAATCAAGCAACCACAAAGGGATGCCTTATTGTATTAAAATTAATTGCGAGACAATAAGCAACTATAATAATACCACTGTGCCAATTTTGCTGGTCTCCTTAATGCAGGTAGAGAAAGTTACCCTTACAAAAAGGAATGATCACGATTATAATAATTTTACTAAATATAATTATACAAATAATACCATGTCTTCATTAGAATACACCACATGTGAATCAGTGAAGTTTAAACCCCTCTTGCTACCTGACAGGAGCTTCGCATTGACATGGAATTAACTTTAAAGTAACTACCATCAATGGACAAAAAAAAAGATTCCAAGAAATATCCCCCTAAAAAACAATTCATACAATTACTTTTTCCTTGTACAGCTGGTGTACAAAATTAATGTATTTGCGAAAATGCAAGAAACTTTAAAACATACATGCCAATCGAAGGGCATTGCCCGAACAAATGTCGTGTTTGTTTCTAGATTACTGTACAATTTTACAATCTTTATCAAAGTTAGCAGAAAGTGGATTAAACTCTTGCAAATTGTGCATGCCACCTTGCACAACATCTGGATGGCTTGAAAGGAATTACACTGCCCTCCGCAAGGTCATTATCACATTCAGATTACGCTGCATAATTAATTTATTATCACAATGAGATAGTTTGTAAAATAAAAGACATTTACAACACACATGACACTTTGCAGCAGCATCTAATGGGTCTTAACAATAATTTATATCACAGAGGTGGCTTGTTTTTTTTTTTGTGGGTTTAACGCCATGTTTCAGTTATATACGACGACCGGTTCACATACCCAGTTTTCCTGGACGATATTCTAACCAGTTATTATTAACTACAAAGAGCCGGAAACCTCTCCACATAGAGGAAAATCGATACTTTTGAAGGGTATGCCGCGACCGGGATTCGAATCCTGCACTAACCACTGGATCACGGCCGTGGCTAATGAGGTTGATTTGCAGTCACAATAAGATTATCCATAGCAAATAAATTGCACAAATAAATCACAAAATTTGGTGGCATAATTAGAAGCATTTATCAAAATAAGTTGTCTGGAAAGACGAACATTCAGTGCGTGCTGGCGACCTTACAAAAACATACTAAAGGCAAGAAATTAACAACATCAAACCTTGCTGAAATGACTATAGAACAACCATACCAAATCAAAATTTTAAGAACAAGAGTACTCTGAACGATGGATATACGAACACACATATCAGCTTGTATGTATGGTGAATGCATATCATCTTGCCCTCCAGGATGTTCCGATCACAATCGGATTACAAAGTCATGTTTAAGTCTCATCAAAATGAGATGAAAGCTAATAAAAGACATTTAAAACATGCTGGTATAGTAACAACATCATCTACTGTGCATATAATGAATTACTTTGCCCTCTCTTCAGGAGGTCAAGATTGTAATGTATTACTCGTGTCCTGTACCACTGACATACTAGCGGTTATACTTTGTGAATAAAACCATACTTAGCGAAACATATGAAAGCAACCAAAATATTTATTCATCTGGCTACCTCCATCCCTGACAAGATAAGATTATTAATTACTAACAGGAATGTATAAAGAATTAGATTATGTAAACCTTGTTCAGACGTGGCAATTGGGTATCACTTAAATTTGTTTCAGGTTAGTATGTTTGTCAATAAAGGTACCCGAGTCCAGATTTCCCCAAGAAAACATAATTTTGAAAACTTCGGCTATAAGATAATCCAGTTTAGGGTTTCCTGACAAAGCGCTCTGGGTAGGTATGTCAAAAAACGTATCTTTTCAAAAAGCGATGAACGATATATTCCTAAATATTTTCGCTCTGTTAGATTCGCCGTTAGAGACTTTTAGTCGGCGCCGAAAATTGGGGTGGGTCGGGAAACCGTAAACTCGACTTTTTTTTGGCCTTACGGAAAGTCACTGCAAGGGTTTAGTGTCGTTTAAAATGGTTAATTAGTTGATATCTTATGAATACATGAATATAGCGGAGATAAATGAAAACTTAATGTACGGTGTGACTAACGCTGAAGATATTTTATTAGTATTAGAGTTGCAAGTACAAATATACTTGAATGGAAAATGAAAGGAATTTTCAAAATTAAAAAAAAATCTCATTAATTTTGGTTGTGATTAACATAAGCATATTTTAACTGAGATTGTACTTTAAATACTTTATAAAAAAATGTCAATCCTTGTTTGGAAGGTCAAAATGTTACATTTTAGCAAATGCTCATCTTTTTGCAAGTCGTGAAAGATAGATACATGTACCTGAGATAAAGGTATTCATGTAAAGCATTGTTTTTTCTTTATGTTCAATTATCTATCTTAACTTACATACGTCTCTGAAACAATTCAATGAAGTCTAGTCCCTTTAAATTATTTTGCAGTTCATTGAAAATGTCCATCGCTGTATGTACCACCAAGCGATTTATCACCCATGCTAACACATTGCCGCACAACAGATTAAAATTGTTTAAGGATAAATAGAAATCACGAGGAAATAATGTGTGTATTTTGTTTGACTTAATGCTGGGATATTTCAACACATTTTCCTCAATTTTAAATTGATGCTTCGCACTATGTAAACAATCCGCAATTCTTACAAGAAAATGATCATATTTCTGCGTAATAGAAATGCATCCAAATGCTTGTTACAGAATACAGACTTCTGATTGGTTAATTTTACAACAGATCTAATCCACAGCCAATCAGGTGCTGGAAACTCAGACTGGCCTCCGAGATTCGTATCTTAAATTCAAATCCATAACTTCTACTCATCTGCAGTAATTTAGTCAGTAATTCTTAGAAATTTGAAGAAAATTAAATTAAGATTATTCTATAAATGATTAGAGAAAAGAAGGGGTGTGTCAAAACCTAAAATACGGAACAAGGTAAAACTGTAACATGACAAGATTATTATACCTAATTTATAATAACACCCCTCAAAACAAAACAGTTTAACATCATACAAACATGTACAAAGATACTTGATAACGAAATAATACGAACGAGTAATATTACAGCATTAAGAATTTACTATCTAATATTAGAGGGGGAATTAGAAGAAAACGACACCCAATACTGCAGATGTGTCGCCAATACGAGTATAAAAAGTCGGCCAATACGGACAGAACCCGGCAATACGAGATTCATGCATTCCCATTGGTTAAAAAACATTTTGAAATGTTTAAAAAAATAGTTTCTTTTTCATATAGTGCCGAGTTTTCAAACAATGGGAATCAAACGAATAGTGTATGGTTATTAATAAAGTATCTATTAATTATTGAAATTTATTTTGACCGGGTTATTTGTCCTCGGTCAACTATATTAGCCTTCAATCTAACGGGCTGAGGTCAATGCAGCGAACCTCGAACAAATAAATCGGCCAACTTATGAATTCCACTAATTAGTAACATTATAATATCCTTTTTCAGACCAGTTATTTCCTTGTATAATTTTACCCATATATCGAATCAGTTTATGTCAAATTTCTTATCATCTTAAAAAATTGGCATTAAAGTGCAATTGTAGAAATCCTTACAGTTCAATTTAGGGATTCAAAGATAGTATAGTGTAAGAAATGATGATTGTAGTCTGGTGTTTAACACTGATATCTCATCACTTACTTATAGGATTCAACTAAGATCCATAAAATGAGAAGTTAATACTTTACCAAATGAGTGAAAAGTTTACTGGATGTTAGAGTGTTAGATAGTACATTTAGTGTATTTGTGATTAGTTCGTCCTATGTTTCAGTACTACACTTTTTCAGATTCAATTATTACATCTAAATCACATATTCTTTAACATCAATGAAAATGTATACAAATAAACAAGAGCGCCACGAGCGGTGCCAACGCTCGTCTGTTCACCCCTCAGTGTAAATCTATCCACCTATGAAGTTTCATAATGCTACCTCTTATAGTTTCTGAGTTATATAAGCCACATTAAAGTTTTTGCATGACGCAGACGACGCAGTGATCACAATAGCTCGACTTTTTCTTCGAAAACAGACAAGCTAAAAACGTACAATTAGCATCCAGTAAACTGTTCACGTCGGTGATTCTGATCGACACTCTTGCAAGTTTTCAGCGGAAGTTGGAGTTTTTATGATAAGCTTAGAAGCATGTTATATTGCAAAGGGATGAAAGCGAAAAAGCGAAAATAAATTTAAATATAGAAACATTTAGACTCTTTTCACATCTATTCCTTAATTGAGTAATAGGGCTAGGGTCTTTGTATATTAAAAGAAGATACTAAGTATGTAATTTGCTTACCATTTTTTCCAGTTTTTAATTTTATTTGGTGACGTTTCAGCCACGTGACCTGGTTGCAGACATGCTCCGTTCATGGATAGTTCGGTGAGTTCCGTTTCCGACGATGACGGCTTCACCATTGTGACACAGCGGGATGCTTTCGTTTTTATCGCTGAATACTGATAGCAATACCTCGTGCTGTGAATGGTGGGTATCTTTGGAGCAGACTAAAAGTTGATTGTCAGCGTTCCTGCGTTGATTAACAAAAAAGTTCATTAGTTAAGACGGTCATAAGCTAGATTAAATTGGCATACCTAGCGTTAAAATTGTGTTTTCATGTTTCAAATGATATCTTTATTTGATGTGAATAGACATCTTATTTAAATACCATCTGACAATAAAAAAGGCATCGGTCAATGAAGTAGGTATCTTTAATGATAAGCGACATTTATATTTACACTTATCTTTATATATATTTGATCTAGCTTATGGTTCAGACATTTATAAAGTATACATTTAACAGGAGTAAGGATGTAATGAATGACCGATTATGGCTGAATATAGGTTGTGCAAATACATTGTACCAAAAAAATGGACCAGTTACTAATACTTCCGACAGTTCATGTATATTTGGGCCGAATATATAGATATTCAAATACATGTTTACGGATATGACAGGCATCATTTCATTATGCTTCCATAAACGTTTTCACATTTGTATTATTATGTATAAGCTATTTGTATTTATTTATTAAAGGGGACATTTACTAAAAATGAAACATCGTTGAAAAATGGGAATTGGTTAAGTTAACCTTATGAAATGGGGCCTATTGTATCCAAATATTTACCAATTAAAGGGAACATTTGTAAAAAATGAAACGCTATGGAGAAATGGAGAAGGTTCAAGTAAACATGAAACGGGACCAGTTTCTATCGCTACAATACAGTCAGAAAAAGCTGAATATTTACGCTAATGATATGAAAAAGGTCTCTCGGTAATTTCACATATCCGAGATGAATATAAATGTTAAAACCGTGACAAGGGACCGGTTACAAGATATTAAGCCAAAAAGAAATATGAAAACAGGATATTAATATTAACGAACGTCGTGAAACACAATGCGTGTATTAGAACTTTGAGAACAACTCAGGCAAACATTGCCATTGGCCACAATGTCTATGTTTCGCTTATATATTAATTTTACGACAAAATTAAGAATAAATCCGTTGGACTTTTAAGCGTTAATTCTATTTATGCAAGGCCACAATGTAGAAAGAGCCAGTTGAGTTACCATTTCTTTGAAAACAAAAGTTATGAACATCAATACATTTTTTCATATCGCTTAAATGATTATAATACAGACATATCAATGATAAGAAATGAAATTAAGCAAATCAAGAATACAAAGTAGATAAAAAGTTGTAAATGAGGTATGTACACAGGTAGCCTAATTGGATAACATTTACAACAAAAACACATTACTCGCAATTAGTACCTACGAAAGAGGTCATTGGTCAATGGCTGACGTTATCGCCAGACAAATGTACTGCAATTCTAGTACTTTTATCAAAACGGAAATACATGTAGCTGGACGCCTTCTTGCTATAATCAGAGACTTGCACTATTGATTTATTGGTCGCTTTTAATAAGCTAATAGGTGTGCACATGACAAAAAAGAAAACAGCGGCAAAATTATGAACTCCGATGAGGCACGCTTACCGATCATCAAGACTGTTTTACCAGATGTTTGCGTGGGTAAACAATAACATACATTGTCAACATCTTGAAATTTAGCATAAACATTGCAATTTAGCTTTTAATAAAGTTCACAAAATGTCACCCTAATCCCAATTTGTTTTCAGAAGATTTTTCCGGATTATCGGATGTTGCCATGCGCATATTTCACAACGTAACATAACAGCTGGTAGCAAAGGTATTGTTGTATGGTTCACAACGAGTTAGTCGGCTCCTGCACGCTTCTAAAGGAACATCTTAATCTTGAGTCATTTGGACAGTCATATCACGCTGGACAAGTTGTGCCATTTTGCCGGCGTAGTGGTTCTTCACCATCTACGTTTACGGTTTTACCATTTAGTTAGTTTAATATGTCCATGTACATGTTCCGAATGTCTTTTTGTATCTAACAAAAACTAAATGATATTCGAACGATGAAACGAAACATAGTTTGGTGCTACTTAATGAAACTATGGGTAAACAATATTTAAGAAGTATTTCACTTCATCTTGCGCACAGAGAAAATCCTGCTTTTGTTGAAATAACTATAAATATATCCACTTTAAAGGTGCATATTTCATCCTGCTACTTTTATGACCATTCTTGCTTAAATACAAAGTTGTATTCGAAAAAAATATACTGATACGTTCAACCGAAACAGAGCCAGGACAAAGCAAATTAAAAGCAAAACAACGTTTCACACTACCAACATGATAAGGTAATAAATAACTTCAATAAATGATTTTTGAAAGTAATCACTTAAAGGCCACCGTGTATGAATACATGATCATTCACATCCTAGTGTACGAAACTCATTATTACTTGGTTTGAATTTTATTCTACGCAACTGAAAAATGATTTTAATTTAGAATAATTTAGGGTAATATGTCAGTTATACATGTAATATATACATATGTATGAATACATGTATATCATTTAAGAATGGTTTGCTTTTATTTACAATGTTGGACACATCATTTTGTTCAACAAACTTTTGATGTTACAGAAAAAAATACTTTCCAATTACGAAGTTTAAAATAATAGAATGTCTTGCCTGATGCATGAAATATTACTTTAGCCATTTAGTTAAAATTTGTACTTTTTCAGTTATTGGGCTGCATATATGTTTTATATCATTTCCATGAATCTACTTAAAAATATACTTAATTGCATGCTCAAATATAACTTTCATTTTAATTCTATAACGATGCATTTCGTTATAATATTATATATCAAAATCACGCTTATGTAGCGATGTTGATTGAGCACATTTATTAACATAGACGTCATCAGTCATATAAATAAAGCTTTTAGATCTGCGTAAAATGATCATCAAAAGACTGAATTATTCTATCAATGAAATATAATGTTGGTGGAAGACCACTGCGGCCAGTAAGAATGCGTTCTTTGAGCAACAGCGTATATGCCAGAATGTCAAAATGACTTACAGACCCGAGGGTTGTTTTCAAAGATGGAGCCGCTAATGTCGGGTTTGACAGATTTAGAGCAGAATCTTCGGTAAGTGTCGCATCTACATCGACAATGCCTTCTACACCGTCAGCAATTATCTGCTAGCCTGTTGAAGCTCACTCTGATATTATTCGAGGTATCGATAATGTGTTAGCAACAAAAGACAAAATAATTACGGTTGAGAATGAAGAAAAGAAAGACTTGCATGAACTGCAAACTGAACTTTCAAAAGAAAATAATGATTGTGGAAAAGTAGAAAATGACAAAGAAAAGTTAGATCTTGCACAGGAACTAAAATGTGTCGGTAATAATTCTTGACCAATGGATATACTTACTTTAGAAGATGTTCAAAGTGATATAGAGAGACATTAAACTGCCACTATCAACTGTGTTCAGCGATCCTACAAACACAATGAAACCAACATCAGTTCAATCAGTCGTTGTAACTTTACCAACATTACCAGAAGAAGTTAAGGAAACCTCTGATAAATATAAAGTTGAAGACCATCATAAATAGCTTTAAACTTGCCACAGTATATAACACGGCCTTGAATAAGCAAAAACCAAAGAAAATATCACGTCTTCGGAACTATTTGGTGGATGTTTTGGGATAAAAAGGATTGATACAGAAGTCGTAGAAATGTTAGAAGAATTTGAAAGAGAAGAACAAGAAGAAATAAAGAAAACTGTCAGGAGGAGAAGGAGACTAATGAAGAACAAAATTGGACTAAAAACAACTTAAAGTTGACGATGCATTTCTTAATTTTAAGTATTATAAAGATGAAAAAGAAAGATAATTGTTGTAGAAGATTATGAAGAAGAATCGTTAGAAAATGAATAAATTAAATAACTAGACTGATCTTTTTAAAAAATGAAACTCATTAATAATGCATTTACACTGAATAACAGTTGATAAATTGATATATTTTAATGCTAAAAAAATTCAAGACATCGAAGATAAATTGGAAAAGAACGTTCATGTATTAACTATGAATTGATTGAATGATTGTTAACTGGTAGTATTGAATATTTCAATATCTAGCTTTAGAATTTGTCGCTGAATGGTTACAAGTGTATAATATTTGTATCTATTTTTCGTGTGCATTTTGCACTTATGTATAAATCCCAATATTTTGTTCCTTTATTTTTTTGTTAACTAAATTGAGAAACGATAAATAGGTCTTTTTTGTACTTGATAATTACATGTTTTATAAATCATGATATGAAATGAAGTATATTTTAATGTATCTAATAGTATTAACATTGATGTCTCGATAAGTTTTAAAACTATTTATTGTAATGTTTTATTGTAATTCAAAAAGATATATATGGTATGTTACTAAAATGAACGGGTACAATTATCACTTACCACAATAATGTGTGATACGTATTTAGAATAGGGTTATTCTAACTGCAAGGTTTTAAAACAAAACAAGATCACGACGCCCCAATCATAATGGGAATTATATTAACCCAAATCGTGATTAACTTCGAGAGCTTAATTGCAAACTTGCTTATTTGATTCAAAAGCAGACGAAAGAAAAAAGCCAAACAAATATACACACACAGTTGATGAAACATACCCACCTTGTCTAGTCCAACTTCACTTTGAAATCCTACCCAGCTATTATCTTTACGTATCCGAAAATAAATGTATACCATGCACAGTTTAAGCAGCAGGCAAGCATTCATCAGACAACATAAGTGTAATTAACGGACAAACATTCAACGTTGTCCCACTTGACACGTTAAAGTAATGCAGAAATTATCCCTAACATGCGTTTTATGAAAGCAGTGGACTTCCTAGTTCCTACTTCAACTTAGCACAACCGTGACTAAACACATTCGGTTTAATTATTTTAAAAGTCATGTGATAAATACCCCGGACTAGTTTTAGATTAAGTGTGACATAAGTTAGTTGATGAGCTAGTTTTGCTTCCTCTGAGAAAACAAACTGCCAAATAAAAAAGTTTTAAGTTTAGATACAACAAAATGAGAGAGAAAAATATTTTTTTCCTACCAAACGAAATGCTCAGAAAATTATATCTTAAGCCATCTGATCATGATAAATATATTAACACGTACAATATGTTTTCATATACATTAAATTTAAACACGCTTATTTTCCTCGTTTCTATCCACGGAACGTCCTCGTTTCCTCATTAAGAAGAGGCACAGGCGCATTTGATTTACTTTTCAATCGACGACAAAAACTGAGGCAAATTCAAGCCCCCAAACAATTTAGTTCCAATTTATAAACATTAGCTGACATACCTTAAGCTGTCCTGTCACTTAGATACAATAAACTGTTAAATGTAAGAATCAAATGAGTTTACCGTGAGTGTATGATCCCGCAAAACAAGTCTTTATACTTTTTAAAGTTATTCTAACCCTCAAAAGGTGTCTGAGTCCATTTTGTCCACAAGACAGACCTACGTAACTTAGCAGTCAGCGGCACGGTAGATTTTTTCTAACCCAAACTAGTTAACGATATAGCTATCGTTATATATGCAACATTAAAATGTCTAATGATATAGCGACATCGTTTTTACGTTTACTTTAATCAGATATCAGTTCGGCACGACACACGCCGTCAGGACGATTGCGTCGCCATAACTAACGGTAGCTTTTGAGCTGTTAATTTGCATATGGTACCCAAGTTTGGAGATAAAGTTGGGCAAACAAAAGATTAATTATGAGGCAGGACGGATAACGAAGGTACATCAAATAGCGCACGTTTTCCGCCCAAATACTCAAAATAACGGACTCTGACTTAATTAAACGTAATTGGAGCACTTCAAACGAAATTCTGACAGGCATATATGGGATAAGTGTGACCAATTTACTAAATACACACTATAAGCGAGAACAAAGCGGAACCTAACTCATATTTATGACAGTTTAGATAAAATACCTCGCTAAAGATAGCATAAAAAGAACGCAAGAAGACATCTGTAACGTAATGGTTGCCAAGTACTTAATAGTATACGGAAAATAAACCCGATATTTTTACACATTACACATAAAACCTCATAGAACGTTTAAATTAATAAAATAAACATTGATTTTAACAGACTATGAGAGCATTTATCCAACTGTTCGAAACAGAATTCTGACTTCAAATAATTTAATCGAAATTATAAATGAAATGGTAGTACAGTAATATCGCCACAAATTAAATGCAACAGTTTCGTAATTTTGTATTTTTTGTCAGATTTACGCCTGTTTCCAACACAATTACAAGTATATATTAGGCAGACAGTTAACCCAACCAATGTTCCTGTAACCAGTGCATTTCTAGTTCTCCTCACTGGGTTCAGGGATGGAGGAAGAATAGCCTTTGGCGAAACAACGTCTTCAACCAAATCATGATGAAGAACATATCAATAATAACAAAGTACTGAAAGAGCTCATAAAAAACAAAACGTCCATACCTTGCACTGCCTATTGGGACGGAAACTAGTCAAACAATTGCAAAGCGGATGTAGAAAAACGTACGTAGTCTTTCAAGAGTTCGCATCAAAATTCATTAACACCGATCGAGTGATTCTATTGAAAGCTGAACTTTTCGAAAATCAGAACATAATGAATGCTCACCAAACGTTTTTTTTTATACTTTTTTTGCAAAAAGTCATCAGTCTGTAAGTTCATGTTACTTCTAATTGTTCAATGCAGATGCTTAGTACTACACCCCGCCATCAAAACAATGTCAAATTTAAAGGGAAGAAATCCGCAACTAATAAAGTTTGATGCCAAGATAAATACTGGTTCCTTATTTGTGTATTTTACGTCGTGCATAACCGAACCCATCGGGAACCAGTTCGGAAGAAAGATAAAGATCATATTTCGAATTTTTAATGTAGATGTATAGCTTTTTGAAGTAAACAACTTTTAAATTGCCTAAAAAGCAACTTGTTATAATATTGTGGGTAGATAAATTACGCCCCCGATTGTTTTCTAAAATAACACCGCTTTATCATATTTCAATTGAGTCCAAATCGTATTTTAAACTGGCTTAATATACTATACACGAGGAGATTTAATGCAAATGTTAAGCAGTTAAATTTCAATGTTAAAAACACCGTAAGCAGCGATGGGTAATGCGGAAAATTTCATATCGCGATATATCGCGATACGCAACACTGTATTGCAATACGTATTGCGATATATTGGTGTTTAAAACTCTTGATTTATTAAGTATTCAAGTTTGAATTTACAGTAGTTTCAATAATCATTTGCATGATGGCACCTTTATTTAAGCTAGCCTATCACAAAGAAACTAATGAACATATTAATGACTAGAACGAAACCGCATGCTGTATAGCATACAACAATTGTATATATAAAACTCTCCTTCAGCAAGCCAACACATACAGTCCTAATACAGTTACACAATATCATATTTCTAACTATATTCCGGTCGAATTGGGCGACAGCTGATACAAATCAAGTTGAAGTAGTCAATATTAATTTACGCGATGAAAATATCGCGATACGGGTTGGAACCGTACCGATACGCATTGCATTTGAAACGTATTGCAATATACTGGTATCATCGCGCATCACAAACCGTAAGGACCCGAAGTAAGTCGAAATATGAAATATTTATTGAAAAACGATCAGAATAACGGGCCTTTGTAAAGAAGTGGTTGTTAAAACGAAGTGATCGCCAAGCGATGTGATGGCCAAGCGAGGGGTTTAAGGCGAGTGAATGATTAAATGAAAATCTACCTTGATAATGTAATAGGAGGAAAATAATGTACCCGATGCGGGGCTCGAACCTGCGACCTCCTGCTTTCAAGTCAGATGCTCTACCAACTGAGCTAATTGGGCTGGTGAGTACCCCAGCCAATTTATAAATATAATATACCACACCGCTACATTCCTCCTTCCATGTAACATATTCAATTAAAGGGACATAACTCCAGATTGTCACCAGAAAGGGTTAAGTGGTAACCTTTGCTTGCTAGTGTCTAAATATTCCCTAATTTAGATATATTGACCTCTTATATTGTATGAACGAACGTATGAACTTCAGTAAACATATCTTATAGACAGCAAAAAACCTTGAAATGCAACCGAATAAATACATGAATATCTTGGATTTTATGCTAAGTGACATTTCTTTAAAGTATTCTTTTATATATAATACTCGCCATACAGTACATTTTAAGTGATTCTACTTTTATTGTAAGTTAGCTGTCAGCAGAGTTTCCTATTTTTAGGTATTGTCATAGCCCGCAATAATCTTAGAAAATTCTTGCATAAGGACAAAAATGCAAATACTGATCAGGCACCTTCGACCATACCTGGTATTCTCCGGAAACAAAGTTTTGGGCAAATCAAGAATCATAAAAGCAATTTGAAATACTATTCGAGCAACCTATTGTTGTTGCTGTTTTTTTTTCTTTTGCGAAAATCATGTAAGAACCGGGGGGCGGGGGCTATGAGCGCATACCCGACTCCAATAATTTCGGTGTTAGGATAACTAAAAAGGGCCGCAATAACTGATCCCCCCCCCCCCCGAAAAGAGCCCCAACGCCTATCTTTCAATGTACTAGAGTATTTTAGACGTACAGTACAACCTCTACAGAGCGACCCTCTCTTGAACAACAACCTCCCATCAACAATAGCATGATTCTTTCCTACTGCACGATTTTAACTATTAATTTAACTTCTCTAGAGCAACAACCTTTCAACAACAACATGATTTTACTACTCCCCGGAGAGGGTGTTGATTTGGAGAGGTTGCACTGTATATTTTAAATAAACTCAACATTCACATAGATCTAGCCGTGTTTTCAAATATTTCAAACGGCTTTTAGATGTTAGAATCTAAAAAAACTCTTATTTTCTTTACCTACATAACGTGTCAAATAATATATACCGGGACTTTTTATTTTCAGTGAAGATTTTTTATTATTACAACGCGGTTTTTTGCTGCTACGCGTAAATGGCATTTCTCACTAAACACCTTAATTAAAATTCCGATTTGTCCGAAACTTAAAACTTAGTCCTTTAAAATAACCACAAAACCAATTTTAGGTGAAAAAAAACCTACGTATGCATCAATTACTAGTGTTTGGGGATTGACGACTCCAATTAAGAAAGGTAGATGGAGACGGTTCGAAAGTTCGAAACGCACCGTGCCGACTGGTGAGTGAGTCAATATTAACAGCAAGAGTGCTTATTTTTTGAGTGTACGCGGTGCACCATGAGTTTGAAAAAGCGCGATAACTGGCACCGAGGTTTATAAAACTTGAGAACAATCTCTGAGCTCTAATATAAAATTTTCTGTAAATGTAATATCTGCTGTTTAAATAATTATGTATTCTTGCCAATCTCGCAGTAAGAAAAAAGTATCATTAACACTTGCTTAAATCATGATTAGTCTAAAACTGTGGTTTGAGTTTGGATTATAATCTCAAGTTTCATATTTTCTGGATTAGGGTTCCTGGTAATATAACTTGAGATCAGTTTTCCAATCTCATGTTCGTTCTCTACATATTACAGACCCCGAGGTTATGAAACTTGAGATCAATCTCTGAACTCAAATCTCAATTCCATTCTCAAAGTATCATGGTTGAAACGATAAAGCGAATTAATCTTTAAACAGAACAGAACTTCATTGACGTATACAATGTACATTGTCATTATATATACAACATATATATACAAATATATATAAATAAAATCTATCTTTGTATTGTATAATTACGAAATAAATCTTTACTTAACGTTAAATTATCATAGGTCATTAGTTATTCATTCTAAATATAACTAAATACATCTATTTAGGAGTATGAACAATTCACTAAATTCAATCAATATTATGTATCATAGTTTAAACATATTCCGATAAATTATACTGTCTGACTAATGCATCAATTATATAATATCATTTCTGCCTGGTCAAAATTTAATTTTTCAAATATTTTAAAAGACAAGATATGAGATTTGAGCTCCGAGACGGATATTAAGTTTTATAATCTCGAGGCAAGTTAAGTTATGTTAAACGTATACATGTGCAAGTTGATAATTCAATTCATCAATTTGTTAACACAGCTTATTTAATATTAGAATTGTTTAATAAACAATTAAAAAGAAAATAAAATCTATAAATTCTACCTTATACACATTGCTCTTCCTAAGTCGATCGTATTTTGTACAGATTTTCCCATTATCGATTTTTTGTAGCGACTATCGCGCGCGCTTTTCTCGTGGAGTTCGTGCAAATAAGTTTCAATCAATCATACTTCCGGTGAATCGGCTCGCGCCTCAAATGACACATTTTTAATTTTTATGTCAGATTAGATTCTGTATGTGTTATACTACTGTGTGAAATGTACGGAGTAAAAGTTTTATTTATAATCTTTTTTTGTAAAATATTTGTGTCAAAATATTATCACAGTCGATCATTTAATTATTTTTACATACATGATTACTGTCAAATGTGAACCATATAACCATTGTACAGCACAGTACAGTTTGTGACTTTTTATACAGATGATTAATATTGGTTATTGCATAAAATGCATTTATGTTCTCATTATTTTTGTAACATTTGCAACTCTCAATACACCATTCCTTGTCTTAAATTCTTGTCTGATCTGATTAGCTATGGTCAGATTTTTATCTTATCTATGGACATTTTTTAAGTTATCGCTTTTCATCCTTTAACTGTAAGGAGAGCGATTTCAACCACACCCTGATAAGCCTTTTAGGCTGGGATTTTGCAAAATATTTATGTACGTATTATGTAACGTTGTGTATTTCTTTATTAGCCTGTCACTATAATAATAGATAAACTATATATATATATACCCAATCTAAAGATGGAAGAATAGAATTTATAAGTCAACCAAATTTCAAAATAATGCATCCTAATTTCTGGGACATATACAGTAGTTTTCCTAATTTTATTTTAGTTGCATATTTTATAATAAATCCTTCAACTGCCATTATCATACAAATAATATCATCATTAATTCAAATATTACGTACACAACTATATAAGTAAAAATATAGATATAGCCGACACGGTCAATAATTTGAAAAAATATAATAAAGAAAGTCTGTCTACTTCGAATTTATCTACTAGGTCTATGGTCAAACTACGACAGTAACAATGTTGATTTTGGGTATCGATAGATTCAGAAACTTGTTGGCTGGAACAACGGCTACATGAAAAAATCGAAACATTTTTTCTTTCGACGAAAACACTACTTACCTCCGAACTCGTGGGCGCTGCCATTTTCCAGACCCTGTGATATCAAACAATATATCACGTGATTATAGACATTGAGCCATCGGAATCATGGACATGATATATTATGGTAGTTTTGTAACAATTAAGTTATGTTTTACCTGCAACAAGCGATAGGATCGATGCTTATGGTATGTGCCAAAGGTTCTAATCATTGTAACAAGATCGAATAGATGTTTGTAAGATGGAAATAATTTCGGCGTGCCTCAGCCTGGCTACGACGCTGCATTTGAAGGTTTTTTTCTTTTTGCACCGTAACGTTATTTAAAGTGTCATATCTGTACTGATAATTCAAAGATGCCAACAGACATTATTTAAAAAGATATGACAACAGACAATAATTAAAGGGACATTCCTTAGCAGAGGAGACAGACAGGGGTGATTTGTATAACCGTGTGACCACATACAACGCATCATACGGGGTTTCCGTCCCTCGATACCGAGGGACGAAAGAAAAGTAGACGCAAAGCGTCTGATGATGACGGCCTGCAAGGCCCATTCATAAACCATTTGAACAAAATATCCACCTTTTATACGACGGCGATAACACGCGATAAAGTTGACAAAATATGAATAACAATGGGCTTCGAACGTATTTGCATGTCCAGTAATTACGCTGTAACTCCAAATCAATTCTAATT
The DNA here is from genome assembly GCA_964023205.1 of Lutraria lutraria. Lineage (NCBI taxonomy): Eukaryota > Metazoa > Mollusca > Bivalvia > Venerida > Mactridae > Lutraria > Lutraria lutraria. Next base: position 11,832,152 of record OZ026851.1, on the reverse strand, counting down.
TACAATGGCGCTTCGCATTGTAAAATACAATATGTTGGTGAAATTTTGTACTATTTGGAACGTCAATTAAAGTAATATTAATGAATATTTGCAACTTTAGGTCTTGTTTTACCTCTACGTAGTCAATACCTGTACCCTCGGGGCATGATATATATACTCTGTACAAATCCAAGATCTTTATGAAGGCGTTTCGTACCTCGCCTCGGTCAACGTGTTCATCGCATAATGTAAATACATAACACATCATATATAACTATGTATCTATTATAAAACCCAAATGTTTACTACTTTTATTTCTATCATTCTCTCAGAAATAAATACAGTTTAACCAGTGCTAACAGACACCCGTAAACAGCAGAAACGTGTCCACAACAGACTAAAAAGGCTCATTAAATATATAGCGGACATGCCCCAACCGCGGACAGTAGACACCAAAATAAGCCAAATCGTTTCCCGAAATACCATGTGGACCTTCAAGAATGGATCTAAAACAAGTATTATGTCTTATTCAGACAAAAGAACACTCACTTGAATGTTGTAGGAATTGTATTAACGCAGGAATTGTTGGCTTTATACTTAGACCTATGAATTAATATAATTAATACAACATAATTCAGTTAATTTACTAACACACAAGTTTTTTAAGAACCTTTCTTAGTATGGCGATGCTATCTATTTAAAGCAGATTGCTTTAAATTATGCAAGAAACACACAATTTTACTATAACCCTAATAAAAATATTGAAAAGAATTGTATAATATTAAAATAAGAATAATTACCTCCCTTGGTTTACTAATAAAGTTACCAGACGGTCTGACGCTTACTGTCGTCTAGTATATGTATGGCTGTTTAACTATGTTACTACCACCATTTGTAATGAGGAAGAAATTAGCTATAACGAATAATATTTGTTCGCAGTTTTAACTACGTAGTCTAGTATAAATAGTCATTCTGTAGAGAAGTTCCGCTAACTTCCAGGACAAGCCTCGTGTGGTGTCGTAGCAGAGCAATTAAACTAATTAGATAAATTAATTCCATCTTACAAACATTCATTCGATTGTACTATGATGATTAGAACGCATTAAAAATCAATGTATAACACTAGTTTTAAACTCTTAGCGTCGGGTGCCTCGAGCGATCCTATCGCTTGCTGTGGACTTCAGCAAAGAATGTTCATGAAGCATGTTAATTAAAGTATAACTTATTTGTTTCAAAACTGCCTTATACTAGTATAATGTCCATGATTCCGATATTTTGATTATGAACAGACAATAATGATATTATTGACTTATTAGTTTGCAGTATAATTGATCAGAATATGTATTTAAAATAAAACAGTTCTGTCTTTTCAACCATAATACTTTGAGAATGGAATGGACTTTTGAGCTCCGAGACTGTTCTCAAATGTTATAACCCCAGGACATTTTTGGCAACTGCCTGCGGTACTTGAAATAAATTGGGTGATCGCTTTGAATCACCAATACCTGCTTTGTTTACCTGAAACATAAAATAACTAAATAAATTATAAATACATGTACGTCTAAATTGATTTATTAAAACTACAATTTATAAAACATACTTCCAGAATCGCACACATCAAGTAACACGTAGACATTGTCCCAAGTAACATTGGCTTAATGCATGGTTCTGATTTTAGCAAACGAAATGTAGATCTGGAATTTTTGTAATAAATGAAACAAAACAATATATTAGTCATTTTCATGGTTTCGTTTTTTCCACAAGATGTTGTGATCGAATTGTCATCAAGCCATATCAGAAATGCAACTCAGTCGTGTCTTTAATTGAAATTTTCCCAAAGTGTCCACGAAAAAGTGCAAAGTATTCCATCATGACCTACTAATGGATACTCCATGTATGAGCAGTCGAACATTCTAAATTTGATTTACGCAAAATTAATTTCTAAAAATAAATTTAACAAAACTAGAAAAAAACACGCAACAAATGAAAAATGCCGATACGGCATAACATTTTTAACTATCGTTCCTTTTCGGTCGATTACGTTACATTCCGACAGTAGCTAGAGTTTGACCGAGGAATACCGAGAAAACATGGTTGAAAATACTTAGACGTGTGCCAATCACGTGACTACAGTCAACGAGTGCTAACTTTGCATCAGCTGAATGTTTCCATGCTTGAAATCAAACGGTTGTTCAATACCCCTCAATCGCCAACATATAATCCGTTACAAATAACTAGAACATGTCAATAACACAACAATATCTTAAATTTCTAACTATGTGTAAAAAATATGAATAATGTAAAAAAATCTAACACCGGTTCGTTTTTATCGTCGAGGAACTTCCTTAACATTTACAAGTTGTTCGACTAAGTCACCATTTTTGTCCTCCAATATAAGTTTTATAATCTTTCCGTGTGAAAATGGAAACTCTTCAACTTGCTGTTGTGCACATTCAAACGCGTCAACTTTAGCATCTTCTAAATTTGAAAACCAACGGCTTTCTATTGCCGCCATTTCTAGAAAGCCGCTGGGTCCGGCAAAAAATTCGACCGCCCATCGGAATTGTTTCTCTTCGATCACACCTTTCTTTCTGCTGTCCTTCTGGTAAGACATGTTTAAACACAATTTCTCTGCAATAACTCCGGTGACAAAATATTTATCTTTCACTTGAACCTCTCTGTTGTTTGTCTATGTCTGGAAATTATAACATGTCGTATTTGTCTATTGTTTGGATAACTTTCTAATGTCAATTCTGAATGGAACTGATATTTCTTTACCACAGAATTGTCGACGAAAAAATCGAAAGTCGTTTTTTAAAAAACAAATCGGTAAATTTCCTAGCACTTAAATCTGTCTTGATCTCAATATGTCTCAGTCCAACGTTTAAGAATTCCACGACAAGTGTCTACAGTGAGTACCTAAAACTGAAGTTTTGTGGGAATCGTACAGCTGGTGGAGGTACTTAAAGCTTCCCAACGCAGTGTGTATCCGTCAATAAAACCGAAAATAATACACTAGAGCCGTAGTACAGAAGTTATTTCACACAATTATAGACCGTATATTTAAAAAAAAATATGAATAATTACTCGAACACGGAAAAACAAACAACCCGAACGACAACTTGACAATGCAAAGTAATTAATTATGCAAAGAGGTATTTACTTTGCCACTGAAGTCAATTGAAAACACTCAAACGAGTTTTACAAGCTATTATTTAATAATTCAAAATGTATTCTCCATTAGTCTCGACAGTAAAGAATGGACACTGAAGAACTATTCAACAGAAATTATTTGTTCAAACGAATGGTTGTTGGATTTCGCATCGATCTTTGGTAATGAAAAGTTGTCGTTTCTGTTTGCTGAGCAATTATGGTCCTTTGTTGCAAACTAATCGGAGGCTGGTTCTCAAATGTCGTCCAATAAACAACTTTGTATTTTGTATCAATATACCCCAGCAACAATCTGAAAAAAGACAGGAACGGTTCTATTACTATCAGTTTGAAAACAAGTACAGATTGTTAGATGCCGATGGTGCAAGCATGAGTATATCAGTGTCTATAGCGAACATTTCCTTTTTTTCATTCTCTATAATTTTATCGTGCTTTGGCATGAGGCGTGTTAATTAACCAAAGCCGCGGTTATGGCCAAATGGTAAGTATACTCAGAATTTGTAACTCGGCGACCTGGGTCCAATTCCCGGCCGCGGTAAGTCATACCCTTCCATGAACTTTTGACAACAATGTTGATTTTCCGTCACATGTCGAGAATTGGCCGGTACCTTGTAGAAGGGTAAGTTAGTACTGGTTCATAAAAACGTGTAAGGTGAATCGGCTGCTGTATGTAACTGAAAAATTGTTGAAAAAAAACCGGCATTATTCCCAAAATAAATTAATATTTGACCATTAACTCGGCTTTCATAGGTCAGGCATGCATACATAGTGATATTGGACTTAACAGTCGAAAAAGCTAACGCCAAGCGGCCAAGATGCTCAGAGCATGACAGAGAATTCAACATTTAAAACCAAAGCTGGAATCCTTATTAATCTTATCATTTCGTAAATACAATCATTATTAAGTAAAGAATAAGTTGTATTTGGTATTTTCAAACATAGTCCTATAGTTATTAAGGACTATTATACCAGATTTATAAAGCACTTTTTTCGTATAGAAAATACAAGTTCATATAAAAAATACAGGAAACAAGAAAACCTTAATCGAAATAAAATAAATAAAACACAGAAAGCCACAACATGATTTTTATTAGACATGTTCGTATCTAAGTGAACTGTTTCACATATTTTACATAAAAACAACAATGTACTATTCTTAAACGCTCTTCAGATTTTATTAGTAAAGACGATTTTCTTATTCGCCGAACACGTCAAGTTATATGGATGTTATGAAAAACCGGGATGTTCTTTTCTAAAGATAGAACCGAAATGCATCTAAACAATTTGTAATCCCTTGATCATGCAACGTACTTAGTAATGATGTTGCTGATAGTGGCAGCGTTATTAGTAAACCAAGGGAAAGCCACACTAAAGTTAACAGACTATTATGGTTGATATATAAGTACTATAGTAGTCATATAAGGATAATACTGTATTTGGAGAAATGCACACAAAGCTTGATGTAGCCTCTGCCCGAAGCAATCACATACAAGTTCTTGTATCATGCCTTTGAATAATCTCAATTTGCCGCAGAGATTTCTTTTACCCCTGTTTCAAGTTTTTATGACACTATGAGCAATTTAACAATTTTTTTAGCAATTGTACATAATTACAATCGTGAAAAACTTTCTCAAATTTGCCTTCGGCTTGTCTAAGAAATATGCGACAATATTGAATTAAATGTTTGAATAACCCTCATTTTACGGGTCAATGGGTGTTATGAATTGTGACAGGGTTTTAAAAGCCGATGAACATTGTTAATTAGCGATAGACTACACTAATTATTTCTGTACTAGACCATCCCAACAGTCGGGTATTATATTCTTCCAGGATGTTGTCACAACACTAGCTTCATAACATTACATTAAAATGCTAATTAAAACGATAATTGACGATAGTATTGATTTAAGTATTTCCTGATTCCCCCACAAGATCGATCCATCGTATAAATCTCTTGTCGAGAATTGAGAATCTTTGGGTTAGACACATTAAGACCGACAAATTACTGACTCATCTGTTGAAAATGATCTAATTCCATGATTTAGTTTCATAAATCTTAATTTATTCCCCCGATTTGATTTAAATCATGTACCGGCGATATTATACGAGTGATTTCAGCAGATAGCGTACCATTTCGCGAAGAGAGTACGTTTCTGAAGATTGAGCGATAGATTTCTCGTTTAAAATAAATAAAAAGAAGTCTAATTAATCGAAATTGAGACTATTTCCATTCAGCGGATATGATCGTCTTTAAATACTCGTAAAACAGTTTGAAACGTCTTGATATCTTATTATTTTCTTACTCATTATAAACTGCACGTAGTCATAGGATACAAATAAGAGGGTCGTCCGTAAAGTTCGTGGACATGTGAACCTGACATTTTGGAGGTCCATTTTTGTCAATATTTTGTCAAATGTTTGGCATAAACCCGGTCAGTATGTTTTAACACATGTACATAAGATCTTGACATAGAACGTCAATGATTATTCTCATCAGTAACGCTTTCCGCTAACTTTGCGGATGTCCCTCGTAGAAATGAAAATGTCCTTATACAGTCAGTGAAGTAAATGACAATTGCTTTAATTATTGTGTAGCTACGAACTGTCAATTTCACAGTGCGTCTCTTCTTTTACAGCGCTTCTTGGCGTCAACTTTGACGTCACAGTTGAATGAAAAGTCAGTTGAACGAAAAGCATACGTGCTGGAAGGAAATTAAAATGAAGCCATACTTGCCGGCATGGAACGACACCTACAAAAGCATGGGTTTCCCAATAAACAAAGGCTACCGAAGCAAAGTGATTATGAACAAAGAATGTGAAAAAAATAAATTCTCCAAAGAGCGCTAAGAATGCAATATTACAGATGGCAACATTTGCATTAAAGAAACAATAAAGATAATGTACTTCATGCGGAGTTTGGCTTTATTTAGAAGAAGTGTTTTGGTCAATCATGCCAACGAATAACTCCAAACAGAAGCCTTTGCTCACATTGTGAACTTTATGGAGCCATGGTCGTTACTTTTCTTTCAGGTTTCATTGCATTATACCTAAACACATAAAATAATTAATGCCATATCGTGTCCTATTTATTTACCTTTTTCTAGAGTCCGCTCCGCCTTAATTACTGAGAACAACAATAAATTGACTCACAACGGTAAACCATTCATAACGCCGGATAAAGATCCGGAAAGAAACACTATTGACACAAAAATTGTAAATAATTTTTAATGACATACAAGCTCATTTATTCGGCTTACAGCTCCAAGCGTGAATCCGCTAAATCATCAACAAGGGACAATTCCTTGTGTTTGATCACAAACATTTCTGATGGACGAAGAGGAGATCGTGGGTATTAGTTCCGCAGATTTTTCTAAAATCCATTGACTCAACAGTATAATATGGATATGCTTACGGTGAATAAACAAAAGAACGCTTTGATGGTTCTGGAGGTAATCAGGTTAAAGTGATTGGATTGTTTATAGATGATCGATATCCTATAAAACAAGCTAGTGAAATGACTGCCGTAAAAAGTGATCGATATGAACCTGTCCCTAAAAGTCTAATGATTAATAACAAAATTTCCGGGTAATAACAGCGAGCGACTGGTAAATATCGTAGAAAATAAAGACATAAACATAGAAGGCACCGTAAGATTAATGTGTTTATGACTGAACGTAAATTGTTTTTAAGCAATAATGGTTCTCTACATTTATATGCAACTTTGATTAATTGGCAGAAGATGGAAATGAGAACAACGTTCTGAACGATATGTTAGTCTAACATTAAAGGTTTCACATGCAAATTTTTTGGTTCAGAGCGTTGAAATATGATGGCCCGGAAGCAATGAAAAATACCTGCATATTTCTTAATGGGTGGGTTAAATTACCATTCAAAGCGAACATATGTTTTACGTTTACTAAAGTGGAAAGGACATTTTACGACTCATTTACGTATCGATTGAATTTTCCAATCAAATATAAAATCTTGCATATTCATGAGTTTTTCCATACTGAGGAATAAGTGCTTAGAAATGTGCATACAGCGGAGCCCCGCTATTATGACCATCATCATATACGAAGTCAATGTGAATAAAGATTACTGTGTAAGACTCTTTTTTCAATATAATAGAGCATAATATTATATGCATTAAAACACGGTTATGATGAATTCATAGGGATCCGACTAATTCCTTGTATCTATAATACAACCTCTCTAAAGCGGCACTTTATTGGGCAACAACCTCCCTTCAACAACAACATGTTGTTTCCCACTTCACGATATAACGATGGATTTCATCTCTATAGCAATAACCAATCAACAACAACAAAATTTTGCTAGTCCCAAAAGGTGTTGCTTTGAAGAGGTTGCACTGTTTATTTCACTCTAACCAATTACACTGAAACAAGAAAGTCAATATCGGGGACGCAAATTACCTTATCCGTTTTTTCACAATATCACATTTCATAGTAACCGTGTTTTAATGTACATTGTGAAGATGACTCCCTGTTTTAAGGTTGTTCTTCCATAAATTTGACTGGTCATTGTTCGTAGGTTTAACTTTAAATCAATGGAAACGTTTTACAATATGGCAATTATTAAGTCTTTGGATATTCTCATTTTGTATTCAGAAAAGACACGAGATGGCTATTAGATTACGTTGCATTTTATTGAATCGTTGAATACATCATTTATGCGTATGACAACTGTATTATTCCTACATTCAAGATGAGTGCAAACCGAGACAACCAAAAAAAAAATCGGAATATTTTAGATAATGATTTAACTGTTTGTTCGTCTGTTAATGCATCTCTTTGATGTTTTTTTATTCGTCACCCGAAACTCTCCAGAACATATCCCTTTCTATTTTTTTATTTAATGTGCAAGTCATAAAAGAAATCCAATATAGTTGTTTAATGTTGCAGTATCAAGGACGAAAATATGAATGTAAAACTTAGGTATTTCGCGAAGGCGGCTGTTATTCGGAGGTGGCCACTTACATAGATTAAATTGTACATGTCGTGAAAATTGGATCTAAGGAAGTATATCAGATCCCCAAGAAAATTTACTATATCAGTGGACAGTTGTATTTTAACTACAACAGTTATACGCAGTTGATTACATTTTCAAATAATATATAACCGGGTTCTACCGGGGTTTTTCATTCGTCTTATGCGGCCATTGTTAATAGGTTTTAACGACACATACATGTATATATGTAGAGTCAAACCTGTGAACAAAGGCCACCCTTGGGAAAGACAAAATGTGACCTTTATTGACAAGTGGCTTTCAATTGGTGGTATTTTGTTCTTAATAATCAATGACAGTTTTTAAAAGAATGGTCTTTATTCGAAAGTGGCCGCTTACACAAGTTTGACAGTATACTGTAAAGTTATTTTCATAGCGCAGTCTTTCCGTTGTGTCTTTGTCGAGCATAACGTGTGCCGTTTAAAACAGGGACGTTTTGACCATCCATTACATATTTTAAAGGTCGATGATTAATCTTTCTTGTACTTCAATGGATTGTCGTATGCAGGACATCAAAGTTTTCCTGGTGTACTTATAAAAGAACCGTTTCAGTGGTTTTATGATTAACAATATTGATGAGCCTTTTTTATGTTGGCCACATCGTAATAATTCATTATCCTCTGTCGACATGTCGATTTATCGGATTACAGTACTTTAACGATATCTGATGTGAATCATGTGATCTTGTATTGTAAACGAACTATAGCCTTATATTCATTCACTCTTGATATGGTGTACTGTATGTGCCCCCAGGGATTTTTTGGGGCGATTTTATAGCCGAAATTCGGTCATATTCCCAATGGAAAATAGTATCTTTTTTTCCCAATTCACAGACAAAAATTCCCAATCCCCCCCCCAAAAATCTTTTTTTTTATAAGTTCATTAACATCACTATTGGTAGTAAATACCTTATTCTGTTATTGTTTTATGTGTAAATAAGTAGAATAAGTTGAACATTGCAAAAATTGTAGTTATGCATTTTTTCCCAATTTTGATTAAAACACCGCGAAAATTCCCAATCCCAAGGGTATGGGTCATATTCCCAAAATACTGAGAAAAAACCCTGGCCCCCTGTGTAATCACAGTACTAAAAGTATTCATGGAAAACTATTATAGACGTGCAACGGAAACCAGTTTAGCATTTGCATGGCGCATGTAGATGACGTAATACTTTGGTCCACATCAAAGTGATTCATGCACGCCGAGCAAGTGACAGCTATGGAAAGCTGATCTATCATCTCGCTTTCAAAAAGCATTCCATTGAGTTACCCAAATTTAACAATGGTTATAAACTAAACAAATCTTCCAACGCATTTCTAAAATTATTTCTTCATATTTTCTTCATTTATCATTTCATTCAAACAAAATTTGCAGAAAATGTTACACAGCAAGCAATCTAATCAAAACAATGTGTATTGACAAAATGTGTCACAAAATTACGCGACTAGTTACCAATAGGCTGTTAAACGCTCGAGTACGTGCACGATTTACACGTGCAAATTGATAAATTAAAATTGATATAAACTCATTCGTTAACGTTTATTTATCACTTTTGCAACTATTTTTGTGACCACTAGGTCGTAATTATGCCAAGAATCAGCCTCTAAAATCGCGCACGTGCGATTGGTCTACTCAAGACTGGAGCACCGCAGCTCGCAGTAGCAAGGGCTTCAATCTGTAATGTTACTGCTGTGTATGCAATTTATGGAATAAATGGCAGCTTGTTGGTAAGTAAACAAATAAACATATTAAAGCACGCTTAGCAAAATATTTTCCATCAAATAATGTTGCTGCTTTTTTTTAAAATTGGAAACGATTCGTTGTATGTTAAGTTTTTGTTAAGTATTACTTATGCAACCTGCTAACAGATGGTTTTGTGGCATGTATTCATAATATCATTTAATTAATAGTAATATGGAATAAACATTGATTATTTGGAGGTTTTGTTTAGTATATTATTAGACATAACTAATAAACAGATTGTAATTTGGAAACAATATCAACTTCATACGTCACTTACTACCCCAATCGTCCCCGCCAGGCAACAAACACGGTCATTTTGATGCGCGAATGGTATGTAAGATATCTCGATTACTTGATACATGTATACCCCTTCCCCCTCATTGACTTCTTTAGACACAGTTTGATAAGCTTCAGACTATAACACTCGTTATAAAACATGAAATATTGTCACTGATTTTATTCCATAGTTTCTGAAAGCTGAACGATAGCCGTCACTCGCCTGGCGCGCATGGATTTTTATGCGGACCAAAGTACTACGTTTTTCTACATCCGCCATGCAAATTTTAAGCTAGTCACCGTTCAATGTTGCAGTGCAAGTCTACGTAATTTCAGTTTCCATGAGTACTTTCAGTACTTTGATTAATTTGAAGAATCTATTAGTAACGCACATATCCAGGTTAATAGTACGAACCGTTGTTAAAACGTGCGTGCTTCGTAGCTATTTCTACTTGACACGAACCGCGGCAGACTTTCTTTGATACTTAGAAATAATGTATTGATATATAAGTACTTCTGTACCTTATTGCACTGAATATATACCCGGTAAGGTACATTCTAGTCCGGGTATTCTCAGCTTGTCTGCTTCACAGAAAGTTCCTAAAGGCCTCGCTTTCATTTAATTGACATCAACGGCGTTATCTTTCATTATTCCTGCAAATTCTGGTTCCCGTTTCATGTTGCAGCGCACCCGAAGGCTTTGTAGAACAGGAACCAGTTTAGTAAATTCATTATTTGTTCATAATTGGTTATTCAATTTAAGGAGAGAAATTAGACCTATCACAGGTTGTACCAATTGTTGACCTTTCCGTTGCAACACATCAATAGTGAATGCTCTTTGTTCTTATGGGGTTTATTTCAAACCGGTAGCAGTCACGGTATCTATTTTTAGACACCAAACAAAAAGCAGTTCGCAATTCACAAGCCAAACAAATATTCACTTGATAAGAACATACACTGTGTATTACCTAGCGCAAACCAACCCTTAATGAAGTGAAATGTGGGTCACTTAAATATAAAAAGACCAAGTAATCCAATCAATGACGGACTTAGATATTTGAAACTGATTTGAAACTGATGCACAATAAAACTCCATTTTATTGCTACCGATACTATTCACGCCCACGCCCATTTGTAAGAAACTGCATGCAATTTGATAATCAAGTGGAACCTATAATTATTTAGAAAACCGGACTTTTGACCCAAGTCCGGAAGGGGTCCGGTTTTCTGGGTTTTAACCGTACTTGGATACATGGTTATACTGAACTCGGATATAGTTAAGATTCGGATAAAATGATGTATTTGTAGCCTCCCTTCGAAAACGTACCCTGTATTCTATTACAGATATAGTAAAATCTGGGAATAATCATGAAACAATTTTGGACCTTGTTCCACGAGAGCACGTACAAGTACATAAATCGGCCATATTGATTTCGTCCACTTTGGTCGATCGTATGAATTAAAAATTTAAATTATTGATTTTGTTGTAGGAAATCGACTCATAAAACAGTGTGAATGCCTTAATCAATGCAAAGAAATCGTCTTTTAATTAGCAACATTACTATCACTTCATCACATTATTTATTTAGAGTTCTCGTTCTGTTTTAGCTAAACTCCATTAGTCCGGTATGCACGGTCTTTATCCAGGCCATATTTTGTTCCAGCTTAGTTTACGCATGTTGAATGTAAAGACAAATATCCGCGACTTCAAATCACCTTTACATTGCTACAATTCTTTTCTTAATAGCTGGTTTACATGCAAACCATTTCAACTGATTTTAATAGAATCTTCCTGAATGAGACCGTATTAAGTCTACGAGTACCAGGAACCAAGCCAATGTATGTTGTTATCTAGCACATCGTAAAAGGCATACTGTGTAACTGGTAAGATTAAAAACTCATGGTGAGATATGGTCTAAATTCTGACAGTCATAAAACGGTCATACGTATTTATTCTAGCTCCGCTCAATATTACCGTTAATCACATGTCAGGGTTTCGTGGTGTAAACTCCTAGCAGAGTTGTCGTTCGTTGCTCTCGTTGTACATGAATGTATTGAACCGTAGTGTAAAAGATTGGGTTGTGCGTTCGAATATCGACAGTGGCAATATTCGTTTCGGCAGTCTACCTGTACACACATTATACATGGTTAGTAATCCTATAAGCTCTCGGAGTGTAATTGAAGTTATTAAACAAATAATTAAATGTAATACTATAGAGTACGGTTATTGTGAATTCAGAAGACCCGAATAGTATCTTATTTCTCCATTATATCCGAGTCAACACTAACCGTGTTTTACTGTAAAGATACTAGTACTTTATACAATTCAAAATACAGTCAAACCTGTGAACAAAGGCCACCTTTGGGAAAGACAAAGCGTGACCTTTATTGACAGATGGCCTTTATTCGAACTTGGCCACTAACACTTTACATTTAACAGTAGTATATAATATTCACCTCAATTCTAAACATTAAAAGTGGACACGTCAGTCGGTTTAATGCTATATATAAAAATAAAGCAATCAATTCTGAATAGAAAAGAACTTACATCAATGTTAACAATTATAATTATAATCTTCGGAAAAAACCATCTTACCTAAAACTGATTTACATTCGTTCTGTGAACACCCGTTAACACCGTTTATGTCAACAAAACGTTATAATGAACTTTGCCATCTGAACTTAAATAATAAGTTGGGGCCTCAGACTTGTTGACCTAGATTACAACATAATAGTTAAATCCGTAAACAGAATCGCACCTACTTCGAAATTACTTTTCTTTGTTAAAACTAAAAACATTTTACGTTGCCCTCTATAAGTTATTTCATTTTGTAGCCAATTACAAAACTGATCGTAATTTTTTTTGGTACACAAGATTTAGATTTTGAATCTATACCGTAAGAATTATTGTGTTTATCAATTTTGATTTAAACTAAATTTCCGCAAGTTAAAACACGATATGAACAGAATTTGATATGTCTGATTCAATCGACTTCGTGGGTAAATTTGTAAAACCGATATTCTGTCATTTTAATGGCATTATTGAAAATAAACATCGAAAATAGCTCGTCTATTGTTACAATATTTCGATTAAATTTTACCGCAATTATAAATCATCGATTTTTTTTCTGGATCGTATATCTCAAATACAGTGCCGAAATTAGATGGTGTATTTTTCAAAGTAAACAAATTTAGAAAAAAAAACAATTTTACCCCCCATGAGACAAAACAATCGATCGTATTGTAATATTAAGGTGGGTTTTATAATCAAGTTGAAATGTAAGGAAAGTGATAAAAACCGATCCGGAGATATGTGGACCTGATGATGAGTTGGTCTTATTATTGGGGTAATCCGCTATATATAGTGTAACACTGAGGGTTTGTAAACAGGGGCGTTTTAAGTTTTATAGGTTTTAAGTTTAAGAGGAATTTTCTGACGTAATATAAGTTTTTATCAATGATTTCGAGCTACAGTGCAACCTCTCCAGAGCGGCCATCTCTTGAGCAACAACCTCCCTTCTCCAACAGCATGACTTTTCCCAACTGTACCATTTAACTATTAATTCAACCTCTCTAGAGCAACAACCTCTTGACAACAACATAATTTTGCTTCACCCAGAGGTTGTTGCTGTGAAGAGATTGCACCATGTTTACCGCTGATAAACAATTGTTATGCTCATGATGGTGCTGTAACAGAAATTCAAGAATATTTCGCATAACAGTCTCCCATTAAAATCATATAGTTCCTCAGTCAGTATTTGGCTTTTGTTATCTAAGACAAGGTTACATTGTTATGTTTAACTTTATCTTGGATTTTCTCATTTTGCAATTTTAAGTCGAATGTAGGTGACAACAATTTGGTTATCGTCCTACGTTGTAGCTTCTGCAATCAAAGGTAATAAAATTAAGGGTTATAGAAATCTTCAAATTTGCATGCGTTTAGAAAAAATATCTTAAGCATTAGCCACACAGTAAATATGATATAATACAATCAGGTTTGAATTTAGCTGTTTTGTGTTTTCATTTCGTTGGGTATTAACCAAGAAAATATCACCAAGGGTGTTATTCAAAAAATAACATTTAGTGAATGACGCTGAACATATTTTAAGGAGAATTTCTGTGAATTTCTATAAAAGGCGAATGTTTGATGCAAACAAAGGGCGATAGTCTTTAATATCCAATAGAAAGAGATGTGACATTTCTTATATTGAACATAAATATCTGAGGTAAAACATTGTTAATTCAAATCACACGAAAGTTCAACCAATATTCAATAAGACTGAAATGTTTGTTTTCTTTCTAAAACAGGCTTAAATTTCAAACTCACTTCTAAAATTGGATTTTTAATTGGTATGAAATAGAACGTGTATTATCTAAGGCTGTATGATTTATTTACATTATTTTGATATGCAATTCAGTTATAGAAATACTCAATAGACACACACAATTTCAAGGAAATAATTGAGGAAAAGACGACACAAGAAAAAACAGATATACCACCATGCAGCGCATAATCTAGTCCGATCTTGGGGATCACAAAACAATTTTTCAAGGTCCACGAATAGACGACAAAAATGTGTTTTATAAAACCATCGGTGAGAAATCGGATCCGCGGATTTGGATTTTGAAGTACGCGAAACTAATAAAGTTGAACAAGAAGTGGGTATTTTTCTGTCCAAAGAAGGAAGATTTAAAAAGATTAATTCGTTTTTATCTATACCTATAACTTTTTATCTGAGAGAAGTGCTTTAAGAAATTAGGAAGTTAAATTCATAATATCTTAAGTAAACATCGACGTGATCATTTTCCTTATAGAGCCCGTGTAACAAGTGATTTTTCCCCAATTTTTCATTTCATGTGCGTGTGTCATTAATATTTCAAATTACTTGTATCCAAAAAATCTGAACAGTTTATTTAAACATATTTTATAAAATATAATACTAGTACAGTACAACCTACCCAAAGCAACACTCTTTTGGAGTATTAGGTACTGAAATAGTGCTGGAATTATAGACTCATCACTAGTTGGAATCTTTTGACTCTTTATCAATATCAGGTAGATTTAGTGTCTAAATAAAACTACTTGCCAATTTACACAGACATTCTGTCGCCAAATAAAATTGTCGATAAAACCCCAAATCTTTCTCAATGTAGTCACAGAGAAAACATGTGTTCGAAACTTTGGTAGGGTTCAACTAAGTACCTAAAAATAATAACACATTCGCACAAAGTCAAGTAAAAAGATAAAATTTATTTACCTTCATTAAACATCACAAAACGCGTAGTAGTTTGTTGCATTCACATCGATCTATTCCACCGTTAATTACTCAGTCATGTTCAATAGAAATTGCCAAACAGTATCCGGAAAGACGACACAATAATCTATCTCCTGCGTAAAAGAGTTCTCAATTGCCGTAGCGTTGTAAAATTCAATTGGCCTAATAATGCAAGCGTCTCCCCGTTTAACCAAATGATACAAAAAAAATCCGATATCACGGGTATACTTAGTCATGCGTGTATCGCGTGCTCAATTTTTCAGAGCTGGTAGAAGGTTGTTTGTAATATGCTATGACACAAAATCACCGATAATCAAAGTTGGATGTTAACTAGTAATTACATGGTACAATGAATGAGGAAGTCTAGTCTTGATTTTTTGTGCCTGTTAAGAGGACAATATGCTTACCGAATACAGAAGTCCATGATTTCAGCATTTTCTTGTATTAGCTTCTCGACTTACAACAGCTCTTTTACCACAAAAACTAATGCTAATGGTTCATTAAACTAGTTTGAGTTATTTTATTTTCTGATTGATCTAAACATGCACCAAACATTGTGTCATTATATATACAATACTTGACAAACATTCAGTTTGATAAGTGCATATTGTAGAGTCTAAAGTTGGCATCATTTTTTGGTGTAAATGCATCACCTTATGTGTAGCAAAGACAATCGTTGAAGAATTGCAGATAAAATAAATCATGTATAATGTATTATGCTATTTATATTGTTAGACTGCCTGACATAAGAAAGTCTAGTTTGAATTGTTTAACATTGGAATAGAAATAATATATAATTATTATATAATTAAGAGTTTAAATTTCGGGCGCCACAGAATCGCAATTGCATCAAGGGGCACAATCCACGTTGAAATCTCTTAACTGAGTCATGTGAACAATCAATTCATTTATTAATGATACAAAGTAATGTTTGACAAAAGTGTTCTTTGCGTAATTAGTACACTGAGTACAGTGGTGTTTTATGAAAATAGTCAACTTTGAACACTTTGTATACAGTGGTGTTTTTTTTTATTATAGAACACTTTGAATACAGTGGTGTTTATTAAAGTAATACACTTTGAGTACAGTGGTGTTTATTAAAATAGTACACTTTGAGTACAGTGGTGTTTATTAAAATAGTACACTTTGAGTACAGTGGTGTTTATTAAAATAGTACACTTTGAGTACAGTGGTGTTTATTAAAATAGTACACTTTGAGTACAGTGGTGTTTATTAAAATAGTACACTTTGAGTACAGTGGTGTTTATTAAAATAGTACACTTTGAGTACAGTGGTGTTTTTACGAAAATAGCACGTGACCAATTAAGGTAAATTTAATTTAGTCCCACAAAAGAGAAGATATTAATTTGTTCAGTTTTCTCCACATGTTTTACGTTTGGATTTACTTAATAAATGTCCCCATTTTTCCCGATGTAATTAAGGCGAATGTTGCTGCCAATAAACGGCTGTAGCTGACTAGGGGATATTTCGATTGAATGTTTCAATCAAACTATCCAGTGAACACTTACCCCAAGGATCTAATGGCTATAATTATCGTAATTAGCTACGATCACGTTTGAAAAAAAAGTTTGTTTTCCGTCCTCAGGTTCAATCTTTCTGTGAAGTTGCGTGCGTGCGTGTATGTACGAGTAAGTGTCATAGCTGTTCGTGTATAATTTTTGTACCGAGTTCATGCGTTTAGATGGGGTGTATCTCATTTGGCGTTTCCATGACAACCTACTTATTTTTCTTAAGTATATGTATGTATAGTAAGGCGGTTTTTGTTGGAATTTTCCTGCAAGGATTCACTATTTCTTGGAATATGACTGAACAACAACCCAGTTTCTGTTTAACAGACAGTCACTGTCCTCTTCACCAGAAAGCACAGAGGAAAACCGTTTTCTCCCATTCCGTAACTACATGTACATGTCTTCAAATACTTCCACACATATAATATTTGAAGTATAGTTGAGAATAATTTAGCTTTACTCGTCCAAGTCTTGAACCTGCCACGTCCCACTCATTAGTTCTGCACATGGCTCATCTTGAGGTCGATGCATTTTCCATTTAAAGTCCAACCTCTTCTGAGTGGACCTCTCTTTGAACAACAACCTAATTTATCCCGCTGTACGATTTAACTATTAATTTAACCTCTCTAGAGCAATAACCTCTCAACAACAACATATTTTACTACTCTACTCCCAAAGGGTGTTGCTTGGGAGAGGTATAACCAACAAAATGACTTTCAATATATAACAATAAGTTCTAGTTCAACATTGCTGATAATATACAGGTACATGTACTTACTTTGAAAACAATCATCCACAAAAATTGTGTTCTATTGACGGTATAAATGTGACTAATGCAACTTCAGAAATAGGCCTGATATGACCTGATCCTGGACTGATTTTAAGGCAAATGGTATTTTTGTTCGTCTAGAAATATTATGTCTAACCCGAGCAAGTAAAGGAGCGATTTAATTTATTGCACGGACAGGACACCATTAATAGCAGTATTTTTAATGACGGCCTCGGTTCAATATTTTCATTTCCGGTTTGTGATGTCAGTTGTTATATTGGCATGTTGTGATAGTGTATGAATAGTCAGCCATGATTAGAATTTAATAAAAAGGTCTGTGTACTGATGTAACCTTATAATAACAGTATGTGACCCCGTAATGCACTGATTGCTTCACAAACCCCTTACTGACTTTTATTGTTCTAGATCTTTATTTAGAACTACTATCATTCAGTACTCTTGTGGAAATCTGTTACCGCCTTTTGTTGTTGCTGCTTGCGTTTTATGGTCTAACAGAAATGTTTCTACTATAAATGACATGGTATACAGTAAAAACTCATGATACACATTGTCCGGAAGTCATCGTTAACCTGAGAAATAAATTGGTACCGTTATACATGTATTATCCATTGTCTGGAAAACGAACTTCGTAACTACAATGTATATACATTAATAAGGACTTTAATCCTGGTCCAGAAAATTTCGGATTATATATGTGTATAGTTTTATCTTTTGTTTACCGGCATGATGCATGGCACAGCTATGATCATTTCAGAGCCAACCCAGGGAGAAAGGAGGGAATATACAGGGGGACCAGGCATTTATATCCCTTCTTTTATTTCGAATAGTTTTTCCCGCTTCTTTATCGTGTCTGGTGTAAAACACCGATACACGTCTCAACCGTTTTCCTATGCTTTCTAAACAAAGTAATGGGCTCGTTAGTTGAAATAGGAACACTGAAAAAGTCCCTGAAATATCGAAAGGTGGAGCCGAAATTTTAACCCACGACCTTTCGATTAGTAGTCCATCGTGTTATCATGCACTAGACCACCGACCCAGCCAGATGTGTATAGTAACTGTCATTATTACAAAACTCACATATAAGCTTATAAAGACTACTTGGCAAGTTTTGACAATAATTAAAACAATTCAATGAAAGAGGCTGATAAAATATTATGTAGTAACTAAATGTCCATTGTATTGTGAACTCTTAAACACTGCCAATGTTTAATTAAGTATGTCTAGTGGTCTGTATACAGACATGGCAAATATTGTTTATACCTTGTGGTCATTTTAGTCAATCAGATGGCTCTATCAATAAAGAATATTCAATATTATTTGTGTCCAGTGGGCTTTCAGTACTGTTAATCAATTTTTCTTTGAAACGGAAATTAAGGCCTGTAAAAATCTAACAACGCCCGACTTCAGTCTTCTGTTAGTTTTAGATTCGTTTCAAAACAAAGTATTATATTGTTATAAATATGCCTTTTGTTCAAAATGCAAACAAACAATAGTTACGAACTAGATATTCACTAATTGAAATGAATTATTTGAATTGTGGTACTTTAGTTGATTTAACTGAGGTAATATTTGCTCGCGCAAACAACAGCTACCCATGAGTGTCCAATATGCGGCAATCAAATATTGTTCAATTTCGATTGATAGTCCTCGAAGTTAGCATTGAAGTCAATGGTGAACAGAAAGAGGAAGGTGGGAATAGAAACACACGAGTTCATCAATGTACAGTTGTTGCTCTCACGGGCGGCCCTCTCTTGAGCAACAACCTCCCATAAACAACAGCATGATCTTTTCCTACTGAAAGATTTAATTATTAATTTAACCACTCTAGCAACAACATCATAATTAATTTTGCTGTTCCCAAAGGGTGTTGCTTTGGAGAGGTTGCACTGTATTAAAATACTACACACGTTATTCAGCATTAGTTCCCTATGATTTAATTCATGAAATAACAACACTGAGTTAGTCTGGCTATGAGTAGGTTTGACTATTCATAACATTGAGCAGGACCGTCATAACTCCCAGAGGCATCACCCATACACCAAGATTATATTATATTTGTTCAAGATACAATGCCTGTTCTATTTTCTTCCGTAAGATTCTTTCCATATAAAGGTGTCACAAAGCGTGTCATATTGTAACAGTATTTTTCAAACATGTCTACTCTTGGCATATTAATAATGGAATCATTCATTCATACGAAGATGCCATACAGCCACAAGATGAAGTTAACATCGATTCATACATCCTTGTTAACCCATACGGTGACAATGAAGATGTTGTCTATGACACGTCAACAATACTTGCAATAGAATAAAAACTGCACCCTGTGAACCTTTGGCAACGTAATAGAAAAGAGTCCATTTATGCTACCAATCTAGTCAGCCAGGAAAGAGTAGTTAATATAAGAATTTAAATAATGCAGAGAGATTTTATTATCATGGCACTAAAGGAATTTAGCCGCATTATTGATTTCGGAAATGAAAATGTTTTGTTTTAATAGAAAAATATTTGCACTTTCTTGAACCATGCATTTACATGAATATTGTTTTATCGAATCAATCGAACAAATTCATTAGTTTAAACAATATTCTTTTACAAATTTAGCATGTTACTGCATGACAGACATACAAAACATAAATAATACACAATATATTGACAATGCAGATTGAAACAAGTTTAGATTTTATATATTTAACTTATAATTATATTAATTCCGTTCCGGGTGGTATTTCATATAAACTTACATGTACATGTATATACAGTTGCATTGATGTAATGATACAGTATTTGTCGGTCAAATTAATTCCTTTTTAGTGTCTCTGTGCGTTGAATTGGTGCGTTTGTGGACAGTTAGATTTTTTCCCGGAAATTATTTTACTTATTTATAATATGAATAAAACATGACGTTCTTGTTTAAACTATAAAGTTACAACGACCAACTATAGACAATTTCGGATATGCCATCGATTAGGTTGATGATACTTCGTAACGGTTCTATCTAGTATTCAAGACATGGCACTCCCAGTTTGTCATTTGAACAGATAATCTCAATCAGTTATTTTCCGGTTGAAGACTCAATTATCTTCAATAACCATTAATCACGGCCATATTTAGACGTCCAGTACTATTTATAGTAACAGAAATTTGCATAATGACTGACGACCGGAAATGACGTCATATATGTCTTTGTGTGTTCTGAGAGATAGTTATAATGTAATGATCTCTGATGCACTTAATGACTTATTATTTCAAAAGGACATGCATTCCTATAGACACGTTAATTACATGCACCAAAGAACACATAATCTTAAAAACATGCGTATATAATTATAGCGTCATCCCAAACCAATCAATATCAATGTATGTACTCGTACATTATATATATTGTATTGTGTATTGTATACATTGTATTATATAATTATGTACTTCTTTGACATTTTTTTCGACATTTAAGGAAGAAAAACTAAAGTAAGCATTTCATGCTTCACATTTTTTCACCATTATAGTTATTTCTTAAATATTGTATACAAGTAATTATCACATTAAAAATGAATCACAGAAAACATTTCCACACACCGATTAAATTACGACCTTGCGTGGTTAGAAAGAATATGTTGCATTTGACGTTCAAACCCGTTTTAGTAAAAGGGGAAACAACTCAATTAGAATAATAAAAAAACAGTCATATAAACAGGTTCTCTTTTCATGTTGCAGTGCACTAAAGACTTTGTACAGACAGGTCAACGGAAACTAGTTTAGTCATATTTATGGTTCAATGGAGATCACTCAAAATATACAATGGCCCAGCACGAACGTTATGGGATAAACTGGTTCCCGTTCCATGTTGCAGTGCACCAAAGGCTTTGTGCACACAAGTCAATGGGAACCAGTTTACGTTATGGGAATGACAATTTGGTCTTGTTGTAAATATTAAGAATATATTTTTGGAATTTTCGTGAACTTATTTTTAAAAAAGTGAAGCCTTGTCACATCCAATAGGGATTCTTGCGGGCATATCTCCCCGGATAGGTGCATTCGCAAACGTCTTCGTATACAACTGCAAGGGGAGCTCGATTCGCCGAATCTAGCACCAGTACCAAATAAGAAGCTGTATTCGGAGTATTTAAATAATGCTGCTTTTCCTGGGGTAGATATCCCCAATTATCTGATGCGAGGTTTTTAATGATGATTAATTCATTGTATAAACAAACACATGACAAGATATGCCTTTATATGCCTTAGCGAAATACTCGCGTTCTCATAATGAGAAGGTCTTATAATGAAGTTGAAATATAAAATTATTGTTTATTTATTTCTTTATTGTTTAATTTGATCGGATTGATTGATTGATAGATATAAGCTTACGCAATATTTAGTATAGTCAAGTCCAACAACAGAGACCAATTTATCATTTCTTACAATGAACACACCATAATTATAGTCTATTAGGAGTATTTTGCAACGTTTAGAGTAATTTTGAATTATGAATAACTTAAAAGAAGAGTCTTTATGAATCTGTCTCGACGCCTTAATGTCGCCTGGGGTAAATATATTTATACGAGTTATGGTCTCGCATGTCCTTAGCGCTGTACATTTCGTGGATAAAAAGGCGTACTGGCCTAATTTCTTCTCTAATATGTTGATAAAACATGTTTTTGCATGCGCATTATCATCGACTAATAGCTGACAATAACCATAAGGAACAATGTATGTGCAGTCAATCATGTGTCTGCGGCCAAATTAGATTAATCAGAACAAAGTGACCTTCGAATAAAGGTCACGCGCACCTGTCATTAAAAATCTCACCATGTCCTTGCAAAGGATGGTATTTGTAGACAGGTTTGACTGCATATTTATTTTATTCAATAACTGTTTAATTAATTATCTGTGCCATGATGAAATTCTACAAATAGAAATACTTATTTAAAGTTTATGAAAAAAGTTATTCGCATAACATCGTCTTTTTACAGTAAAATCACCAATTTGACAAGCCATCAATTGTATTTATCAATAAATGTCTATAATTAGAAATTTGTGTTAATTTCAAACTGTCACTTCTAATTTCTCTCAGCACGGGATTTCCGTGATTTAAACTTTGTGTGACCATATTCTTTTGGATTTAGAATCATAAAATGTGAGTAAATTTGGTAATATTTCATTCTATAACTTTCTTGGCTCCGTATTTTCTTTTAGTGAAAACGTTTAATAGACATTTTGTTTTTGAACGCTTGCGCGCTTTCTACGTCTGCTGTCCCGGTTCGAATAGTTGTTTTTGTTTACAAAACACTGCGTTCTGAAATAGTGTGGCTAAATATTGAGGTGAATATAACTTGGTTGCATAATTTTGCAGTTATATTCCGATTTCTTATTATATATTTAATATATAATGTGCCAAACTGGCTAATACTAAAAATCACACGTAATTCGCGACTTCCCAGCAAGTATCTAGAATAAACAAGTGCGGATCCAGATGATTAGTTTGCGGGGCGGAGAGCTTTTGGATTCTAATGTTCCGATGTCTGAAATTTAAAAGATTTCACAATGCATGCATTGATAAAAGAACGATTAATCAAATGTGCATATGGAAAACCGTAAAATTCGTCTCTAAATCATGAAATAAAATAGTAAGTTTGGGATGGTACGTATGTACCTGGCACGAGAAATTATTCGAGACACTAGCTTAAGTCAAAGCCGCCCCTGAGTATGAGGCAATGCCCAAATGCATTTCTTTTAATGAAATCAAAAACGTGCTGTGAATCCCTGCAAACATTAAATTGCTAGAAATAAAATACGTATTTTTCATGTACAAATCAAAGACGTATGATATATACATGTTTATGCTATGTACAGTATAGTATATAGATCTTTGTACAAATCAATGTTTTATCAAATATGGATTTGCATTCGTGAGGCGATAAATATGATATATAATGGATGGCACAAACAATTATGATGTACATATTCAACACAGTATAATAGTTTACGCTATTTTACAAGTTTTATCATTTAAATAATTAACATCACAATCTGTAAACCATAGAGAAGCGTGCATTGTGTAAGGGACCCTTTATACAACATATTCATATGAAATACACTTCAATGCCAATAAAATATTGCATGTACATGTCAAGAATGGGATTGCACTGCACTTTGGATAGAAATAAAGACAGCTCAGACCCTGTCAAAAAGATATTTATATTTCATGAACTATTTATGAAGTATGCAAGAGTAGTTCGAGAAAATTTCATGTTTTCATGAATTCCTTTCAAAGGCATTGAGCTCTTCATTTGATTGTTGTAAACATTTGACACATTCTGTTTCAACTTACATAAATCTTGCAGAAAGTAATTAGGTAAATTAGCTGAAACACAAAAGTAAGCTAGATATAAGGGCTGAAAATAAAAATAAATATGTTTGGAGTTCTCCCACCTTAGTATTTTTTGGAGCATTTTTTTAGATCTTTATATAGTAAAATAAATCCCTACCTACCTACTTACCAAATGCTAAAATTCTGGGTCGGAGCACTCTTTTTTAAAATTTTCAGCCTTGTTTATAAATTGTGGTGAAATATTGAGTTTTTGTAGTTTTAATAATTATGTTGTAGTCTTTAGTAATTAGCTCCTTAGTATCTGCATGTAGCTTCATTCATTTTTCATTTTTAGTCATCTTTGATCAGTGATGTTTTTTTGGACCAGGGATAGACATCAATAAATTAATCTGCCATCACTTGTATTTGGTCAATGAGTGTTGTGTGTGTGTTAAGTTACTGTTCAAGATTTAAGGTCAAAAGTGACCATGCCTTGTCTATCTGCAACATATGTCTTGAAGGATTTTCAAAATGTCACCAAATAATAATTGTTCACCAAATGATATGATGGAATGGCATGTTATGTGTAAGGGTTAACTGCCATTTTATAAAACTGTTCTATCTATCTAGTGCAGATATAAACATAAATCCTACAAAATCTAAACACGTGACATTAAAGAATTTTAAGATAACTCATTACATAATTGCTCATCAGACTAATCTTGTTGCCATTTGACCTTTAGTTGATTATGTCCCCTTTTGACAAAGCATTGGTCAGGATCACTGCATATTTTGATCACTTTAGGGACAATTGCAACTACAAGACTTATATATATTATATATGCTACAGCAAAATAACAGTTTTGAAATGATATAAAGCTTATACAAAAGACAAACAACTGTCTTGTTTCATAAAGAAAATATTTGATTTTTAGCATACTGAAATGCAATATGTATATAATACTAACTGTTTTATCAGCATTTATGAGGTTTTATGAAAATATTGATAATAAACAAAGACATTTACTTGGAAAATTTAACACTGTCTAGCTTTTTTTCAAGACTAATGAGCTACAGCAATTTGACTGTGAAAAAAGATGTCATGCTTAATTCTGGACATAAACATTGCCATGGCTCATTTTTTCCATTACAATTTTTTAATTACTAATTGACAAATTTGCCATTGCTAATTTTCACCATGGCTTTCTCATGGCTATTATAAACATTGCAATGGCAAATTTTTATCATGACAAAATGTAAAACTTGATGTTAATTGGTTAAAACCATAAGTATTTGTGTATTCTCACTTATATAGTGTTTCTATAGATATCTAAAAGAAACATTGATATTTTTGCCAAAATACCGATTTGCCAATTTTCTTTGCATTTTCCAAGAAATCTTGTAAAGAAGAAACATAATTAAGACTGAAAATTTTTAAATAAATAGCTAAATGCTACAATTAAATGATGTTTTGTTTTTTAAAAGTGCGTAAAAGTACATTTTGTAGGGGCTGGATTTGCCAAAGACCAGTGCGCAAAAAACAAATCAGTGGAGATTTTATATAAAGTTCTATGTTTATATAAATGCATGTCATGACTTCAATGATCATAGGAATTATGGTCTACATAGTACATTGGATGGCATGCAGTATTTTTATACCGAATCCTTTTTGGTACTAACTCATGGTCAACCATCAAATACCATTAATAAAACATGGCAAGGTATATGGTTGACCAAGGTTAACCATAGTAGAAATGAGCTTTACAGAAGACTGATCATGGTCTACCATGTGAGTCTATGGTTGGAATGATCATCACCACATTGACCATGGTCTACCATGTTCCATGATGTGATTATGAGTGATGCAATGTTGAAATATTTTTGCAATTTCCTCAATACTTCACGATATTTCTGGTGTTGGTGGTTACTGTAAAGATTCTATACCCTACTTTATTAAATCAAGCGATTCTAATCAATATATCTTAGCATCTGATTTAACAAATCCAACAATCCAACAATTTTCGCATATCTAACTTTCATTGTGTTTGTGCACAAGGTAGCAAGGTAAATACACCTGTTGCCAACACTAGTATACATGTACTTAAAGGAACCATGTTATGTCAGCATCAGTCTTAAGCAAGACACCAAAGCTGGACGCTTTTAGCACCTGAAAACAACTCAGGCAAAAGTCCCTCAAATGGCAAGATGTCATTTATGTACTTTTTCTGCGTTTTGGCCAGTCGTTCTGCAGACATGAATTTTAACTTAACCCTGGTCCACCCAGTACCTTTATGGTAAGTGCAACGTCTCTTGGAGCCAGAAGCTATTAAAGGGTATCCATTTTGACAGTTGCGAACAGTGGTTCCATACAGATTGCCAAGGGACTGAGGTAATACAACCTATGATAAACTGTCTGACTTTGTTCTGAAGTTCAGTTGATACTGTCAGTGGTGTGGTTACTGTAGTAAATAACAACTCAAGCTCCCTAGGAGAATCACTTGATTCCCTCACTCATATTTATTGTTCCCTAGAATCTCCCCCCTTAAACCACAAATGATGTTTCTATTTCAGAAGTAGGGTCATTCCCAATAGAAAACAAGGAATGGAACACTATGGAGCTTTAGTGTTTAACACCTCTCTTATGTATTTTTCGTATTCTTTGGTTTAGTCTCTTGTTAGTTTTCACTGTGGGTGGGGTTACAATACCGTTCTCGTAACATAATTTTTGTCAGTTTTCTGCACTCTATTTGTTTATCATTAATAATCGTTCTTCTTAAGGTTATAGCATGTTTTGCACTTTCGTTTTCATACTTGATCATCTTATATTATAGTTTAAGGAACTATGAAAAGTTTGTGCTTTGAATATAAATATTATAGTTTATAAGGAACTAATACAGAAAGCTTGTGCTTTGAATATTATTATTATTAGTTTATAAGGAACTATGGAAAGCTTGTGCTTTGGTGATTTAATATTATCGTTTATAAGGAACTATGGAAAGCTAGCTTGTGCTTTAATTTAATATTATAGTTTTAAGGAACTATGGAAAGCTTGTGCTTTGGTGATTTAATATCACAGTTTATAATGAACAATGGAAAGCTTGTGCTCAGGTGATTTAATTTAATATTATAGTTTATAAGGAACTATGGAAAGTTTGTCCTTTAGTGATTTATTATTATAGTTTATAAGGAACTATGGAAAGCTTGTCCTTTAGTGATTTATTATTATAGTTTATAAGGAACTATGGAAAGCTTGTGCTCAGGTGATTTAATTTAATATTATAGTTTATAAGGAACTATGGAAAGCTTGTCCTTTAGTGATTTAATATTATAGTTTATAAGGAACTATGGAAAGCTTGTGCTTTGGTGATTTAATTTAATATTATAGTTTATAAGGAACTATGGAAAGCTTGTGCTTAGGTGATTTAATTTAATATAATAGTTTATAAAGAACTATGGAAAGCTTGTGTTTTGGTGTTTTAATAATATAGTTTATAAGGAACTATGGAAAGCTTGTGCTTTGGTGTTTTGATAATATAGTTTATAAGGAACTATGGAAAGCTTGTGCTTAGGTGATTTAATTTAATATAATAGTTTATAAGGAACTATGGAAAGCTTGTGTTTTGGTGTTTTAATAATATAGTTTATAAGGAACTATGGAAAGTTTGTGCTTTGGTGTTTTAATAATATAGTTTATAAGGAACTATGGAAAGCTTGTGCTTTGGTGTTTTAATAATATAGTTTATAAGAAACTATGGAAAGCTTGTGCATTGAATAAAACTATTATAGTTTATAAGGAACTATGGAAAGCTTGTGCTTTGGTGATTAAATTTAATTTTATAGTTTATAAGAAACTATGGAAAGCTTGTGCATTGAATAAAACTATTATAGTTTATAAGGAACTATGGAAAGCTTGTGCTTTGGTGATTTAGTATAATTTAGTTTATAAGGAATTATGAAAACATTGCTTTGGTGATTTAATATTATAGTTTATAAGGAACTATGAAAACGTTGCTTTGGTGATTTAATATTATAGTTTATAAGGAACTATGAAAAGCTTGTGCTTTGAATATAAATATTATAGTTTATTAGAAACTATAAAAAGCTTGTGCTTTGGTGATTTAATATTATATTATAGTTTATTAGGAACTATGGAAAGCTTGTGCTTTGTTGATTTAGTATTATAGTTTATAAGGAACTATTAAAGGGTATCCATTTTGACAGTTGCGAACAGTGGTTCCATACAGATTGCCAAGGGACTGAGGTAATACAACCTATGATAAACTGTCTGACTTTGTTCTGAAGTTCAGTTGATACTGTCAGTGGTGTGGTTACTGTAGTAAATAACAACTCAAGCTCCCTAGGAGAATCACTTGATTCCCTCACTCATATTTATTGTTCCCTAGAATCTCCCCCCTTAAACCACAAATGATGTTTCTATTTCAGAAGTAGGGTCATTCCCAATAGAAAACAAGGAATGGAACACTATGGAGCTTTAGTGTTTAACACCTCTCTTATGTATTTTTCGTATTCTTTGGTTTAGTCTCTTGTTAGTTTTCACTGTGGGTGGGGTTACAATACCGTTCTCGTAACATATTTTTTGTCAGTTTTCTGCACTCTATTTGTTTATCATTAATAATCGTTCTTCTTAAGGTTATAGCATGTTTTGCACTTTCGTTTTCATACTTGATCATCTTATATTATAGTTTAAGGAACTATGAAAAGTTTGTGCTTTGAATATAAATATTATAGTTTATAAGGAACTAATACAGAAAGCTTGTGCTTTGAATATTATTATTATTAGTTTATAAGGAACTATGGAAAGCTTGTGCTTTGGTGATTTAATATTATCGTTTATAAGGAACTATGGAAAGCTTGTGCATTGAATAAAACTATTATAGTTTATAAGGAACTATGGAAAGCTTGTGCTTTGGTGATTAAATTTAATTTTATAGTTTATAAGAAACTATGGAAAGCTTGTGCATTGAATAAAACTATTATAGTTTATAAGGAACTATGGAAAGCTTGTGCTTTGGTGATTTAGTATAATTTAGTTTATAAGGAATTATGAAAACATTGCTTTGGTGATTTAATATTATAGTTTATAAGGAACTATGAAAACGTTGCTTTGGTGATTTAATATTATAGTTTATAAGGAACTATGAAAAGCTTGTGCTTTGAATATAAATATTATAGTTTATTAGAAACTATAAAAAGCTTGTGCTTTGGTGATTTAATATTATATTATAGTTTATTAGGAACTATGGAAAGCTTGTGCTTTGTTGATTTAGTATTATAGTTTATAAGGAACTATGAAAAGCTTGTGCTTTGAATATAAATATTATAGTTTATTAGAAACTATAAAAAGCTTGTGCTTTGTTGATTTAATATTATATTATAGTTTATTAGGAACTTTGGAAAGCTTGTGCTTTGTTGATTTAATATTATAGTTTATAAGGAACTATGAAAAGCTTGTGCTTTGAATATAAATATTATAGTTTATTAGAAACTATAAAAAGCTTGTGCTTTGGTGATTTAATATTATAGTTTATAAGGAATTATGGAAAGCTTGTGCTTTGGTGATATAATATTATAGTTTATAAGGAACTATGGAAAGCTTCTGCTTTGGTGATTTAATTTAATGAATTAGGTAAATATCTAGACTGTTTTTAAAAAGAAACTCACTAAAATACATTTACGCAGAATTACAGAATATAAGTTATGGATATTAATGCTAATGAAATCAAAGCGTCAGAAGATCATTTGAAACTTCATTGGAATTGTGTGCTTATATATAAATCCCAATACTTGATAAACGATGATTAAGTCTTTGTTTTTCTTTGTACTAGATTATTAAATATATAATTTATATAATAATTCATGATTTTAACGGTAGTATTTTTGATACGTCTATTTACAAGGGGTCTAGCCTATTTCCACTTTGTCCTGATAATATTGATAAATCCAAGCTAGGCCCGTCTAAACTTCTGTCCCTAACACATGCTGCTCCGCACGGCAGTCCCTCCATGAGACATCTAGCAACTTTCAAGAGTCCATCGCAGAGTCTACTATGAGTATCCTTCACAGAAATTGATACATAGAACGAGTCATTCCATGCAGCATTATCCGTATTGAATATCCAAGCATACTCAACCAGTCCAAACATTTGCTTACCACCCCAGCAGAACCAAAAGTCTCCGGCATAATGAACCATCAGTTGGTCATTACGAATTACTATTTGGATACAATATATGTAACTGCTTTAACCGTTTTTGTAGAAAGTAAAATTGTATCATGTATATTTTCAAACAAAATGCAAGTTAGATCTTCAAAATGGAATACCAGAAAAAAAGCTGTGTAGATAATACCAGTTAAGAAAATTGCATGGATACATAATAATCTAGTGGAAGGCCTAGCAAAGGGAAACCATCCAGCACAGATATGATATTAGTTGCAGAAAGTTACTGTTCTTCATGTAGGCAAATAGTTCCTCCAAAGATTGTTACTAGGAAATATGAGGAATCCACGTGGGTTAGATGTGGCACATGTAAAAGTTGGTGGCATGCAGAATGTGCATGCAGAATGTGCATTTATTGATATAGCTAGCATTAAATTTAGCAAACTAGATAGATACAGAACTCAGTACACTTTTGTTTTATGCATCATTGAAAATTCCCCTTGGAGAATGTTGAATGTAAATACAAAAGAAGTGAACGCGGAAGAAAAAAATAGAGTATTTCACAAAGGTACAACCAGACAGTTCTACTTTGTCAATAACACCTGGGATTGAAATTTCACAGACAAGTCAAGATACGATCAAGTCAGTTCAGAGATCAAGTAAATTCAAGAAATTTACTTCTAAATCTACATCTGCAGGAAAAATACAGCAAATAAACAACGGTCAATTAAGGATATTGAACATAGAACAAATCTGATAATATTAGATGATTCCTTAAGTCACAGTTAAACTATAGAACCAGAGAAAAGAATTAGACATTCAAGCAAGGTAAACAAATCAAACTTGTAAGTGAGATTAAAGTTACTTGACCGAAACAAATAACAACAGCATACGAAACATTCGAAAGAAACAACAACAAAAACTAACAACATTGTGCTAACTGATGATATTAGTTCTCCAGAAAGGTTTGCTGACAGTAGAATTGTTGAAAGAGAAATGAAAAAATATCGAAGAACAATTCGCATACCCGCTCTCAAGAGGAGGAATAGCGGTACACACAAAACTACGATGTACAAAGAGAAACTACTTCAATGGCATTCAATATAGAAGGTGCTAAATGGTAATAAACCGAAACCAAGGTGTGTTCACAAAAACGCTCCATCTTACAGGCATGCGGGTAAACCATCGCATGTTGTACTACAGGGACACAAAAAACATTACAGATTGCACTTACAAGCTGTGAATCTCATACTGAAGGGAAAATAGTTATACTGATTAGGTAGTAGTGATTTTTTGGGGAATAAAAGTTGTACAACTAACAAAAACAAGAGAAATCTTCCCACTCGTTGTTACCGGTGTCAAGGTTTCGGCCATAAAGCATCTGTCTGTAGGAAAGAGGACCACTGTGAAAACTGCTCTTAAGTGCATCAAGTCTAGCAAGAGCGCTTATTGTTTAGGCAATCATCTAGCAAGTTTCGCAAAGTGTCTTAAAGGGACTCTATTCAAGTTCATACCGTATGAACTTTCCAAAGTACAAAAGCTTCCACTAAAACTCATTTCAAAAAGCATATTTCTAACATTATCTTTTCTACATAATTAAAGATTTAAATACTTTTTGTAAAGAAAGAGGACACTATTGTATCCTTATTAAAAATATAGTTTTAGTTTGATATAATTTTTATTTAATTGAGGGAGTGTCTTGATTTGGATTTAATCTGGAGTCCAGTCCCTTTAGGTATGCATATTGCTAAAGTCCCATTAGCCTTTTGCTGTAAAAAACTAGAGCTGTCACAGAGGTGACCAATACCCCCGCCGCCGCTTTGACACTAATACTGCAATAGTACACTATACGGCTAAGGTCAGGGGGACATAACTCTGCAATGAGTGAATCGCTGGACATGAAAGTTGCTAAAAAGTATGCACGGGAGGAAACACATCGGATTCCTCTGTTATAGGACAAACAGAAACTATTACAACCGATAAATTTATAGACTTATGGGACTTAAAATAAATGAATATATGAAGTTAGTACAGACAACTGTTCATTTTTAAGATTGTTATCCTTTTGAAAACTTCATTTTAATTATTACTTTTAATCTTGATCTTTTATTAATTACCAGCATCTATTATTATATTAAATCATTCTGAATCATCAATTCATGCGCCAATAATATCATTCGGTTTAAACAGAATAAACATTTTTTTAATGAAATGAAAGTATGGGAAAACTGACAGTGAAATAATAGGGCCTATTAGAAAGTTATAAGTATATGAAATAGTTGTTGAGATCAAACTCGAAATAGCGTGTATAACCATACACTTACTGTGGAGAACTACAGAGTTCCCTTACGTGAAACAATACGTATGTTATCTTACTAGCTTTTGTTTGTAATAACGTCCTACCAGTGGATTGAGGGTCAATAACTGCAATATCGGTTTTAGCGTCGACGTACCGGTTCTCGAACCGCTAAGCATTCGGCTTTAGTTTTGAGTTTGTTTTTATGTTTTGACGAAACCACTGAGTATAAAACCGAAGGCCGATTGTCAATTTTACTTACCTCTGAAAAGTTTAACACAATATGAATAACAATTCCCGAAAACCATCAATATGAATACAACACAATACACAAACAATGTCCGCCATTTTGTATTTTGATGACGTATTCTCGAACCGCTTGCAAATTTACAGTACAGTTCATATGGTACTTTCAAAATCATTCTTCAACATTGAAAATAAATGGCAAATACTTAAACAAAGTAAATTATAAATAAATACCAACAACTAACAACTTATGCTTTTTTATTCTTCAGTAATTGAGTTACATGTATTATCATGACAAGGACAAACAAATTCATCACCAAGCCTGATAACATTCTGGGCACAACAAAATTTCAAATGTGTCCAATGTTTGCAGCTTCTGATATCACATTGTGCCCACTTTGTAAAAATAACAGATGAGCAGTTCTGAAGCTGTACTGGCTGAAACAGACCACAGACACAACACGTTTTAGTATCATCATCAGAACTCATATCAGAAGCACTAGAATTTGCCAAATTAATATGCGACGGACCTGCAAATGGTTCTGGTAAAACTTGTGGTTTAGCTACCTTTTTGGGGGGGGGGGGGGGGTAGATATTTTTTTACCGACTTTACAGGCTTGCTAGATTTAACTTTTTGTGTGGCAATTTTGGCATTTACAATTTCTGCTTCAATAATTGGGTTGGTAATCTCTTTGCCTAATACCAGGGTGCTAACTGTATTTTTCTTAGTCTTACTTTTTTCTGCTCAATAACAATCTCTTCAGAAAGAAAGAAAACATCAGTGTCTGGTTCTTGTAAGACTGATATATTCTCATTTGACGTGTCACAGTATGGTTCAGATGGAATGTATTGATCTTCACCTTCTGCATGACTGACAAATGGGAATATACCAGTTTTCTGGAATGCAGACCTAAGATTGGAGTTTGACATTGCAGACACATATGCATAAGAAGCTAGAGAAGTAATCTTAGAGGCAGGATTGTGTCTGAGAGAATGATGGCACTTGGCATTATATATCCGTTGAAGGGGCCGTAGCAACCAACGTCCAGCGGCTGCAAGACATGATTTGTGTGAGCGG
This sequence comes from Lutraria lutraria, assembly GCA_964023205.1. Lineage (NCBI taxonomy): Eukaryota > Metazoa > Mollusca > Bivalvia > Venerida > Mactridae > Lutraria > Lutraria lutraria. Next base: position 11,798,261 of record OZ026851.1, on the reverse strand, counting down.
GTAACACAACAATAATAACATTATTTCTCTTGGCCCATTCTAATACAGGAACATAAATATGGAACTTGTGTCCATCCAGTATGATAAGTATAGGCTGGAGTTTTCTGTACGCTGGACATAATTGAAGTATGACTGCAAGTATTTCAGAAACACACCCGAGTCGGACCATCCAGACGGCGACATAGTACCATCAGAACCAGGAGTAGTTCCAGCTAATAGGTCGTCATTCATGCGTTGCCATTTGAACACAAAGTTTAACTAAGGTGGAATCTGTGTTCCAAGGGCATTTCCACATCTTATTATGGTTGTAACTGAAGATCTTGACGATGTGATTGAAGGTACTTTGGAATTACCACTAACAATATACGGAGGAGCATGTTCAGTTTGCACGCCCTTTTCATCTATATTATAGATACATTCTGGTTTATTCATTAAGTTGTTGTTCTCCAGAACAGCTTGCAAATTCATGAAATAATCACTAACTGCCTCTTTTGATGTACATGCAGCCCTGCAATAACTAAGAGCTCTAGGTTTTACAACTCGTAAATCCGGCCATCTATCCCCGAATCCCTTAAACCACCTGAAGCTTAGGGGTTTGCCCTTTGACCTTTTCCCAAGATTTCGTTGATGGTAAAACTTTTATCTAGCTCAGCCATGGTTTTTATATGATCCACGAATTTGGCCTCTTCTTCCAGACTGAAGATAGGGGAAGGGCCTGGTTTCAAAGTTTCAGGATCAATGCGTCCCTTTATACTATCACGCAGTGTGGAATGGGAAGCCTATACTGTCTAGCAGCGGTCTTAATATTGGGGTACCGGTCTCATCGACAGACTTATAAGCGTTGACCAGTGCAGTAGGTGATCGAGTAGCTACTATTCTTCAAGACCCTTTTGGTTTGTTTAGGCTGAAAAAAAAAACACACACAAAAACTTCGTTTAAATTACTATAATAGGCAACAATAATTAGAAAATTGTTAATATTTTATAGAACGTAAGAAATGAGCAGGACTGTAGATGCGCTACTGCGCTATAAATAAACATCACATGATTGATACGTGACGTTTTGACAGCTGTCAGATCGGCTGCCTGTCCTCTGATATTTTCTTTCAAAAAGACGTATTTCTGGTAAAATAACGACTGGGATTGATAGGGGAGTAAAAGTAATAGCAGTTTAAACATGTTTTCAATTATAAGAATAAAAATGCATCGTTTTACCTTTTTAAACGCATTTTTCTTCTTTGGCGGCTACGAGCGTCTTGTGTATTGACAGAACACCGGAACTCACAAAGTGATGACGTCATGCGCGTGTTTAGGACAAAACAACACTCGAAAGATCAAAAGGTTTGAGAATTGGTTCGGTTCGAGATCAGGTACTTATAAATACGATACACCGGCAAGATATCGGATCAATATCCTACAAATAATGTCGGGCCGACATCGAGCCGCGTTGCAAATTGAAGGCGGGTCGTTGTAACATACCGATACAGAAGTCGATGTAGTGCCGATATTGATAACGATATCGACTTAATAGGTTTATTGACAGGATTTATACTAATGTGTCGAGCAGTGTCACTGTGTTCCATTCGAACATGTCGTCTTTTTTTACAGGGAGCTAACTCTAACCTGCATACTTCGAACACGGTTACTTCCCTTTGCAAGTGATTTCCGAAATTCCATAAGAGAAATCTTTTTTTGTTCATCTACAAAATAAGGAGAAATATTTCTACGCCAAAGCAACAAATTAAGAGACTGTATTCAAAACTTTACAATAAACAATAAAATAATCATCTAATCATTCTTAAATAATAACTTAAATATGATTTATTATTACCCAACATCATAAATGTTCATTGTATCTTAAATAACATATGAGCAGAAACAGCATAGATACTATTTAGGATTAAATTTAGTATTCATATTATTTATTTAATTGTTAATTACAATCATGATGAAGATTTATTAGTACTTTGAATTTGAATATTTGTTAGGCCTAAACAATTGTTTGCTTCTGGTTACATGCTCATTAAAGATAAAGTATGAAGGTCGAGACTTTTTTGAGCTCTTGAAAGCGTGTGGAAAGATAAAAAATACGAATTTCAAAGTGGGTGTATCAGCCCTTGGGCCTAATAAAAGGTCGCGGTGAAAAAATAGGGAAGGTCGGGGAACCAGAAACAACCATATTTTTTTAATTGCTAAGTTTACTGGAAAAGGAAAATCGGGAATTCACTTTAAACTTAATGCACACGACACAATGGTTATAATATTATGCCTATCATTATAATATGTGACAGCTGTTTATATTTATCAATTTGATACAAGGCTTATGTCAGGTATATGCAATGATAGCCATTTTGTATTACAATAAATTGTATTGATATGAACAGACCAGAACATAAATTTATTAAGTCTTAATCAACAAAAGCATATCGACATAAACATGTATAAATCGAGGGCTCAGCGCAACAGTGTCGTAACTCATATTGAAATAAGAACAAGTTACGTCAGTGTTGCGCTGAGCCCTCGAAATGGTTAATGCAGATATTATAAAAACAATGGTTATAAATTTTATTTTAGCATGCACACAAGACAAGAGCAACACAGTGGATTTACACATATTATCAAATTTCTAAGCTATTTATCCATGTATTGCTTTAGATAAATAGCACCCAACTTTGTTCAGTATGTTAAGTCAGGGTCTTTCAATTGAATGGTCTGGACTCGTGCTCTTCAGGCGCTTATCTCTGTATAAACATCAAGTTGTGCTGTTAATACATATCAGAGAGTTTTTTCACGCGTGTATAGATAACACACACATTTTCTATTTCCATTTAGTCAAAAACAAGAAATCGAAAATTTAAAATAAAATCATGAATTAACGGAGTATTGATCTTTCTAAAATGTATTGCAAGCATTTCAGCGATAGATGATTATTAAAGACGGAATCACTTACTAAAAATCGTAAAATTGGTCAAACTCAAAAAGGCTCAAATTCATGTATCATTATTTCTTAGCATCGGAATCAATATGAAAAAGTAACCGCATGATTTACTTCAACAACCTTTAAAAGACATGAAATTAATCCCGACTACATCACTCTATAACTTAGAGGGGTTATATTAACTTCCGAAAAATACACGCGTTGCGACAACAATCTAGATCTAGAGTTTTCGTCCATTTATGTACCGTCGGATTTCAACATAAATAAATGGATTTTATCCTAAGAAATTGGTCAAATTAGAAGGAGATATTTACGATCTAACTTTTCGTGGAGCTCTACACCAATAAAATGATTAGTAATTTGTGAATATTTGGGTATCTATTTCAATGCGATCCTCACCGTTTCACAATGACGGCCATCTTGCGCGCGATCACGTGATCGCTACACAACGCTTTAATTTACGGAGTCCAGACCCTTCTATTTGAGTGACCCTGGTTAAGTATATTAGATGATATCAATTCGATAAATTTCAACATATACCAAATTATGATGACAAATAAACCAACGTATCCTAAAATTAGATATTGTGTTGATCATTCATTTATTTATTTACTATTTTTCTATATCGGATCATTTCATTGTTATAAACAATGCATTAAAGATTATTGATACTTGCTGTTAGTAATATTGATAAAGATGACTTTAGAGGATATTCTTTGTCTAGTCGACAATCACTCGTTTGCGAGTCACTTGACAGGTGTTTTTAGGAAAATGGGTAACCGCTGGTAAAAGGGGAGTTATTTACATGAAATAAGAAGATGACGAAAATATTCATAATGCGTATACCGGTAGGGAAAAAGATTTTCTTGGGAAAAAAATATAGTTTATTTTCTAAGGTTAAGATGCTGATTATCATTATCGCTAAGTAAAAACAAACCTGCTTGACATAGTTTATTCAGAATACTACATACACGCACTTTTACCAAATTCATAGGCTTTTTGTTACAATATTCAAAATAACGTATTATTCACAAATCTGAATATTATGTATATCTTTAAGATATTAAATGCGTTAGAAACGCAGGTAGATAATTCGATCATATTTTTTAAGTTTAGCTTCTGACATGTACCGTATTTGTGTATCGTACCTAAAGTTACAGGTGCTATAAAAGATAACATTCAACCAAATAATTATGTTTAAATGATTTTTATGTCTAGTGTTTTATATTTAAGTATCGTTCACTGATGCTCATACATCGTACGGCCAAAGTAAAATCGTGTATGTACTTAATGGGTTAAAACTGAACTACATTTGTACCATAATTTAAGTTATGTCGTGGAGGGCTGTTATCCTAAACACCTTTCCAGGACTTCTTTCAGGCCTTAACCAGTACTAACCTCATTCTTAGTCCATAAGTTACCTCACATAATTCAGAGGTGGTGACAATTTAACGTAGGATGTAATAGCTTCAGTCGAATCTGTCATAGACAGTGTGAGCCTCTCCCGAGGTTCGAAATCCTAGCCTCTCAACGACCTTCGTTTTTAATATAGTCTGACTCTCTTTGTGTCATCTCGTCATAATATATACCCTCATACCATCATATGGACAGAGTCTGTTTCTCTGTCTCTATATCACATGACCATTAGGGCACAGTCTGTCCCTCTTACGCTCTGTCAACTTAACTAATTTGTCTCTGAATCAAGAGACGTACAATGTTTATTGAGTTGTGGCTGTTTGCATAATTTGTACGGAAAGGTTCTTCTTTTCTTCGCCTTTCATTGATTCCTTCATCATTTGTCGATAGAGTCTCCTTATTCTGAACAAAGTGAACTTGGATTATCGAGACTTTGATAATTTATCGGCCAGCTTTTAATTTTAAGTATTGTGAGTAGGTAGGTAAAATAGATTAACATATTTTTTAAGTTAAAACGTTTTGCAGTACCTTTCGATTTTATTTACTTAAAGTCTGTCTATATTAACAATTAATTATATGTTTACGCTCTTTTGTATTCGTTTTGTTTAGTTCCCGAAATAAAATACATAATGTATGGATGACAATCGTATTGAAGATATTTATTTCTAAAATCACTGATACATACGTATGCTCAATTGGTGACAAAACAAGATGATACAATATTGTTATTAAATATGATATAAAGATTTTATTATATGTTATTGGTAGTTCAAATAATTTGCTCGATCATTAATGACTGCATAAATCACTCTAGGTCATGGTTGAATCCTGGGCTAGGTTCTTTTCTGATACGATTTGACTGAATAATGTGTACAATTACCATTTGTAATTCTGTAATGGTACACATTTCAAAAGGGGCAAGTTGTTTAATAAGCCCAGATGTAAAACAATACTATGCCAATGGTGATTATTGGCTTATGCCTTTTCTTAGAGTTTATTTTGACTTTACAACGGACTTCTCTTCTCAAAATAGTATTGAAGTTACTCAACTTATTGTAGTTTAAAGTCTGTGCCTTCATTAATAATGTAGCCACCTACTTCAGTTATGAAAACAAGCATTATTTATGACCTTTTCCATATTGATCAGTACTGTCGATTATTTCTTTAATCAAAGATCGCTAATTGTTAAAATGGCTATCGGAAGCACATCATTATGCGTTAATGACAGATTCTTGCATGTTTCGTCTAATAAACCTCTGTTGCCTTATTCTGCAATAATTGAAGCCTAACATCGTCCTTTTTAATTCCGGCACGATTACATGTAGTCAGCGTAGTTTTAGGAGTTTCTCCGACTGATATTTTTTATCTGTAAAAAGTGAACAGCCGTATTGAAACGCTACGACAAGTTGAATAATAGTTTAGCAAACGAATCATGTTGCATGAACCTTCTTTTAATGAGAATTGATGTATGTGCTCATTCAAGAGAAAAATGTATCCGAAATTAATGTATTTTTAAAGCGTATTTATTTCACAGTATTTCACCGAAATCATACGGAAGACATCATACATAATCTGACCGCTGTTTTAAATTAGTATCATTACGAAACATGACTTAAACTTTTGTTTGAACGATGGACTAAGTATTCTTATTTATCACAACAATTTAGTCCTTTGATTCCGATTACTAGTGTTTCTGCCACCCTAGACTCTTTTTTACTTCATAATTATGAACTATATCTCTAAACTAGACAAATATGTATATCTGAAAAGAAATCTACCGATATACTGACCCATTACATGAATTGGTTTGGCGGAGGGGTGGAAATCAGATGTTTCCAATCCCGACGAAAGCACACGACAAGATGTCTAAAATTGTTGAATACAAGAAGAGTTCCATTTCATGTTAATTTCGTCATTCGTTTGTGTTGCTTCATTCTAATTTGGAAAATCTCAAGGGATTGAGTTATATTTCCTTGATGTTTCTGACCGATAGATTTGTTTGTATCCTTGTGTCATGCATACATTCTTCTTTTTACATTTTTAATACTAATCGTGTGATGGTTATACTATAGAAATTATGTATGCATATAGACGTGCAACTTTGAATACTCAGGTCGATGATTTATTTCTGTCAATTCAAAATGCATTGAAACCCCAACGCTTGACAGGCATAGAAATATAATGGAACATGCAATATCAATATTAGATATATTATACAGACCATCACAGACATAAAACAAAACACAAAGAAAACAACATTTGAAAACACCATTTAGAAAACAGAAATTCAGACAAAACAGATTGCATGCATCCGAAATAGCATAGAATTCACTACAAATGATCTGTCTTACAGAAATCATAAATAATGGGAAAATGAAATTCGTTTGGTAAACGAAGCCTTTTTGGTATTAATTCCCAAGATCAAAATCCGAATTATTAGCCTTAAGTGTTGATATAAACAGCGTGAGTTGAATATAAATCTTCAGTTTCCTCCAAATAGTACATAATTCTTGAAAGCAATTTGATGCACATCATTCGACTTTGCATTTGTACGAGGCAATTGTTTGGGATATTTATTCGTTTTAAATTTCAACTCGACTGAAGCATTGTTGTTTAGGGAATTGAATTAAATGTTGTTTACCAATAAATTGCCATTACATGAAAGGGTTTTGTATTAAAACACGGGCTATGAAGTAAGCTGAATTGACTTGAGCGCAGATCCACTGATCGACAAGACTCAGGTACAAAACCAATGTGAAGCACACGTTCCACCCAGACTTAATTTCTTGTATACAATTCAGTCATCTCTTTGATACAAGTTTACGAGATTGTTTTGCAATGCATTGAACTGAAGAATGTAGGAAGTGGGGTCTTTAAAATACATTGTTTGACTCTATAGCTGTTCTGGCTAAGCAGTTTCGTGCAAACGATTATGACTTGAATATACATTCGCCTAAACAATAAGAGACAAGCGGTAGTCTGGACCTTCTGTTGTAAACCTATCTAATTTGCCTGTGAAACAACAACACACGCATGTGATTAAAGTGAAACTGCATTAAAGCTGATTTCAGAAATTTAAATGAAAAACAAGATAAATTAATGCCTAACAACATCTGATGGTGCATGCAATTTCTGTTCATGCTGGATAAATGCATGCATTGTTATTGCTCTAAATCCTTTTACTAATAGGTACCGATGGCGCTGTTAGTATTAGATATAAACACTATCATGTTAGTGGAAAGCTTGAACATGTATTTGATTATTAGTCCTCTGTAATGCAAACAAGAGGTACTATATTATATTTCATAGAACTGTACAACGTATTAAGTTGTATGCCAATGTCTTTAGACCATGCAGTATACCTTTGCACATTTGTTTAGCTGGTTTCTTTCGTTTGGAAGTTTGATTATTATAATAATTAGTTTTAACAGTCTCGCTATTCAATCGGGGTTTGCATTTTATGTTTGCATTTTAATGTATTTATTGATCAAATTGGACCAAACAATTCATTGCAGTGATGTTTGTGTTGTAATGCGGCCTAATACTTATTGATGGGTTCGTTTTACTAAATTAGCTTAAAATATTATTGGATTAATACTTAATTTTCAGATTTTCTTAAGTTTTGAAATTAGGTCACAGACAAAAAAGTCGCGTTATTAGTTACCCGACCAACCCAATGTTTAGGTGCTGCCTAAAAGATTCTAACACCGACATCAAAAGTAAAAAATTGAATATACAAAGGTATTAGGGGACTAATCGTTACTATAAAGTACAGTAGGTATGCTTAGAAAGAGGTATAAGTAAACAGCTTTGACAATTCTTTACGGCTGTAACATAGTTGTATTTGTGGCTTTCATATATTTGATTAAATAGGCCTCGTATTTACTTGGCATTGTATTATTTTAGCCTAAATGACCCATGAAGCATCTTTCCTCTCGTTTATTTAATAATTATTTACGAGGCATTGCAGTATCCAGACAGATTGCTTTATTCAGTTAATTAGACATTGTGATACTGATCGGTATAAAATTCCTACCATGCGCAGGATTCCTAAGTTACACAAGCACTCCTATAAACAAGATTTATTGCTTATTCCATTATTTGTTCTACTACTAAACTGGACTTCTAGTATGACATCCATTAAAGATAATGTAATTAAAATTGATGAGACTGTTCATCAAATGTCTGGAATGAAGTATTCGTAGTAGATAAAAAAATCTAACGAAGTCTTTTACAAATTACAGTTTTTATATTTCAAAGCATCGGCTACATATATATCTTTCCTGAACTATGATGCACTGGCGTTTGGCTTTTACGTCACCGTCGGTGTCCGTACATTAACTTTGCGCTTTCTTTAGCTTGATTTTCCCCGTTTGTCCTGACGGCAACTATCTTCATCGAACAGGTACAGCTCGGGACAATCTGCACAAGCAAAAAGCCACCTTACGTGACATACTTACATTAAATCCAAAGAGGAGATTGTCCGGAGGCCAGGACAAACTTCAAACTCTTCCTCAAAGACAGAAGAGTCAGTCAACTAAAATCTTTTTTTAGTAAATATGTTGATCAACTGAAATCTTTTTTTAGTAAATATGTTGAAATGCTTGTATACATATATGACTTCATAACTCGATACATGACGTCACTTATTTCGCATCGTTTGATTTTGTTTATTTTTATTATCTTATGGAGACCAAGAACGATCAACATTTTATTGGAAACATATATAAAGTGCTAAACAGGTTACAATTTACATCAACATCACTTTTTCCACTTCTCTCCACGTTTAGCCGTATAAACTGCTTCGTCCCGTTCATACACTACAGTGTACCAGGGACTTGAAATAACAACTATGTATATTAAATTGTGCTGTTGGGGACAAAGAAAGATTGAATTAAATACATATGTAAATTACCCACAATTTCATATTACTTTTCCAGTGTAGCTATTGTTGTGCTAGATTCAGATAACAGTTTATGCTGAATATTTTCCCCTACTAGATGTAATACATGGGACGGTTCGGGTAGTGGGGTTTCTCAAACTTTCTGCATAACTTTTTATCTGATCTATGGTCAAGGAAACAATAGTCCAGCTTGACTGAATAAAGCACATTATATATTGGTGCTGTTACGATAAAGCCAAGACTGTACCACGATATATTGCGATGCAGTATCCCGATATTTTACAGAATATATAGGTTGCTGAAGAATTATATGTTTATAATTTTATAAACAATCTCTGTAAAGAATACTGTGACTAGAAACACTATAATGCATCAATAGTCTCAACCAACTGCATTTATCAGTCTATCACTGTTCCTTTTAAAAAATAGCGACATGTCATTGACAACCAGTTCTGCGGACAAACATACCCTTTGCGCAGTCGCGACATCCACGATTGAGCTGAAAGTACGTTCAGATGGGATAGACGTGACTGGTATGCACAGTCGCCGTTTTACGATTGTTGCCAGTTGACAAGGTTGTAATCGTTGCAAGAGCTGTTTGTAAATTATATTCGATCATTTTTCCGGGCAGCGTTTTTCATACAACACACAAGAGGGATTTGAAAAAAACTGTCATTGGCACGTCAGAAAACGGATGGTTTGACCATGAAGTGTTCACATTATGGTTAAAGGATGTCTTTATTCTATGGAATGGAAACTAGGCACTTAAAAAAGAAAACTGTTCTGTTTCTCATAGATAGACATAATACACATATTACATTTTATAAAGTATCAGTCACAAGCGGACAAGCATGTCACAGCTCGAACATTAACATGCAATATGTTTGTACAAAAACAAGACATGTAAATAAGATGACTGTTGTGTCTAGACAAACGGTTATACGTTGATAGTGCTCTCATATTTCAAATCGCATGCCTCCAGAGAGAGATAGGTGGTAGATTCTCATGAACTCCTCATTGAATAGCTGGTATCTGGTGACACTGTTTACCCTGTGTGAACCAGTATTTATGGAATTCCCGTTGGGAACTTTGGACTTGATGGTCTTAACTGGAAACCGGATTGCTGCATTAAAATGAATAATGTCTTTTCTTCTTTGTATTCCAGAAAATGTTTAATGGAAACTAAAACTTTTTGTCTGGAAATCAGTTTCTCAAGAGTACACGGCAGTATTTCAGATGGATCAAAATGTTTTGAGAAAGTTGGTGTTTTAAAACCTGTCTTGGGGTAAGATTTTACTAAAATAGTAAAGATAGTAAAATTCACGTTTCAGATATTTACAAATAGTGACTAGCAGAAGACATGGTTTCATATCAAAGTAATCGCCATGTATTTGTCCTCATGTCAGTATGTTAAGAAATCGAAAACTTGCACAAAATAAAGATCTGTCGTGAATGCATATTATGTTACGATTGTTCGACGCTCCATCCATACGCCATTATAAAAAGATCATAATATCACTATTTGCACTGTTGAATGTCTAAAACGACTAATATATGTTTTAAGTAGTGGGAGCATCTTGCAACAGTCCGGAGAGACCATTTTAAGTTAATCGATATAATCTCTTTGTTCCGATTTTCTTCAGTCAATGTTTGCCAATGGTTAAATGATTATTGGATGCACATCATTTAGAACTTAATTTTCAAGCAGAACATCGCATGTTCGATCTAATATGGTTCTTCTCTGTCATTTCTTTTTATTACAGATATTTTTTTTCAATGATTGCAATATTTATCATGATCAGAAACAAAATACAGGCCGAATAAATTACGATTTTTTTTATCAAAACCATTATAGGAAAAAGTGAAAATTGAGTCTAAAATAACTTAATTGAAAATCTTTTTTTTGGAATTGTTCGTTTAGTTTGTGGAAGAATTTGTGTCTAGTAAAAATGATGCGCTCATGTCGGTTATATGACTTACAAGAATGTCCTTCAGCCAAGTGATCGTATTGCTGGAACGTCGAATGAGAATTGAACAAAAAAACATATAGATTAAGGATAAGCCATGATTCTCAGAAAAATGGACTCGTACATAAATATGCAATCTTCCAAAACCACAGCAACCCGAATCCCAACCACAGCACAGAAATACAAACAAACAGATCCGCCTCCGTGGTCGAGTGGTTGCTGACTTCAAATCTCTCTAACCTCTCACTGATTGTGGTTCGTGGGTTCGAGCCCCGCTACCGACCATGACTCTTGAAAAGGGGCGTAAAACTCGATATAAACAAACAAACAAACAAACAAACAAAGACAATGGAGGACAAACACGACCTCCCCGTCCCCAAAAAGTAACTTTTCAACAAAAATTGCAGAGTTTCTATTAGTTCGATGGACTAAACCTCACGCTTGCCGTCGGTTTTATTACCTTGTCTATCATAAAGCTGATAAAATTCGTGTCATACCTTCTATTAAACTTATGTTAAATGATTCAAAATGTATACCGTTTATTGTTCGGTCGTATTTGATGTTTATTTGATGTTTTATTTTGGGTTTGACACTTGGGTTGGATACTTGATTTACGGAATTAAAAAATGATTAATGTATATTTGTTTCACTAGTCGTAGAACACAACTTTGTGGAATTATTGGAGATCCGAATAATTTCTAAATTATTTCCATGTATCACTATTTCCATAACTGGTTGCATTAAGTTGGAAAGCAGTTAGCGATTGGAATCGTGTTATTCCAGTATAAAATTCCAATAAATAAATAAATAAAAGCGTATTTGAAGCCAGAAAACGTCATGACGTCATAGACGCTCTCTGTCGAGTGTTATAACTAAGTTAGAGGTCATTTCCGAGACGGATCATGATATCGGAAGGCGTTTTCCTAGTGGTAGCACTTGATTAACCATGAAATGACCGTATACTCTCATGGTATAGCATGCTGAGGAGAAGAATTCTCAATTTTGCGAAAGATCGCTGATTTTATGGCTCTACTGTTGTTGGCACAACGAATCGAACCCAGCCAAGGACGAATTGCTGTAAGTCTTTTTTATTTTAAAGAAAGAAAATTACATGTACTAATGTTACTGTATATTTATGTCTGTGTTTTTGCGTTTTTACATCATTCAGAGTTTAGTTTCATTCATATATTTCTTTTAATAACAGCCTGATACCATTGGCATAAACATTTTAACCCATGGGTAAATTTAACCCCTGGTTAAATTCTTGATTAAAACGTGGTAAGCATTTGTAGAACAATCGCTGCTTTAACCAGATATATTTACCGACAATCAAGACAGTTTCGACGAATTGAACGACAACTGACTGACTTTTTCGACGTGGAATTACGAAGACGGTGCAGATTTTCATTGGACAACATTGACTTACAAGACTGTTACATCACTGACGCGACGGAACCTATCACTGACGCCATGGTAACAGGTCATAATTGCGCTTCGTTTTTATGTGTCGGACAATTTTCTACAGTGATGCATTTTGAGTTGACGTGCCAACGGTATCGCGTGTAGTAGCTAATCAGGTTCCCTTAAACAACCACTGAGGTAAGCACTACGAAGAATGTGCTCTATGGAATACGTGTTTTACCGTGTCATTGGATGCATAGATGGCACATACGTGAAGATCATAGTGTCTGGTCCAGACGAACAAGCCTTTATGAATAGGAAGCATTCTATCACTGTTCAGGCAACATGCGACAGTGGAGTTTTAGAATATATAATATATTACTATCTAACCTTACCTCGCGAACCACCGAAAACGTATCATTAAAAGCGTCCACATAATATAAGTTATTAAATCATATTGAAAATATTACAACTGTAATTATTGTTATCATCGAAAGATTGATACACACTGTAAATATATAATTTTAAATCATTAATTAAATTTGCATATGATTTTTTATATGATTATGAATTATTTGAGCAAAATGTAGTCTATAATGATGACTTATTTACAGGAAGCATTTACTAAAAACTCTGAAGTGTTCAAGAAGCGACAGACTGTACGTGACACAGAGAACATCGGAGACGATGCTATATCTATAGATCCGACGCCTGTTGACAAAACTTGTTTGGATACCTACCGTGCCAAAATCAGGTCTGTATACGTAACAGATCTCAAATATTGTTTTAATATTGCATGTAGTGCATGTAGTTCTAGTCATTTTACGCTACAGTTCTAATTTTGAGATAAATGTAATTATAAGAATGTACACCATTGAAGTCACACGACAAAATCTTCTTATTTTGGGTTCAATGACATTATCAAAATGCACACCATAAAAGTCACGCGACAAAATCTTTTTATCTTTGGGTTCAATGACCATATCATAATCCACACCATAGATGTCACACGACAAAAACTTCTTATTTTGGGTTAAATGTAATTATTAGAATGTACACCATATATCTTACGCAACAAAATCCTCTTAATTTGGGTTCAACGACATTAATAGAATGCACACCATAGAAGTCACGCGACAAAATCTTCTTATTTTGGGTTCAAAGACATTATAAGAATGCACACCATAGAAGTCACGCGATAAAATCTTCTTATTTTGGGTTAATTGTAATTATTACAATGTACACCATAGATGTTACGTGACAAAATCCTCTTATTTTTGGTTAAAATGACCTTATCAAAAATGCACGCCATAGAAGTCACACGAACAAATCTTCTTATTTTGGGTTAATTGTAATTATTAAAAAGTACACCATTGAAGTTACGCGACAAAATCTTCTCATTGTGGGTTTAATGACATTATTAGAATGTACACCATAGAAGTCACGCGAAAAAAACGTTCTTATTTTGGGTTCAATGACATTATTAGAATGCACACCATAGAAGTCACACGAACAAATCTTCTTATTTTGGGTTAATTGTAATTATTAGAAAGTACACCATTGAAGTCACGCGACAAAATATGCTCATTGTGGGTTTAATGGCATTATTAGAATGCACACCATAGAAGTCACGCGACAAAACCCTCTTATTTTGGGTTCAATGACATTATTAGAATGCACACCATAGAAGTCACGCGACAAAACCTTCTGATTTTAGGTTCAATGACATTATAAGAATGCATACCATAGAAGTCACGCGACAAAACCTTCTGATTTTGGGTTCAATGATATTGTTAGAATGTACACCATAGAAGTCACGCGACAAAACCTTCTGATTTTGGGTTCAATGACATTATTAGAATGCACACCATAGAAGTCACACGAACAAATCTTCTTATTTTGGGTTAATTGTAATTATTAGAAAGTACACCATTGAAGTTACGCGACAAAATCTCCTCATTGTGGTTTTAATGACATTATTAGAATGCACATCATAGAAGTCACGCGACAAAACCTTCTTATTTTGGGTTCAATGGCATTATTAGAATGCACACCATAGAAGTCACACGAACAAATCTTCTAGTTTTGGGATAATTGTAATTATCAGAATGTACACCATTGAAGTCACACAACAAAACCTTCTTATTTTGGGTTAATTGTAATTATTAGAATGTACACAATAAATGTTACGCGACAAAATCCTCTTATTTTTGGTTAAAATGACCTTATCAAAAATGCACACCATAGAAGTCAATCGAACAAATCTTCATATTTTGGGTTAATTGTAATTATTAGAAAGTACACCATTGAATTACGCGACAAAATCTTCTCATTGTGGGTTTAATGACATTATAAGAATGCACACCATAGAAGTCACGCGACAGAACCTTCTTATTTTGGGTTCAATGACATAATTAGAATGCACACCATAGAAGTCACACGAACAAATCTTCTTCTTTTGGGTTAATTGTAATTATTAGAAAGTACACCATTGAAGTCACGCGACAAAACCTTCTTAATTGGGTTCAATGACATTATTAGAATACACACCATAGAAGTCACGCGACAAAATATTCTTTTTTTTTGGGTCCAAAGACATTATTAGAATGTGCACCATAGAAGTCGCTCGACAAAACCTTCTTATTTTGGGTTCAATGACATTATTAGAATGCACACCATAGAAGTCACACGAACAAATCTTCTTATTTTGGGTTAATTGTAATTATTAGAATGCACAGCAAAGAAGTCACGCGACAAAATATTCTTTTTTTGGGGTCCAAAGACATTATTAGAATGCACACCCTAGAAGTCACGCGACAAAACCTTTTTATTTTAGGTTCAATGACATTATTGGAATGCACACCATAGAAGTCACACGAACAAATCTTCTTATTTTAGGTTAATTGTAATTATTAGAATGCACACCATAGAAGTCACACTAACAAATCTTCTTATTTTGGGTTAATTGTAATCATTAGAAAGTACACCATTGAAGTCACGCGCCAAAACCTTCTTATTTTGGGTTCAATGACATTATTAGAATACACACCATAGAAGTCACACGAACAAATCTTATTTTGGGTTAATTGTAATTATTAGAAAGTACACCATTGAAGTCACGCGACAAAACCTTCTTATTTTGGGTTTAATGACATTATAAGAATGCACACCATAGAAGTCACGCGACAAAACCTTCTTATTTTGGGTTAATTGTAATTATTAGAATGCACACCATAGAAGTCACACGAACAAATCTTCTTATTATGGGTTAATTGTAATTATTAGAAAGTACACCATTGAAGTCACGCGAGAAAACTTTCTTATTTTGGGTTCAATGACATTATTAGAATGCACACCATAGAAGTCACACGAACAAATCTTCTTATTTTGGGTTAATTGTAATTATTAGAAAGTACACCATTGAAGTCACGCGACAAAATATGCTCATTGTGGGTTTAATGGCATTATTAGAATACACACCATAGAAGTCACGCGACAAAATATTCTTTTTTTGGGGTCCAAAGACATTATTAGAATGCACACGATAGAAGTCACGCGACAAAACCTTCTTATTTTGGGTTCAATGACATTATTAGAATGCACACCATAGAAGTCACACGAACAAATCTTCTTATTTTGGGTTAATTGTAATTATTAGTAAGCACACCATTGAAGTCACGCGATAAAACCTTCTTATTTTGGGTTCAATGACATTATTAGAATACACACCATAGAAGTCACGCGACAAAATATTCTTTTTTTTGGGGTTCAAAGACATTATTAGAATGCACATCATAGAAGTCACGCGACAAAACCTTCTTATTTTGGGTTCAATGACATTATTAGAATGCACACCATAGAAGTCACGCGACAAAACCTTCTTTTTTTGGGTTCAATGACATTATTAGAATACACACCATAGAAGTCACGCGACAAAACATTCTTTTTTTGGGGTCCAAAGAAATGATTAGAATGCACACCATAGAAGTCACGCGACAAAACCTTCTTATTTTGGGTTCAATGACATTATTAGAATACACACCATAGAAGTCACGCGACAAAATATTCTTTTTTTTGGGGTCCAAAGACATTATTAGAATGCGCACCATAGAAGTCGCGCGACAAAACCTTCTTATTTTGGGTTTAATGACATTATTAGAATGCTCACCATAGAAGTCACACGAACCAATCTGCTTATTTTGGTTCAATTGTAATTATTACAAAGTACACCATTGAAGTCACGCGACAAAACCTTCTTATTTTGGGTTCAATGACATTATTAGAATACACACCATAGAAGTCACGCGACAAAATGTTCTTTTTTTGAGGTCCAAAGACATTATTGGAAAGCACACCATAGAAGTCACGCGACAAAACCTTCTTATTTTGGGTTTAATGACATTATTAGAATGCACACCCTAGAAGTCACGCGACAAAACCTTTTTATTTTAGGTTCAATGACATTATTAGAATGCACACCATAGAAGTCACACGAACAAATCGTCTTATTTCGGGTTAATTGTAATTATTAGAATGCACACCATAGAAGTCACACGAACAAATCTTCTTAATTTAGGTTAATTGTAATTATTAGAAAGTACACCATTGAAGTCACGCGACAAAACCTTCTTCATTTGGGTTCAATGACATTATTAGAATACACACCATAGAAGTCACGCGACAAAATATTCTTTTTTTGGGGTCCAAAGACATTATTAGAATGCACACTTTAGAAGTCACGCGACAAAACCTTCTTATTTTGGGTTCAATGACATTATTAGAATGCACACCATAGAAGTCACGCGACAAAATATTCATTTTTTTTTGGGTCCAAAGACATTATTAGAATACACACCATAGAAGTCACACAACAAAATCTTCTCATGGTGGGTTTAACGACATTATTAGAATGCACACCATAGAAGTCACGCGACAAAACCTTCTTATTTTGGGTTCAATGACATTATTAGAATGCACACCATAGAAGTCACACGAACAAATCTTTTTATTTTGGGTTAATTGTAATTATTGGACTGCACACCATAGAAGTCACACGAACAAATCTTCTTATTTTGGGTTAATTGTAATTATTAAAATACACACAATAGAAGTCACGCAACAAAATATTCTTCTTTTGGGGTCCAAAGACATTATTAGAATGCACACCATAGAAGTCACGCGACAAAACTTTCTTATTTTGGGTTCAATGACATTATTAGAATGCACACCATAGAAGTCACGCGACAAAATCTTCTTCATTTGGGTTCAATGACATTATTAGAATGCACACAATAGAAGTCACGCGACAAAACCTTCTTATTTTGGGTTCAATGATATTATTAGAATGCACACCATAGAAGTCACGCGACAAAACCTTCTTATTTTGGGGTCCAAAGACATTATTAGAATGCACACCATAGAAGTCACGCGACATAACCTTCTTATTTTGGGTTTTATGACATTATTAGATAGGGCTGTCCCGATATGGCTGTGTACCGGTACGTACCGGTACAGTGTTGAACGATATGCGTATCGTATCGTAAGGTCCTGTATCGGCCGTATCGCGTTTTTTTTACTTTTACGTTAAAAACTCCTAGAATGTTTAACAACTGAACTAGATTTACGTATGTTCTCTCATTTAATCATCGACAATGCTTTGTCATCTCCATATTCTATATTTAAAGACATTAGCTGCGTGTGGTAAAGGTAGACAGCGGATTCGATTCGAATATTCAGATTTTGCCAACTTGAAGTCGATATTGGCCTAAAAATCATATTAATTTATTGAACGATATTTTAGAATTTCTCTTTTAACAAATGAGGAACAGATTTTCAAATTTCCGAAACATAGATCCGGCATTAAATTTTCAAACACATGCACGAATATTCAAGCAGCTAGTTTGAGTACCAGCTAGCTTTACCTATAAAGTTGCCGTCGTCTGCACTAACAATCTGTAATTACTGGAAATGGCTTAGGCACCATTTAACTTTAAAACGCCACCAAGTAATTTTACATAAATATATGGCAGCATTTTGGTTTGCCGATTGATGAAACAAAGAATCACGTAGCAGTCTGTAAGAAATGTCACTGCGATCTGTATAGTGGTGGGACTAGCAACTTTAGAACACATAATTATGTCTCCAAATCATAACATCCAAGTTGAAGGTTTCAAAAGTTTATTATTAATTTAGTATTGTTTTTCAATAATCATAAAACCTGATTCTTTAAAAAATTTTATCTGGCTAATAGTCGGAATTATGTACGAATTCCAACTTTCCGGTACTGACCGTGTTTTTAAGTTAGGAGATACAATGCATTGCGAGTAACAGGAGAAATTTAAAAAATTGAAATATAATTTAACCAAAATCAACTAAACATTTGTAAATCAAATTGATGACTTTGAAGTGCAAGACAATTTTGGTTTTATACCTTTTTAACAGTTAATTAGGACTTTCTAGCACCAAACAAGTGTGCAGAGTTCCAAAAAAACACTAATATTATAACGTATTTCATTACTTCAAAATACTTTTATATCGTATCGTAGATATCGTATATCGCTAGTACCGTATCGCAATACGTATCGTATCGGCTGAGACATGTATCGGGACAGCCCTATTATGAGAATACACACCATAGAAGTCACGCGACAAAATATTCTTTTTTGGGGGTTCAAAGACATTATTAGAATGCACACCATAGAAGTCACGCGACAAAACCTTCTTATTTGGGTTCAATGACATTATTAGAATGCACACCATAGAAGTCACACGAACAAATCTTCCTATTTTGGGTTAATTGTAATTATTAGAATACACACCATAGAAGTCACGCGACAAAATATTCTTTTTTTTGGGGTCCAAAGACATTATTAGAATGCACACCATAGAAGTCACGCGAGAAAACCTTCTGATTTTGGCGACAATGCCATTATTAGAATGCACACCATAGAAGTCACGCGACAAAACCTTCTTATTTTGGGTTCAATGACATTATTAGAATGCACACCATAGAAGTCACACGAACAAAATCTTCTTATTTTGGGTTAATTGTAATTATAAGAATGCACACGATTGAAGTCACGCGACAAAATCTTCTTATTTTGGGTTTAATGACATTATTAGAATGCACACCATAGAAGTCACGCGACAAAACCTTCTTATTTTGGGTTCAATGACATTATTAGAATACACATCATAGAAGTCACGCGAGAAAACCATCTTATTTTGGGTTCAATGACATTATTAGAATGCACACCATAGAAGTCACGCGACAAAACCTTCTTATTTTGGGTTTAATGACATTATTAGAATGCACACCATAGAAGTCACGCGACAAAATATTGTTATTTTGGGTTTAATGACATTATTAGAATGCACACCATAGAAGTCACGCGACAAAACCTTCTTATTTTGGGTTCAATGACATTATTAGAATACACACCATAGAAGTCACGCGACAAAATCTTCTTATTTTGGGTTCAATGACATTATTAGAATGCACACCATAGAAGTCACACGAACAATTTTTTTTATTTTGGGTTAATTGTAATTATTGGACTGCTCACCATAGAAGTCACACGAACAAATCTTCTTATTTTGGGTTTAATGATATTATAAGAATGCACACCATAGAAGTCACGCGACAAAATATTCTTATTTTGGGTTTAATGACATTATTAGAATGCACACCATAGAAGTCACGCGACAAAACCTTCTTATTTTGGGTTCAATGACATTATTAGAATGCACACCATAGAAGTCACACGAACAAATCTTCTTCTTTTGGGTTAATTGTAATTATTAGAAAGTACACCATTGAAGTCACGCGACAAAACCTTCTTAATTGGGTTCAATGACATTATTAGAATACACACCATAGAAGTCACGCGACAAAATATTCTTTTTTTTTGGGTCCAAAGACATTATTAGAATGTGCACCATAGAAGTCGCTCGACAAAACCTTCTTATTTTGGGTTCAATGACATTATTAGAATGCACACCATAGAAGTCACACGAACAAATCTTCTTATTTTGGGTTAATTGTAATTATTAGAATGCACAGCAAAGAAGTCACACGAACAAATCTACTTATTTTGGGTTAATTGTAATTATTAGAAAGTACACCATAGAAGTCACGCGACAAAATCTTCTCATTGTGGGTTTAATGACAGTATTAGAATGCACACCATAGAAGTCACGCGACAAAACCTTCTGATTTTGGGCTCAATGACATTATTAGAATGCACACCATAGAAGTCGCGCGACAAAACCTTCTTATTTTGGGTTTAATGACATTATTAGAATGCTCACCATAGAAGTCACACGAACCAATCTGCTTTATTTGGGTCAATTGTAATTATTACAAAGTACACCATTGAAGTCACGCGACAAAACCTTCTTATTTTGGGTTCAATGACATTATTAGAATACACACCATAGAAGTCACGCGAGAAAATATTCTTTTTTTGGGGTCCAAAGACATTATTAGAATGCACACCCTAGAAGTCACGCGACAAAACCTTTTTATTTTAGGTTCAATGACATTATTGGAATGCACACCATAGAAGTCACACGAACAAATCTTCTTATTTTGGGTTAATTGTAATTATTAGAATGCACACCATAGAAGTCACACTAACAAATCTTCTTATTTTGGGTTAATTGTAATTATTAGAAAGTACACCATTGAAGTCACGCGCCAAAACCTTCTTATTTTGGGTTCAATGACATTATTAGAATACACACCATAGAAGTCACACGAACAAATCTTATTTTGGGTTAATTGTAATTATTAGAAAGTACACCATTGAAGTCACGCGACAAAACCTTCTTATTTTGGGTTTAATGACATTATAAGAATGCACACCATAGAAGTCACGCGACAAAACCTTCTTATTTTGGGTTAATTGTAATTATTAGAATGCACACCATAGAAGTCACACGAACAAATCTTCTTATTATGGGTTAATTGTAATTATTGGAAAGTACACCATTGAAGTCACGCGAGAAAACTTTCTTATTTTGGGTTCAATGACATTATTAGAATGCACACCATAGAAGTCACACGAACAAATCTTCTTATTTTGGGTTAATTGTAATTATTAGAAAGTACACCATTGAAGTCACGCGACAAAATATGCTCATTGTGGGTTTAATGGCATTATTAGAATACACACCATAGAAGTCACGCGACAAAATATTCTTTTTTTGGGGTCCAAAGACATTATTAGAATGCACACGATAGAAGTCACGCGACAAAACCTTCTTATTTTGGGTTCAATGACATTATTAGAATGCACACCATAGAAGTCACACGAACAAATCTTCTTATTTTGGGTTAATTGTAATTATTAGTAAGCACACCATTGAAGTCACGCGATAAAACCTTCTTATTTTGGGTTCAATGACATTATTAGAATACACACCATAGAAGTCACGCGACAAAATATTCTTTTTTTTGGGGTCCAAAGACATTATTAGAATGCACATCATAGAAGTCACGCGACAAAACCTTCTTATTTTGGGTTCAATGACATTATTAGAATGCACACCATAGAAGTCACGCGACAAAACCTTCTTTTTTTGGGTTCAATGACATTATTAGAATACACACCATAGAAGTCACGCGACAAAACATTCTTTTTTTGGGGTCCAAAGAAATGATTAGAATGCACACCATAGAAGTCACGCGACAAAACCTTCTTATTTTGGGTTCAATGACATTATTAGAATACACACCATAGAAGTCACGCGACAAAATATTCTTTTTTTTGGGGTCCAAAGACATTATTAGAATGCGCACCATAGAAGTCGCGCGACAAAACCTTCTTATTTTGGGTTTAATGACATTATTAGAATGCTCACCATAGAAGTCACACGAACCAATCTGCTTATTTTGGTTCAATTGTAATTATTACAAAGTACACCATTGAAGTCACGCGACAAAACCTTCTTATTTTGGGTTCAATGACATTATTAGAATACACACCATAGAAGTCACGCGACAAAATGTTCTTTTTTTGGGGTCCAAAGACATTATTGGAAAGCACACCATAGAAGTCACGCGACAAAACCTTCTTATTTTGGGTTTAATGACATTATTAGAATGCACACCCTAGAAGTCACGCGACAAAACCTTTTTATTTTAGGTTCAATGACATTATTAGAATGCACACCATAGAAGTCACACGAACAAATCGTCTTATTTCGGGTTAATTGTAATTATTAGAATGCACACCATAGAAGTCACACGAACAAATCTTCTTAATTTAGGTTAATTGTAATTATTAGAAAGTACACCATTGAAGTCACGCGACAAAACCTTCTTCATTTGGGTTCAATGACATTATTAGAATACACACCATAGAAGTCACGCGACAAAATATTCTTTTTTTTGGGGTCCAAAGACATTATTAGAATGCACACTTTAGAAGTCACGCGACAAAACCTTCTTATTTTGGGTTCAATGACATTATTAGAATGCACACCATAGAAGTCACGCGACAAAATATTCATTTTTTTGGGTCCAAAGACATTATTAGAATACACACCATAGAAGTCACACAACAAAATCTTCTCATGGTGGGTTTAACGACATTATTAGAATGCACACCATAGAAGTCACGCGACAAAACCTTCTTATTTTGGGTTCAATGACATTATTAGAATGCACACCATAGAAGTCACACGAACAAATCTTTTTATTTTGGGTTAATTGTAATTATTGGACTGCACACCATAGAAGTCACACGAACAAATCTTCTTATTTTGGGTTAATTGTAATTATTAGAATACACACAATAGAAGTCACGCAACAAAATATTCTTCTTTTGGGGTCCAAAGACATTATTAGAATGCACACCATAGAAGTCACGCGACAAAACTTTCTTATTTTGGGTTCAATGACATTATTAGAATGCACACCATAGAAGTCACGCGACAAAATCTTCTTCATTTGGGTTCAATGACATTATTAGAATGCACACAATAGAAGTCACGCGACAAAACCTTCTTATTTTGGGTTCAATGACATTATTAGAATGCACACCATAGAAGTCACGCGACAAAACCTTCTTATTTTGGGGTCCAAAGACATTATTAGAATGCACACCATAGAAGTCACGCGACATAACCTTCTTATTTTGGGTTTTATGACATTATTAGATAGGGCTGTCCCGATATGGCTGTGTACCGGTACGTACCGGTACAGTGTTGAACGATATGCGTATCGTATCGTAAGGTCCTGTATCGGCCGTATCGCGTTTTTTTTACTTTTACGTTAAAAACTCCTAGAATGTTTAACAACTGAACTAGATTTACGTATGTTCTCTCATTTAATCATCGACAATGCTTTGTCATCTCCATATTCTATATTTAAAGACATTAGCTGCGTGTGGTAAAGGTAGACAGCGGATTCGATTCGAATATTCAGATTTTGCCAACTTGAAGTCGATATTGGCCTAAAAATCATATTAATTTATTGAACGATATTTTAGAATTTCTCTTTTAACAAATGAGGAACAGATTTTCAAATTTCCGAAACATAGATCCGGCATTAAATTTTCAAACACATGCACGAATATTCAAGCAGCTAGTTTGAGTACCAGCTAGCTTTACCTATAAAGTTGCCGTCGTCTGCACTAACAATCTGTAATTACTGGAAATGGCTTAGGCACCATTTAACTTTAAAACGCCACCAAGTAATTTTACATAAATATATGGCAGCATTTTGGTTTGCCGATTGATGAAACAAAGAATCACGTAGCAGTCTGTAAGAAATGTCACTGCGATCTGTATAGTGGTGGGACTAGCAACTTTAGAACACATAATTATGTCTCCAAATCATAACATCCAAGTTGAAGGTTTCAAAAGTTTATTATTAATTTAGTATTGTTTTTCAATAATCATAAAACCTGATTCTTTAAAAATTTTTATCTGGCTAATAGTCGGAATTATGTACGAATTCCAACTTTCCGGTACTGACCGTGTTTTTAAGTTAGGAGATACAATGCATTGCGAGTAACAGGAGAAATTTAAAAAATTGAAATATAATTTAACCAAAATCAACTAAACATTTGTAAATCAAATTGATGACTTTGAAGTGCAAGACAATTTTGGTTTTATACCTTTTTAACAGTTAATTAGGACTTTCTAGCACCAAACAAGTGTGCAGAGTTCCAAAAAAACACTAATATTATAACGTATTTCATTACTTCAAAATACTTTTATATCGTATCGTAGATATCGTATATCGCTAGTACCGTATCGCAATACGTATCGTATCGGCTGAGACATGTATCGGGACAGCCCTATTATGAGAATACACACCATAGAAGTCACGCGACAAAATATTCTTTTTTGGGGGTTCAAAGACATTATTAGAATGCACACCATAGAAGTCACGCGACAAAACCTTCTTATTTGGGTTCAATGACATTATTAGAATGCACACCATAGAAGTCACACGAACAAATCTTCCTATTTTGGGTTAATTGTAATTATTAGAATACACACCATAGAAGTCACGCGACAAAATATTCTTTTTTTTGGGGTCCAAAGACATTATTAGAATGCACACCATAGAAGTCACGCGAGAAAACCTTCTGATTTTGGGGACAATGCCATTATTAGAATGCACACCATAGAAGTCACGCGACAAAACCTTCTTATTTTGGGTTCAATGACATTATTAGAATGCACACCATAGAAGTCACACGAACAAAATCTTCTTATTTTGGGTTAATTGTAATTATAAGAATGCACACGATTGAAGTCACGCGACAAAATCTTCTTATTTTGGGTTTAATGACATTATTAGAATGCACAACATAGAAGTCACGCGACAAAACCTTCTTATTTTGGGTTCAATGACATTATTAGAATACACATCATAGAAGTCACGCGAGAAAACCATCTTATTTTGGGTTCAATGACATTATTAGAATGCACACCATAGAAGTCACGCGACAAAACCTTCTTATTTTGGGTTTAATGACATTATTAGAATGCACACCATAGAAGTCACGCGACAAAATATTGTTATTTTGGGTTTAATGACATTATTAGAATGCACACCATAGAAGTCACGCGACAAAACCTTCTTATTTTGGGTTCAATGACATTATTAGAATACACACCATAGAAGTCACGCGACAAAATCTTCTTATTTTGGGTTCAATGACATTATTAGAATGCACACCATAGAAGTCACACGAACAATTTTTTTTATTTTGGGTTAATTGTAATTATTGGACTGCTCACCATAGAAGTCACACGAACAAATCTTCTTATTTTGGGTTTAATGATATTATAAGAATGCACACCATAGAAGTCACGCGACAAAATATTCTTATTTTGGGTTTAATGACATTATTAGAATGCACACCATAGAAGTCACGCGACAAAACCTTCTTATTTTGGGTTCAATGACATTATTAGAATGCACACCATAGAAGTCACACGAACAAATCTTCTTCTTTTGGGTTAATTGTAATTATTAGAAAGTACACCATTGAAGTCACGCGACAAAACCTTCTTAATTGGGTTCAATGACATTATTAGAATACACACCATAGAAGTCACGCGACAAAATATTCTTTTTTTTTGGGTCCAAAGACATTATTAGAATGTGCACCATAGAAGTCGCTCGACAAAACCTTCTTATTTTGGGTTCAATGACATTATTAGAATGCACACCATAGAAGTCACACGAACAAATCTTCTTATTTTGGGTTAATTGTAATTATTAGAATGCACAGCAAAGAAGTCACACGAACAAATCTACTTATTTTGGGTTAATTGTAATTATTAGAAAGTACACCATAGAAGTCACGCGACAAAATCTTCTCATTGTGGGTTTAATGACAGTATTAGAATGCACACCATAGAAGTCACGCGACAAAACCTTCTGATTTTGGGCTCAATGACATTATTAGAATGCACACCATAGAAGTCGCGCGACAAAACCTTCTTATTTTGGGTTTAATGACATTATTAGAATGCTCACCATAGAAGTCACACGAACCAATCTGCTTTATTTGGGTCAATTGTAATTATTACAAAGTACACCATTGAAGTCACGCGACAAAACCTTCTTATTTTGGGTTCAATGACATTATTAGAATACACACCATAGAAGTCACGCGAGAAAATATTCTTTTTTTGGGGTCCAAAGACATTATTAGAATGCACACCCTAGAAGTCACGCGACAAAACCTTTTTATTTTAGGTTCAATGACATTATTGGAATGCACACCATAGAAGTCACACGAACAAATCTTCTTATTTTGGGTTAATTGTAATTATTAGAATGCACACCATAGAAGTCACACTAACAAATCTTCTTATTTTGGGTTAATTGTAATTATTAGAAAGTACACCATTGAAGTCACGCGCCAAAACCTTCTTATTTTGGGTTCAATGACATTATTAGAATACACACCATAGAAGTCACACGAACAAATCTTATTTTGGGTTAATTGTAATTATTAGAAAGTACACCATTGAAGTCACGCGACAAAACCTTCTTATTTTGGGTTTAATGACATTATAAGAATGCACACCATAGAAGTCACGCGACAAAACCTTCTTATTTTGGGTTAATTGTAATTATTAGAATGCACACCATAGAAGTCACACGAACAAATCTTCTTATTATGGGTTAATTGTAATTATTGGAAAGTACACCATTGAAGTCACGCGAGAAAACTTTCTTATTTTGGGTTCAATGACATTATTAGAATGCACACCATAGAAGTCACACGAACAAATCTTCTTATTTTGGGTTAA
Organism: Lutraria lutraria; assembly: GCA_964023205.1. Classification (NCBI taxonomy): domain Eukaryota; kingdom Metazoa; phylum Mollusca; class Bivalvia; order Venerida; family Mactridae; genus Lutraria; species Lutraria lutraria. Next base: position 11,770,850 of record OZ026851.1, on the reverse strand, counting down.
TTGTAATTATTAGAAAGTACACCATTGAAGTCACGCGACAAAATATGCTCATTGTGGGTTTAATGGCATTATTAGAATACACACCATAGAAGTCACGCGACAAAATATTCTTTTTTTGGGGTCCAAAGACATTATTAGAATGCACACGATAGAAGTCACGCGACAAAACCTTCTTATTTTGGGTTCAATGACATTATTAGAATGCACACCATAGAAGTCACACGAACAAATCTTCTTATTTTGGGTTAATTGTAATTATTAGTAAGCACACCATTGAAGTCACGCGATAAAACCTTCTTATTTTGGGTTCAATGACATTATTAGAATACACACCATAGAAGTCACGCGACAAAATATTCTTTTTTTTGGGGTTCAAAGACATTATTAGAATGCACATCATAGAAGTCACGCGACAAAACCTTCTTATTTTGGGTTCAATGACATTATTAGAATGCACACCATAGAAGTCACGCGACAAAACCTTCTTTTTTTGGGTTCAATGACATTATTAGAATACACACCATAGAAGTCACGCGACAAAACATTCTTTTTTTGGGGTCCAAAGAAATGATTAGAATGCACACCATAGAAGTCACGCGACAAAACCTTCTTATTTTGGGTTCAATGACATTATTAGAATACACACCATAGAAGTCACGCGACAAAATATTCTTTTTTTTGGGGTCCAAAGACATTATTAGAATGCGCACCATAGAAGTCGCGCGACAAAACCTTCTTATTTTGGGTTTAATGACATTATTAGAATGCTCACCATAGAAGTCACACGAACCAATCTGCTTATTTTGGTTCAATTGTAATTATTACAAAGTACACCATTGAAGTCACGCGACAAAACCTTCTTATTTTGGGTTCAATGACATTATTAGAATACACACCATAGAAGTCACGCGACAAAATGTTCTTTTTTTGGGGTCCAAAGACATTATTGGAAAGCACACCATAGAAGTCACGCGACAAAACCTTCTTATTTTGGGTTTAATGACATTATTAGAATGCACACCCTAGAAGTCACGCGACAAAACCTTTTTATTTTAGGTTCAATGACATTATTAGAATGCACACCATAGAAGTCACACGAACAAATCGTCTTATTTCGGGTTAATTGTAATTATTAGAATGCACACCATAGAAGTCACACGAACAAATCTTCTTAATTTAGGTTAATTGTAATTATTAGAAAGTACACCATTGAAGTCACGCGACAAAACCTTCTTCATTTGGGTTCAATGACATTATTAGAATACACACCATAGAAGTCACGCGACAAAATATTCTTTTTTTTGGGGTCCAAAGACATTATTAGAATGCACACTTTAGAAGTCACGCGACAAAACCTTCTTATTTTGGGTTCAATGACATTATTAGAATGCACACCATAGAAGTCACGCGACAAAATATTCATTTTTTTGGGTCCAAAGACATTATTAGAATACACACCATAGAAGTCACACAACAAAATCTTCTCATGGTGGGTTTAACGACATTATTAGAATGCACACCATAGAAGTCACGCGACAAAACCTTCTTATTTTGGGTTCAATGACATTATTAGAATGCACACCATAGAAGTCACACGAACAAATCTTTTTATTTTGGGTTAATTGTAATTATTGGACTGCACACCATAGAAGTCACACGAACAAATCTTCTTATTTTGGGTTAATTGTAATTATTAGAATACACACAATAGAAGTCACGCAACAAAATATTCTTCTTTTGGGGTCCAAAGACATTATTAGAATGCACACCATAGAAGTCACGCGACAAAACTTTCTTATTTTGGGTTCAATGACATTATTAGAATGCACACCATAGAAGTCACGCGACAAAATCTTCTTCATTTGGGTTCAATGACATTATTAGAATGCACACAATAGAAGTCACGCGACAAAACCTTCTTATTTTGGGTTCAATGACATTATTAGAATGCACACCATAGAAGTCACGCGACAAAACCTTCTTATTTTGGGGTCCAAAGACATTATTAGAATGCACACCATAGAAGTCACGCGACATAACCTTCTTATTTTGGGTTTTATGACATTATTAGATAGGGCTGTCCCGATATGGCTGTGTACCGGTACGTACCGGTACAGTGTTGAACGATATGCGTATCGTATCGTAAGGTCCTGTATCGGCCGTATCGCGTTTTTTTTACTTTTACGTTAAAAACTCCTAGAATGTTTAACAACTGAACTAGATTTACGTATGTTCTCTCATTTAATCATCGACAATGCTTTGTCATCTCCATATTCTATATTTAAAGACATTAGCTGCGTGTGGTAAAGGTAGACAGCGGATTCGATTCGAATATTCAGATTTTGCCAACTTGAAGTCGATATTGGCCTAAAAATCATATTAATTTATTGAACGATATTTTAGAATTTCTCTTTTAACAAATGAGGAACAGATTTTCAAATTTCCGAAACATAGATCCGGCATTAAATTTTCAAACACATGCACGAATATTCAAGCAGCTAGTTTGAGTACCAGCTAGCTTTACCTATAAAGTTGCCGTCGTCTGCACTAACAATCTGTAATTACTGGAAATGGCTTAGGCACCATTTAACTTTAAAACGCCACCAAGTAATTTTACATAAATATATGGCAGCATTTTGGTTTGCCGATTGATGAAACAAAGAATCACGTAGCAGTCTGTAAGAAATGTCACTGCGATCTGTATAGTGGTGGGACTAGCAACTTTAGAACACATAATTATGTCTCCAAATCATAACATCCAAGTTGAAGGTTTCAAAAGTTTATTATTAATTTAGTATTGTTTTTCAATAATCATAAAACCTGATTCTTTAAAAAATTTTATCTGGCTAATAGTCGGAATTATGTACGAATTCCAACTTTCCGGTACTGACCGTGTTTTTAAGTTAGGAGATACAATGCATTGCGAGTAACAGGAGAAATTTAAAAAATTGAAATATAATTTAACCAAAATCAACTAAACATTTGTAAATCAAATTGATGACTTTGAAGTGCAAGACAATTTTGGTTTTATACCTTTTTAACAGTTAATTAGGACTTTCTAGCACCAAACAAGTGTGCAGAGTTCCAAAAAAACACTAATATTATAACGTATTTCATTACTTCAAAATACTTTTATATCGTATCGTAGATATCGTATATCGCTAGTACCGTATCGCAATACGTATCGTATCGGCTGAGACATGTATCGGGACAGCCCTATTATGAGAATACACACCATAGAAGTCACGCGACAAAATATTCTTTTTTGGGGGTTCAAAGACATTATTAGAATGCACACCATAGAAGTCACGCGACAAAACCTTCTTATTTGGGTTCAATGACATTATTAGAATGCACACCATAGAAGTCACATGAACAAATCTTCCTATTTTGGGTTAATTGTAATTATTAGAATACACACCATAGAAGTCACGCGACAAAATATTCTTTTTTTTGGGGTGCAAAGACATTATTAGAATGCACACCATAGAAGTCACGCGAGAAAACCTTCTGATTTTGGGGACAATGCCATTATTAGAATGCACACCATAGAAGTCACGCGACAAAACCTTCTTATTTTGGGTTCAATGACATTATTAGAATGCACACCATAGAAGTCACACGAACAAAATCTTCTTATTTTGGGTTAATTGTAATTATAAGAATGCACACGATTGAAGTCACGCGACAAAATCTTCTTATTTTGGGTTTAATGACATTATTAGAATGCACACCATAGAAGTCACGCGACAAAACCTTCTTATTTTGGGTTCAATGACATTATTAGAATACACATCATAGAAGTCACGCGAGAAAACCATCTTATTTTGGGTTCAATGACATTATTAGAATGCACACCATAGAAGTCACGCGACAAAACCTTCTTATTTTGGGTTTAATGACATTATTAGAATGCACACCATAGAAGTCACGCGACAAAATATTGTTATTTTGGGTTTAATGACATTATTAGAATGCACACCATAGAAGTCACGCGACAAAACCTTCTTATTTTGGGTTCAATGACATTATTAGAATACACACCATAGAAGTCACGCGACAAAATCTTCTTATTTTGGGTTCAATGACATTATTAGAATGCACACCATAGAAGTCACACGAACAATTTTTTTTATTTTGGGTTAATTGTAATTATTGGACTGCTCACCATAGAAGTCACACGAACAAATCTTCTTATTTTGGGTTTAATGATATTATAAGAATGCACACCATAGAAGTCACGCGACAAAATATTCTTATTTTGGGTTTAATGACATTATTAGAATGCACACCATAGAAGTCACGCGACAAAACCTTCTTATTTTGGGTTCAATGACATTATTAGAATGCACACCATAGAAGTCACACGAACAAATCTTCTTCTTTTGGGTTAATTGTAATTATTAGAAAGTACACCATTGAAGTCACGCGACAAAACCTTCTTAATTGGGTTCAATGACATTATTAGAATACACACCATAGAAGTCACGCGACAAAATATTCTTTTTTTTTGGGTCCAAAGACATTATTAGAATGTGCACCATAGAAGTCGCTCGACAAAACCTTCTTATTTTGGGTTCAATGACATTATTAGAATGCACACCATAGAAGTCACACGAACAAATCTTCTTATTTTGGGTTAATTGTAATTATTAGAATGCACAGCAAAGAAGTCACACGAACAAATCTACTTATTTTGGGTTAATTGTAATTATTAGAATGCACAGCAAAGAAGTCACACGAACAAATCTACTTATTTTGGGTTAATTGTAATTATTAGAAAGTACACCATAGAAGTCACGCGACAAAATCTTCTCATTGTGGGTTTAATGACAGTATTAGAATGCACACCATAGAAGTCACGCGACAAAACCTTCTGATTTTGGGCTCAATGACATTATTAGAATGCACACCATAGAAGTCGCGCGACAAAACCTTCTTATTTTGGGTTTAATGACATTATTAGAATGCTCACCATAGAAGTCACACGAACCAATCTGCTTTATTTGGGTCAATTGTAATTATTACAAAGTACACCATTGAAGTCACGCGACAAAACCTTCTTATTTTGGGTTCAATGACATTATTAGAATACACACCATAGAAGTCACGCGAGAAAATATTCTTTTTTTGGGGTCCAAAGACATTATTAGAATGCACACCCTAGAAGTCACGCGACAAAACCTTTTTATTTTAGGTTCAATGACATTATTGGAATGCACACCATAGAAGTCACACGAACAAATCTTCTTATTTTGGGTTAATTGTAATTATTAGAATGCACACCATAGAAGTCACACTAACAAATCTTCTTATTTTGGGTTAATTGTAATTATTAGAAAGTACACCATTGAAGTCACGCGCCAAAACCTTCTTATTTTGGGTTCAATGACATTATTAGAATACACACCATAGAAGTCACACGAACAAATCTTATTTTGGGTTAATTGTAATTATTAGAAAGTACACCATTGAAGTCACGCGACAAAACCTTCTTATTTTGGGTTTAATGACATTATAAGAATGCACACCATAGAAGTCACGCGACAAAACCTTCTTATTTTGGGTTAATTGTAATTATTAGAATGCACACCATAGAAGTCACACGAACAAATCTTCTTATTATGGGTTAATTGTAATTATTGGAAAGTACACCATTGAAGTCACGCGAGAAAACTTTCTTATTTTGGGTTCAATGACATTATTAGAATGCACACCATAGAAGTCACACGAACAAATCTTCTTATTTTGGGTTAATTGTAATTATTAGAAAGTACACCATTGAAGTCACGCGACAAAATATGCTCATTGTGGGTTTAATGGCATTATTAGAATACACACCATAGAAGTCACGCGACAAAATATTCTTTTTTTGGGGTCCAAAGACATTATTAGAATGCACACGATAGAAGTCACGCGACAAAACCTTCTTATTTTGGGTTCAATGACATTATTAGAATGCACACCATAGAAGTCACACGAACAAATCTTCTTATTTTGGGTTAATTGTAATTATTAGTAAGCACACCATTGAAGTCACGCGATAAAACCTTCTTATTTTGGGTTCAATGACATTATTAGAATACACACCATAGAAGTCACGCGACAAAATATTCTTTTTTTTGGGGTTCAAAGACATTATTAGAATGCACATCATAGAAGTCACGCGACAAAACCTTCTTATTTTGGGTTCAATGACATTATTAGAATGCACACCATAGAAGTCACGCGACAAAACCTTCTTTTTTTGGGTTCAATGACATTATTAGAATACACACCATAGAAGTCACGCGACAAAACATTCTTTTTTTGGGGTCCAAAGAAATGATTAGAATGCACACCATAGAAGTCACGCGACAAAACCTTCTTATTTTGGGTTCAATGACATTATTAGAATACACACCATAGAAGTCACGCGACAAAATATTCTTTTTTTTGGGGTCCAAAGACATTATTAGAATGCGCACCATAGAAGTCGCGCGACAAAACCTTCTTATTTTGGGTTTAATGACATTATTAGAATGCTCACCATAGAAGTCACACGAACCAATCTGCTTATTTTGGTTCAATTGTAATTATTACAAAGTACACCATTGAAGTCACGCGACAAAACCTTCTTATTTTGGGTTCAATGACATTATTAGAATACACACCATAGAAGTCACGCGACAAAATGTTCTTTTTTTGGGGTCCAAAGACATTATTGGAAAGCACACCATAGAAGTCACGCGACAAAACCTTCTTATTTTGGGTTTAATGACATTATTAGAATGCACACCCTAGAAGTCACGCGACAAAACCTTTTTATTTTAGGTTCAATGACATTATTAGAATGCACACCATAGAAGTCACACGAACAAATCGTCTTATTTCGGGTTAATTGTAATTATTAGAATGCACACCATAGAAGTCACACGAACAAATCTTCTTAATTTAGGTTAATTGTAATTATTAGAAAGTACACCATTGAAGTCACGCGACAAAACCTTCTTCATTTGGGTTCAATGACATTATTAGAATACACACCATAGAAGTCACGCGACAAAATATTCTTTTTTTTGGGGTCCAAAGACATTATTAGAATGCACACTTTAGAAGTCACGCGACAAAACCTTCTTATTTTGGGTTCAATGACATTATTAGAATGCACACCATAGAAGTCACGCGACAAAATATTCATTTTTTTGGGTCCAAAGACATTATTAGAATACACACCATAGAAGTCACACAACAAAATCTTCTCATGGTGGGTTTAACGACATTATTAGAATGCACACCATAGAAGTCACGCGACAAAACCTTCTTATTTTGGGTTCAATGACATTATTAGAATGCACACCATAGAAGTCACACGAACAAATCTTTTTATTTTGGGTTAATTGTAATTATTGGACTGCACACCATAGAAGTCACACGAACAAATCTTCTTATTTTGGGTTAATTGTAATTATTAGAATACACACAATAGAAGTCACGCAACAAAATATTCTTCTTTTGGGGTCCAAAGACATTATTAGAATGCACACCATAGAAGTCACGCGACAAAACTTTCTTATTTTGGGTTCAATGACATTATTAGAATGCACACCATAGAAGTCACGCGACAAAATCTTCTTCATTTGGGTTCAATGACATTATTAGAATGCACACAATAGAAGTCACGCGACAAAACCTTCTTATTTTGGGTTCAATGACATTATTAGAATGCACACCATAGAAGTCACGCGACAAAACCTTCTTATTTTGGGGTCCAAAGACATTATTAGAATGCACACCATAGAAGTCACGCGACATAACCTTCTTATTTTGGGTTTTATGACATTATTAGATAGGGCTGTCCCGATATGGCTGTGTACCGGTACGTACCGGTACAGTGTTGAACGATATGCGTATCGTATCGTAAGGTCCTGTATCGGCCGTATCGCGTTTTTTTTACTTTTACGTTAAAAACTCCTAGAATGTTTAACAACTGAACTAGATTTACGTATGTTCTCTCATTTAATCATCGACAATGCTTTGTCATCTCCATATTCTATATTTAAAGACATTAGCTGCGTGTGGTAAAGGTAGACAGCGGATTCGATTCGAATATTCAGATTTTGCCAACTTGAAGTCGATATTGGCCTAAAAATCATATTAATTTATTGAACGATATTTTAGAATTTCTCTTTTAACAAATGAGGAACAGATTTTCAAATTTCCGAAACATAGATCCGGCATTAAATTTTCAAACACATGCACGAATATTCAAGCAGCTAGTTTGAGTACCAGCTAGCTTTACCTATAAAGTTGCCGTCGTCTGCACTAACAATCTGTAATTACTGGAAATGGCTTAGGCACCATTTAACTTTAAAACGCCACCAAGTAATTTTACATAAATATATGGCAGCAGTTTGGTTTGCCGATTGATGAAACAAAGAATCACGTAGCAGTCTGTAAGAAATGTCACTGCGATCTGTATAGTGGTGGGACTAGCAACTTTAGAACACATAATTATGTCTCCAAATCATAACATCCAAGTTGAAGGTTTCAAAAGTTTATTATTAATTTAGTATTGTTTTTCAATAATCATAAAACCTGATTCTTTAAAAAAATTTATCTGGCTAATAGTCGGAATTATGTACGAATTCCAACTTTCCGGTACTGACCGTGTTTTTAAGTTAGGAGATACAATGCATTGCGAGTAACAGGAGAAATTTAAAAAATTGAAATATAATTTAACCAAAATCAACTAAACATTTGTAAATCAAATTGATGACTTTGAAGTGCAAGACAATTTTGGTTTTATACCTTTTTAACAGTTAATTAGGACTTTCTAGCACCAAACAAGTGTGCAGAGTTCCAAAAAAACACTAATATTATAACGTATTTCATTACTTCAAAATACTTTTATATCGTATCGTAGATATCGTATATCGCTAGTACCGTATCGCAATACGTATCGTATCGGCTGAGACATGTATCGGGACAGCCCTATTATGAGAATACACACCATAGAAGTCACGCGACAAAATATTCTTTTTTGGGGGTTCAAAGACATTATTAGAATGCACACCATAGAAGTCACGCGACAAAACCTTCTTATTTTGGGTTCAATGACATTATTAGAATGCACACCATAGAAGTCACACGAACAAATCTTCTTATTTTGGGTTTAATGATATTATAAGAATGCACACCATAGAAGTCACGCGACAAAATATTCTTATTTTGGGTTTAATGACATTATTAGAATGCACACCATAGAAGTCACGCGACAAAACCTTCTTATTTTGGGTTCAATTACATTATTAGAATGCACACCATAGAAGTCACACTATCAAATCTTCTTCTTTTGGGTTAATTGTAATTATTAGAAAGAACACCATTGAAGTCACGCGACAAAACCTTCTTAATTGGGTTCAATGACATTATTAGAATACACACCATAGAAGTCACGCGACAAAATATTCTTTTTTTTTGGGTCCAAAGACATTATTAGAATGTGCACCATAGAAGTCGCTCGACAAAACCTTCTTATTTTGGGTTCAATGACATTATTAGAATGCACACCATAGAAGTCACACGAACAAATCTTCTTATTTTGGGTTAATTGTAATTATTAGAATGCACAGCAAAGAAGTCACACGAACAAATCTACTTATTTTGGGTTAATTGTAATTATTAGAAAGTACACCATAGAAGTCACGCGACAAAATCTTCTCATTGTGGGTTTAATGACAGTATTAGAATGCACACCATAGAAGTCACGCGACAAAACCTTCTGATTTTGGGCTCAATGACATTATTAGAATGCACACCATAGAAGTCACGCGACAAAACCTTCTTATTTTGGGGGACAATGACATTATTAAAAAACACACCATAGAAGTCACGCGACAAAATATTCTTTTTTTGGGGTCCGAAGACATTATTAGAATGCACACAATAGAAGTCACGCGACAAAACCTTATTATTTTGGGTTTAATGACATTATTAGAATGCACACCATAGAAATCACGCGACAAAACCTTATTTTGGGTTCAATGACATTATTAGAATGCACACCATTGAAGTCACACGAACAAATCTTCTTATTTTGGGTTAATTGTAATTATTAGAATGCACACCATAGAAGTCACACGAACAAATCTTCTTATTATGGGTTAATTGTAATTATTAGAAAGTACACCATTGAAGTCACGCGACAAAACTTTCTTATTTTGGGTTCAATGACATTTTAATTTATTAGAATACACACCATAGAAGTCACGCGACAAAATATTCTTTTTTTGGGGTCCAAAGACATTATTAGAATGCACACTTTAGAAGTCACGCGATAAAACCTTCTTATTTTGGGTTCAATGACATTATTAGAATGCACACCATAGAAGTCACACGAACAAATCTTCTTATTTTGGGTGAATTGTAATTATTAGAAAGTACACCATTGAAGTCACGCGACAAAACCTTCTTAATTGGGTTCAATGACATTATTAGAATACACACCATAGAAGTCACGCGACAAAATATTCTTTTTTTTAAGGTCCAAAGACATTATTAGAATGCGCACCATAGAAGTCGCGCGACAAAACCTTCTTATTTTGGGTTTAATGACATTATTAGAATGCTCACCATAGAAGTCACACGAACCAATCTGCTTTATTTGGTTCAATTGTAATTATTACAAAGTACACCATTGAAGTCACGCGACAAAACCTTCTTATTTTGGGTTCAATGACATTATTAGAATACACACCATAGAAGTCACGCGACAAAATATTCTTTTTTTGGGGTCCAAAGACATTATTAGAATGCACACCCTAGAAGTCACGCGACAAAACCTTTTTATTTTAGGTTCAATGACATTATTGGAATGCACACCATAGAAGTCACACGAACAAATCTTCTTATTTTGGGTTAATTGTAAATATTAGAATGCACACCATAGAAGTCACACTAACAAATCTTCTTATTTTGGGTTAATTGTAATTATTAGAAAGTACACCATTGAAGTCACGCGCCAAAACCTTCTTATTTTGGGTTCAATGACATTATTAGAATACACACCATAGAAGTCACACGAACAAATCTTATTTTGGGTTAATTGTAATTATTAGAAAGTACACCATTGAAGTCACGCGACAAAACCTTCTTATTTTGGGTTTAATGACATTATAAGAATGCACACCATAGAAGTCACGCGACAAAACCTTCTTATTTTGGGTTAATTGTAATTATTAGAATGCACACCATAGAAGTCACACGAACAAATCTTCTTATTATGGGTTAATTGTAATTATTAGAAAGTACACCATTGAAGTCACGCGAGAAAACTTTCTTATTTTGGGTTCAATGACATTATTAGAATGCACACCATAGAAGTCACACGAACAAATCTTCTTATTTTGGGTTAATTGTAATTATTAGAAAGTACACCATTGAAGACACGCGACAAAATATGCTCATTGTGGGTTTAATGGCATTATTAGAATACGCACCATAGAAGTCACGCGACAAAATATTCTTTTTTTGGGGTCCAAAGACATTATTAGAATGCACACGATAGAAGTCACGCGACAAAACCTTCTTATTTTGGGTTCAATGACATTATTAGAATGCACACCATAGAAGTCACACGAACAAATCTTCTTATTTTGGGTTAATTGTAATTATTAGTAAGCACACCATTGAAGTCACGCGATAAAACCTTCTTATTTTGGGTTCAATGACATTATTAGAATACACACCATAGAAGTCACGCGACAAAATATTCTTTTTTTTGGGGTTCAAAGACATTATTAGAATGCACACCATAGAAGTCACGCGTCAAAACCTTCTTATTTTGGGTTCAATGACATTATTAGAATGCACACCATAGAAGTCACGCGACAAAATCTTCTTCATTTGGGTTCAATGACATTATTAGAATGCACACAATAGAAGTCACGCGACAAAACCTTCTTATTTTGGGTTCAATGACATTATTAGAATGCACACCATAGAAGTCACGCGACAAAACCTTCTTATTTTGGGGTCCAAAGACATTATTAGAATGCACACCATAGAAGTCACGCGACATAACCTTCTTATTTTGGGTTTTATGACATTATTAGATAGGGCTGTCCCGATATGGCTGTGTACCGGTACGTACCGGTACAGTGTTGAACGATATGCGTATCGTATCGTAAGGTCCTGTATCGGCCGTATCGCGTTTTTTTTACTTTTACGTTAAAAACTCCTAGAATGTTTAACAACTGAACTAGATTTACGTATGTTCTCTCATTTAATCATCGACAATGCTTTGTCATCTCCATATTCTATATTTAAAGACATTAGCTGCGTGTGGTAAAGGTAGACAGCGGATTCGATTCGAATATTCAGATTTTGCCAACTTGAAGTCGATATTGGCCTAAAAATCATATTAATTTATTGAACGATATTTTAGAATTTCTCTTTTAACAAATGAGGAACAGATTTTCAAATTTCCGAAACATAGATCCGGCATTAAATTTTCAAACACATGCACGAATATTCAAGCAGCTAGTTTGAGTACCAGCTAGCTTTACCTATAAAGTTGCCGTCGTCTGCACTAACAATCTGTAATTACTGGAAATGGCTTAGGCACCATTTAACTTTAAAACGCCACCAAGTAATTTTACATAAATATATGGCAGCAGTTTGGTTTGCCGATTGATGAAACAAAGAATCACGTAGCAGTCTGTAAGAAATGTCACTGCGATCTGTATAGTGGTGGGACTAGCAACTTTAGAACACATAATTATGTCTCCAAATCATAACATCCAAGTTGAAGGTTTCAAAAGTTTATTATTAATTTAGTATTGTTTTTCAATAATCATAAAACCTGATTCTTTAAAAAAATTTATCTGGCTAATAGTCGGAATTATGTACGAATTCCAACTTTCCGGTACTGACCGTGTTTTTAAGTTAGGAGATACAATGCATTGCGAGTAACAGGAGAAATTTAAAAAATTGAAATATAATTTAACCAAAATCAACTAAACATTTGTAAATCAAATTGATGACTTTGAAGTGCAAGACAATTTTGGTTTTATACCTTTTTAACAGTTAATTAGGACTTTCTAGCACCAAACAAGTGTGCAGAGTTCCAAAAAAACACTAATATTATAACGTATTTCATTACTTCAAAATACTTTTATATCGTATCGTAGATATCGTATATCGCTAGTACCGTATCGCAATACGTATCGTATCGGCTGAGACATGTATCGGGACAGCCCTATTATGAGAATACACACCATAGAAGTCACGCGACAAAATATTCTTTTTTGGGGGTTCAAAGACATTATTAGAATGCACACCATAGAAGTCACGCGACAAAACCTTCTTATTTTGGGTTCAATGACATTATTAGAATGCACACCATAGAAGTCACACGAACAAATCTTCTTATTTTGGGTTTAATGATATTATAAGAATGCACACCATAGAAGTCACGCGACAAAATATTCTTATTTTGGGTTTAATGACATTATTAGAATGCACACCATAGAAGTCACGCGACAAAACCTTCTTATTTTGGGTTCAATTACATTATTAGAATGCACACCATAGAAGTCACACTATCAAATCTTCTTCTTTTGGGTTAATTGTAATTATTAGAAAGAACACCATTGAAGTCACGCGACAAAACCTTCTTAATTGGGTTCAATGACATTATTAGAATACACACCATAGAAGTCACGCGACAAAATATTCTTTTTTTTTGGGTCCAAAGACATTATTAGAATGTGCACCATAGAAGTCGCTCGACAAAACCTTCTTATTTTGGGTTCAATGACATTATTAGAATGCACACCATAGAAGTCACACGAACAAATCTTCTTATTTTGGGTTAATTGTAATTATTAGAATGCACAGCAAAGAAGTCACACGAACAAATCTACTTATTTTGGGTTAATTGTAATTATTAGAAAGTACACCATAGAAGTCACGCGACAAAATCTTCTCATTGTGGGTTTAATGACAGTATTAGAATGCACACCATAGAAGTCACGCGACAAAACCTTCTGATTTTGGGCTCAATGACATTATTAGAATGCACACCATAGAAGTCACGCGACAAAACCTTCTTATTTTGGGGGACAATGACATTATTAAAAAACACACCATAGAAGTCACGCGACAAAATATTCTTTTTTTGGGGTCCGAAGACATTATTAGAATGCACACAATAGAAGTCACGCGACAAAACCTTATTATTTTGGGTTTAATGACATTATTAGAATGCACACCATAGAAATCACGCGACAAAACCTTATTTTGGGTTCAATGACATTATTAGAATGCACACCATTGAAGTCACACGAACAAATCTTCTTATTTTGGGTTAATTGTAATTATTAGAATGCACACCATAGAAGTCACACGAACAAATCTTCTTATTATGGGTTAATTGTAATTATTAGAAAGTACACCATTGAAGTCACGCGACAAAACTTTCTTATTTTGGGTTCAATGACATTTTAATTTATTAGAATACACACCATAGAAGTCACGCGACAAAATATTCTTTTTTTGGGGTCCAAAGACATTATTAGAATGCACACTTTAGAAGTCACGCGATAAAACCTTCTTATTTTGGGTTCAATGACATTATTAGAATGCACACCATAGAAGTCACACGAACAAATCTTCTTATTTTGGGTGAATTGTAATTATTAGAAAGTACACCATTGAAGTCACGCGACAAAACCTTCTTAATTGGGTTCAATGACATTATTAGAATACACACCATAGAAGTCACGCGACAAAATATTCTTTTTTTTAAGGTCCAAAGACATTATTAGAATGCGCACCATAGAAGTCGCGCGACAAAACCTTCTTATTTTGGGTTTAATGACATTATTAGAATGCTCACCATAGAAGTCACACGAACCAATCTGCTTTATTTGGTTCAATTGTAATTATTACAAAGTACACCATTGAAGTCACGCGACAAAACCTTCTTATTTTGGGTTCAATGACATTATTAGAATACACACCATAGAAGTCACGCGACAAAATATTCTTTTTTTGGGGTCCAAAGACATTATTAGAATGCACACCCTAGAAGTCACGCGACAAAACCTTTTTATTTTAGGTTCAATGACATTATTGGAATGCACACCATAGAAGTCACACGAACAAATCTTCTTATTTTGGGTTAATTGTAAATATTAGAATGCACACCATAGAAGTCACACTAACAAATCTTCTTATTTTGGGTTAATTGTAATTATTAGAAAGTACACCATTGAAGTCACGCGCCAAAACCTTCTTATTTTGGGTTCAATGACATTATTAGAATACACACCATAGAAGTCACACGAACAAATCTTATTTTGGGTTAATTGTAATTATTAGAAAGTACACCATTGAAGTCACGCGACAAAACCTTCTTATTTTGGGTTTAATGACATTATAAGAATGCACACCATAGAAGTCACGCGACAAAACCTTCTTATTTTGGGTTAATTGTAATTATTAGAATGCACACCATAGAAGTCACACGAACAAATCTTCTTATTATGGGTTAATTGTAATTATTAGAAAGTACACCATTGAAGTCACGCGAGAAAACTTTCTTATTTTGGGTTCAATGACATTATTAGAATGCACACCATAGAAGTCACACGAACAAATCTTCTTATTTTGGGTTAATTGTAATTATTAGAAAGTACACCATTGAAGACACGCGACAAAATATGCTCATTGTGGGTTTAATGGCATTATTAGAATACGCACCATAGAAGTCACGCGACAAAATATTCTTTTTTTGGGGTCCAAAGACATTATTAGAATGCACACGATAGAAGTCACGCGACAAAACCTTCTTATTTTGGGTTCAATGACATTATTAGAATGCACACCATAGAAGTCACACGAACAAATCTTCTTATTTTGGGTTAATTGTAATTATTAGTAAGCACACCATTGAAGTCACGCGATAAAACCTTCTTATTTTGGGTTCAATGACATTATTAGAATACACACCATAGAAGTCACGCGACAAAATATTCTTTTTTTTGGGGTTCAAAGACATTATTAGAATGCACACCATAGAAGTCACGCGTCAAAACCTTCTTATTTTGGGTTCAATGACATTATTAGAATGCACACCATAGAAGTCACGCGACAAAATCTTCTTCATTTGGGTTCAATGACATTATTAGAATGCACACAATAGAAGTCACGCGACAAAACCTTCTTATTTTGGGTTCAATGACATTATTAGAATGCACACCATAGAAGTCACGCGACAAAACCTTCTTATTTTGGGGTCCAAAGACATTATTAGAATGCACACCATAGAAGTCACGCGACATAACCTTCTTATTTTGGGTTTTATGACATTATTAGATAGGGCTGTCCCGATATGGCTGTGTACCGGTACGTACCGGTACAGTGTTGAACGATATGCGTATCGTATCGTAAGGTCCTGTATCGGCCGTATCGCGTTTTTTTTACTTTTACGTTAAAAACTCCTAGAATGTTTAACAACTGAACTAGATTTACGTATGTTCTCTCATTTAATCATCGACAATGCTTTGTCATCTCCATATTCTATATTTAAAGACATTAGCTGCGTGTGGTAAAGGTAGACAGCGGATTCGATTCGAATATTCAGATTTTGCCAACTTGAAGTCGATATTGGCCTAAAAATCATATTAATTTATTGAACGATATTTTAGAATTTCTCTTTTAACAAATGAGGAACAGATTTTCAAATTTCCGAAACATAGATCCGGCATTAAATTTTCAAACACATGCACGAATATTCAAGCAGCTAGTTTGAGTACCAGCTAGCTTTACCTATAAAGTTGCCGTCGTCTGCACTAACAATCTGTAATTACTGGAAATGGCTTAGGCACCATTTAACTTTAAAACGCCACCAAGTAATTTTACATAAATATATGGCAGCAGTTTGGTTTGCCGATTGATGAAACAAAGAATCACGTAGCAGTCTGTAAGAAATGTCACTGCGATCTGTATAGTGGTGGGACTAGCAACTTTAGAACACATAATTATGTCTCCAAATCATAACATCCAAGTTGAAGGTTTCAAAAGTTTATTATTAATTTAGTATTGTTTTTCAATAATCATAAAACCTGATTCTTTAAAAAAATTTATCTGGCTAATAGTCGGAATTATGTACGAATTCCAACTTTCCGGTACTGACCGTGTTTTTAAGTTAGGAGATACAATGCATTGCGAGTAACAGGAGAAATTTAAAAAATTGAAATATAATTTAACCAAAATCAACTAAACATTTGTAAATCAAATTGATGACTTTGAAGTGCAAGACAATTTTGGTTTTATACCTTTTTAACAGTTAATTAGGACTTTCTAGCACCAAACAAGTGTGCAGAGTTCCAAAAAAACACTAATATTATAACGTATTTCATTACTTCAAAATACTTTTATATCGTATCGTAGATATCGTATATCGCTAGTACCGTATCGCAATACGTATCGTATCGGCTGAGACATGTATCGGGACAGCCCTATTATGAGAATACACACCATAGAAGTCACGCGACAAAATATTCTTTTTTGGGGGTTCAAAGACATTATTAGAATGCACACCATAGAAGTCACGCGACAAAACCTTCTTATTTTGGGTTCAATGACATTATTAGAATGCACACCATAGAAGTCACACGAACAAATCTTCTTATTTTGGGTTTAATGATATTATAAGAATGCACACCATAGAAGTCACGCGACAAAATATTCTTATTTTGGGTTTAATGACATTATTAGAATGCACACCATAGAAGTCACGCGACAAAACCTTCTTATTTTGGGTTCAATTACATTATTAGAATGCACACCATAGAAGTCACACTATCAAATCTTCTTCTTTTGGGTTAATTGTAATTATTAGAAAGAACACCATTGAAGTCACGCGACAAAACCTTCTTAATTGGGTTCAATGACATTATTAGAATACACACCATAGAAGTCACGCGACAAAATATTCTTTTTTTTTGGGTCCAAAGACATTATTAGAATGTGCACCATAGAAGTCGCTCGACAAAACCTTCTTATTTTGGGTTCAATGACATTATTAGAATGCACACCATAGAAGTCACACGAACAAATCTTCTTATTTTGGGTTAATTGTAATTATTAGAATGCACAGCAAAGAAGTCACACGAACAAATCTACTTATTTTGGGTTAATTGTAATTATTAGAAAGTACACCATAGAAGTCACGCGACAAAATCTTCTCATTGTGGGTTTAATGACAGTATTAGAATGCACACCATAGAAGTCACGCGACAAAACCTTCTGATTTTGGGCTCAATGACATTATTAGAATGCACACCATAGAAGTCACGCGACAAAACCTTCTTATTTTGGGGGACAATGACATTATTAAAAAACACACCATAGAAGTCACGCGACAAAATATTCTTTTTTTGGGGTCCGAAGACATTATTAGAATGCACACAATAGAAGTCACGCGACAAAACCTTATTATTTTGGGTTTAATGACATTATTAGAATGCACACCATAGAAATCACGCGACAAAACCTTATTTTGGGTTCAATGACATTATTAGAATGCACACCATTGAAGTCACACGAACAAATCTTCTTATTTTGGGTTAATTGTAATTATTAGAATGCACACCATAGAAGTCACACGAACAAATCTTCTTATTATGGGTTAATTGTAATTATTAGAAAGTACACCATTGAAGTCACGCGACAAAACTTTCTTATTTTGGGTTCAATGACATTTTAATTTATTAGAATACACACCATAGAAGTCACGCGACAAAATATTCTTTTTTTGGGGTCCAAAGACATTATTAGAATGCACACTTTAGAAGTCACGCGATAAAACCTTCTTATTTTGGGTTCAATGACATTATTAGAATGCACACCATAGAAGTCACACGAACAAATCTTCTTATTTTGGGTGAATTGTAATTATTAGAAAGTACACCATTGAAGTCACGCGACAAAACCTTCTTAATTGGGTTCAATGACATTATTAGAATACACACCATAGAAGTCACGCGACAAAATATTCTTTTTTTTAAGGTCCAAAGACATTATTAGAATGCGCACCATAGAAGTCGCGCGACAAAACCTTCTTATTTTGGGTTTAATGACATTATTAGAATGCTCACCATAGAAGTCACACGAACCAATCTGCTTTATTTGGTTCAATTGTAATTATTACAAAGTACACCATTGAAGTCACGCGACAAAACCTTCTTATTTTGGGTTCAATGACATTATTAGAATACACACCATAGAAGTCACGCGACAAAATATTCTTTTTTTGGGGTCCAAAGACATTATTAGAATGCACACCCTAGAAGTCACGCGACAAAACCTTTTTATTTTAGGTTCAATGACATTATTGGAATGCACACCATAGAAGTCACACGAACAAATCTTCTTATTTTGGGTTAATTGTAAATATTAGAATGCACACCATAGAAGTCACACTAACAAATCTTCTTATTTTGGGTTAATTGTAATTATTAGAAAGTACACCATTGAAGTCACGCGCCAAAACCTTCTTATTTTGGGTTCAATGACATTATTAGAATACACACCATAGAAGTCACACGAACAAATCTTATTTTGGGTTAATTGTAATTATTAGAAAGTACACCATTGAAGTCACGCGACAAAACCTTCTTATTTTGGGTTTAATGACATTATAAGAATGCACACCATAGAAGTCACGCGACAAAACCTTCTTATTTTGGGTTAATTGTAATTATTAGAATGCACACCATAGAAGTCACACGAACAAATCTTCTTATTATGGGTTAATTGTAATTATTAGAAAGTACACCATTGAAGTCACGCGAGAAAACTTTCTTATTTTGGGTTCAATGACATTATTAGAATGCACACCATAGAAGTCACACGAACAAATCTTCTTATTTTGGGTTAATTGTAATTATTAGAAAGTACACCATTGAAGACACGCGACAAAATATGCTCATTGTGGGTTTAATGGCATTATTAGAATACGCACCATAGAAGTCACGCGACAAAATATTCTTTTTTTGGGGTCCAAAGACATTATTAGAATGCACACGATAGAAGTCACGCGACAAAACCTTCTTATTTTGGGTTCAATGACATTATTAGAATGCACACCATAGAAGTCACACGAACAAATCTTCTTATTTTGGGTTAATTGTAATTATTAGTAAGCACACCATTGAAGTCACGCGATAAAACCTTCTTATTTTGGGTTCAATGACATTATTAGAATACACACCATAGAAGTCACGCGACAAAATATTCTTTTTTTTGGGGTTCAAAGACATTATTAGAATGCACACCATAGAAGTCACGCGTCAAAACCTTCTTATTTTGGGTTCAATGACATTATTAGAATGCACACCATAGAAGTCACGCGACAAAACCTTCTTTTTTTGGGTTCAATGACATTATTAGAATACACACCATAGAAGTCACGCGACAAAACATTCTTTTTTTGGGGTCCAAAGAAATGATTAGAATGCACACCATAGAAGTCACGCGACAAAACCTTCTTATTTTGGGTTCAATGACATTATTAGAATACACACCATAGAAGTCACGCGACAAAATATTCTTTTTTTTGGGGTCCAAAGACATTATTAGAATGCGCACCATAGAAGTCGCGCGACATAACCTTCTTATTTTGGGTTTAATGACATTATTAGAATGCTCACCATAGAAGTCACACGAACCAATCTGCTTATTTCGGGTTAATTGTAATTATTAGAATGCACACCATAGAAGTCACACGAACAAATCTTCTTATTTTGGGTTTAATGATATTATAAGAATGCACACCATAGAAGTCACGCGACAAAATATTCTTATTTTGGGTTTAATGACATTATTAGAATGCACACTATAGAAGTCACGCGACAAAACCTTCTTATTTTGGGTTCAATGACATTATTAGAATGCACACCATAGAAGTCACGCGACAAAACCTTCTTATTTTGGGTTCAATGACATTATTAGAATGCACACCATAGAAGTCACGCGACAAAATCTTCTTTTTTTTGGGTCCAAAGACATTATTAGAATGCACACCCATAGAAGTCACGCAACAAAATCTTCTTATTTTGGGTTAGTTGTAATTATTAGAATGCACACCATTGAAGTCACGCGACAAAATCTTCTCATTGTGGGTTTAATGACATTATTAGAATGCACACCATAGAAGTCACGCGACAAAACCTTCTTATTTTGGGTTCAATGACGTTATTAGAATACACACCATAGAAGTTACGCGACAAAATATTCTTTTTTTTGGGTCCAAAGACATTATTAGAATACACACCATAGAAGTCACGCGTCAAAATATTCTTTTTTTGGGGTCCAAAGACATTATTAGAATGCACACCATAGAAGTCACGCGACAAAACCTTCTTATTTTTGGTTCAATGACATTATTAGAATGCACACCATAGAAGACACACGCACAAATCTTCTTATTTTGGGTTAATTGTAATTATCAGAAAGTACACCATTGAAGTCACGCGACAAAACCTTCTTATTTTGGGTTTAATGACATTATTAGAATGCACACCATAGAAGTCACACAACAAAATCTTCTCATGGTGGGTTTTACGACATTATTAGAATGCACACCATAGAAGTCACGCGACAAAACCTTCTTATTTTGGGTTCAATGACATTATTAGAATGCACACCATAGAAGTCACGCGACAAAACCTTCTTATTTTGGGTTCAATGACATTATTAGAATGCACACCATAGAAGTCACACGAACAAATCTTCTTATTTTGGGTTTATTGTAATTATAAGAATGCACACGATTGAAGTCACGCGACAAAATCTTCTTATTTTGGGTTCAATGACATTATTAGAATACACATCATAGAAGTCACGCGAGAAAACCATCTTATTTTGGGTTCAATGACATTATTAGAATGCACACCATAGAAGTCACGCGACAAAACCTTCTTATTTTGGGTTTAATGACATTATTAGAATGCACACCATAGAAGTCACGCGACAAAATATTGTTATTTTGGGTTTAATGACATTATTAGAATGCACACCATAGAAGTCACGCGACAAAACCTTCTTATTTTGGGTTCAATGACATTATTAGAATACACACCATAGAAGTCACGCGACAAAATCTTCTTATTTTGGGTTCAATGACATTATTAGAATGCACACCATAGAAGTCACACGAACAATTTTTTTTATTTTGGGTTAATTGTAATTATTGGACTGCTCACCATAGAAGTCACACGAACAAATCTTCTTATTTTGGGTTTAATGTTATTATAAGAATGCACACCATAGAAGTCACGCGACAAAATATTCTTATTTTGGGTTCAATGACATTATTAGAATGCACACCATAGAAGTCACACGAACAAATCTTTTTATTTTGGGTTAATTGTAATTATTGGACTGCACACCATAGAAGTCACACGAACAAATGTTCTTATTGTGGGTTAATTGTAATTATTAGAATAGACACAATAGAAGTCACGCAACAAAATATTCTTCTTTTGGGGTCCAAAGTCATTATTAGAATGCACACTATAGAAGTCACGCGACAAAACTTTCTTATTTTGGGTTCAATGACATTATTAGAATGCACACCATAGAAGTCACGCGACAAAACCTTCTGATTTTGGGTTCAATGACATTATTAAAATGCACACCATAGAAGTCACGCGACAAAACCTTCTTATTTTGGGTTCAATGACATTATTAGAATACACACCATAGAAGTCACGCGACAAAACCTTCTTCATTTGGGTTCAAAGACATTATTAGAATGCACACCATAGAAGTCACGCGACAAAACCTTCTTATTTTGGGTTCAATGACATTATTAGAATACACATCATAGAAGTCACGCGAGAAAACCATCTTATTTAAGGTTCAATGACATTATTAGAATGCACACCATAGAAGTCACGCGACAAAACCTTCTTATTTTGGGTTTAATGACATTATTAGAATGCACACCATAGAAGTCACGCGACAAAATATTGTTATTTTGGGTTTAATGACATTATTAGAATGCACACCATAGAAGTCACGCGACAAAACCTTCTTATATTGGGTTCAATGACATTATTAGAATACACACCATAGAAGTCACGCGACAAAATATTGTTATTTTGGGTTCAATGACATTATTAAAATGCACACCATAGAAGTCACACGAACAATTTTTTTTATTTTGGGTTAATTGTAATTATTGGACTGCACACCATAGAAGTCACACGAACAAATCTTCTTATTTTGGGTTTAATGATATTATAAGAATGCACACCATAGAAGTCACGCGACAAAATATTCTTATTTTGGGTTTAATGACATTATTGGAATACACACCATAGAAGTCACGCCACAAAACCTTCTTATTTTGGGTTCAATGACATTATTGGAATGCACACCATAGAAGTCACGCGACAAAACCTTCTTATTTTGGGTTCAATGACATTATTAGAATGCACACCATAGAAGTCACGCGACAAAACCTTCTTATTTTGGGTTCAATGACATTATTAGAATGCACACCATAGAAGTCACCCGAACAAATCTTCTTATTTTGGGTTAGTTTTAATTATTAGAATGCACACCATTGAAGTCACGCTACAAAATCTTCTTATTTTGGGTTTAATGACATTATTGGAATACACACCATAGAAGTCACGCCACAAAACCTTCTTATTTTGGGTTCAATGACATTATTGGAATGCACACCATAGAAGTCACGCGACAAAACCTTCTTATTTTGGGTTCAATGACATTATTAGAATGCACACCATAGAAGTCACGCGACAAAATCTTCTCATTGTGGGTTTAATGACATTATTAGAATGCACACCATAGAAGTCACGCGACAAAACCTTCTTATTTTGGGTTCAATGACATTATTAGTATACACACCATAGAAGTCACCCGACAAAACCTTCTTATTTTGTGTTCAATGACATTATTAGAATGCACACCATAGAAGTTACGCGACAAAATATTCTTTTTTTTGGGTCCAAAGACATTATTAGAATGCACACCCATAGAAGTCACGAAACAAAATCTTCTCATGGTGGGTTTAACGACATTATTAGAATGCACACCATAGAAGTCACGCGACAAAATATTCTTTTTTTGGGGTTCAAAGACATTATTAGAATGCACACCATAGAAGTCACGCGACAAAACCTTCTTATTTTGGGTTCAATGACATTATTAGAATGCACACCATAGAAATCACACAAACAAATCTTCTAATTTTGGGTTAATTGTAATTATTAGAATGCACACCATAGAAGTCACAGGAACAAAACCTTCTTATTTTGGATTTAAAAACATTATTAAAATACACACCATAGAAGTCACGCGACAAAATATTCTTTTTTAGGGTCCAAGACATTATTAGAATGCACACCATAGAAGTCACGCGACGAAACCTTCTTATTTTGGGTTCAATGACATTATTAGAATGCACACCATAGAAGTCGCGCAACAAAACCTTCTGATTTTGGGTTCAATGACATTATTAGAATGCACACCATAGAAGTCACGCGACAAAACATTCTGATTTTGGGTTCAATGATATAATTAGAATACACACCATAGAAGTCACGCGACAAAACCTTCTGATTTTGAGTTCAATGACATTATTAGAATGCACACCATAGAAGTCACACGAACAAATCTTCTGATTTGGGGTTTAATGATATTATAAGAATGCACATCATAGAAGTCACGCGACAAAATATTCTTATTTTGGGTTTAATGACATTATTTGAATACACACCATAGAAGTCACGCGACAAAACCTTCTTATTTTGGGTTCAATGACATTATTAGAATGCACACCATAGAAGTCACGCGACAAAACCTTCTTATTTTGGGTTCAATGACATTATTAGAATGCACACCATAGAAGTCACGCGACAAAACCTTCTTATTTTGGGTTCAATGACATTATTAGAATGCACACCATAGAAGTCACGCGACAAAACCTTCTTATTTTGGGTTTAATGACATTATTAGAATGCACACCATAGAAGTCACGCGACAAAATATTGTTATTTTGGGTTTAATGACATTATTAGAATGCACACAATAGAAGTCACGCGACAAAACCTTCTTATTTGGGGTTCAATGACATTATTAGAATACACACCATAGAAGTCACGCGACAAAATCTTCTTATTTTGGGTTTAATGACATTATTAGAATACACACCATAGAAGTCACGCGACAAAACCATCTTATTTTGCGTTCAATGACATTATTAGAATACACACCATAGAAGTCACGCGACAAAATATTCTTATTTTGGGTTCAATGACATTATTAGAATACACACCATAGAAGTCACGCGACAAAACCTTCTTATTTTGGGTTCAATGACATTATTAGAATACACACCATAGAAGTCACGCGACAAAATATTCTTTTTTTGGGGTCTAAAGACATTATTGTAATGCACACCATAGAAGTCACGCGACAAAACCTTCTGATTTTGGGTTCAATGACATTATTAGAATACACACCATAGAAGTCACGCGACAAAACCTTCTTATTTTTGGTTCAATGACATTATTAGAATGCACACCATAGAAGTCACACGCACAAATCTTCTTATTTTGGGTTAATTGTAATTATCAGAAAGTACACCATTGAAGTCACGCGACAAAACCTTCTTATTTTTGGTTCAATGACATTATTAAAATGCACACCATAGAAGTCACACGAACAAATCTTCTTATTTTGGGTTAATTGTAATTATTAGAAAGTACACCATTGAAGACACGCGACAAAATATGCTCATTGTGGGTTTAATGGCATTATTAGAATACACACCATAGAAGTCACGCGACAAAATATTCTTTTTTTGGGGTCCAAAGACATTATTAGAATGCACACGATAGAAGTCACGCGACAAAACCTTCTTATTTTGGGTTCAATGACATTATTAGAATGCACACCATAGAAGTCACACGAACAAATCTTCTTATTTTGGGTTAATTGTAATTATTAGTAAGCACACCATTGAAGTCACGCGATAAAACCTTCTTATTTTGGGTTCAATGACATTATTAGAATACACACCATAGAAGTCACGCGACAAAATATTCTTTTTTTTGGGGTTCAAAGACATTATTAGAATGCACACCATAGAAGTCACGCGACAAAACCTTCTTATTTTGGGTTCAATGACATTATTAGAATGCACACCATAGAAGTCACGCGACAAAACCTTCTTTTTTTGGGTTCAATGACATTATTAGAATACACACCATAGAAGTCACGCGACAAAACATTCTTTTTTTGGGGTCCAAAGAAATGATTAGAATGCACACCATAGAAGTCACGCGACAAAACCTTCTTATTTTGGGTTCAATGACATTATTAGAATACACACCATAGAAGTCACGCGACAAAATATTCTTTTTTTTGGGGTCCAAAGACATTATTAGAATGCGCACCATAGAAGTCGCGCGACAAAACCTTCTTATTTTGGGTTTAATGACATTATTAGAATGCTCACCATAGAAGTCACACGAACCAATCTGCTTATTTCGGGTTAATTGTAATTATTAGAATGCACACCATAGAAGTCACACGAACAAATCTTCTTATTTTGGGTTTAATGATATTATAAGAATGCACACCATAGAAGTCACGCGACAAAATATTCTTATTTTGGGTTTAATGACATTATTAGAATGCACACTATAGAAGTCACGCGACAAAACCTTCTTATTTTGGGTTCAATGACATTATTAGAATGCACACCATAGAAGTCACGCGACAAAACCTTCTTATTTTGGGTTCAATGACATTATTAGAATGCACACCATAGAAGTCACGCGACAAAATCTTCTTTTTTTTGGGTCCAAAGACATTATTAGAATGCACACCCATAGAAGTCACGCAACAAAATCTTCTTATTTTGGGTTAGTTGTAATTATTAGAATGCACACCATTGAAGTCACGCGACAAAATCTTCTCATTGTGGGTTTAATGACATTATTAGAATGCACACCATAGAAGTCACGCGACAAAACCTTCTTATTTTGGGTTCAATGACATTATTAGTATACACACCATAGAAGTCACCCGACAAAACCTTCTTATTTTGGGTTCAATGACATTATTAGAATGCACACCATAGAAGTTACGCGACAAAATATTCTTTTTTTTGGGTCCAAAGACATTATTAGAATGCACACCCATAGAAGTCACGAAACAAAATCTTCTCATGGTGGGTTTAACGACATTATTAGAATGCACACCATAGAAGTCACTCGACAAAATATTCTTTTTTTGGGGTTCAAAGACATTATTAGAATGCACACCATAGAAGTCACGCGACAAAACCTTCTTATTTTGGGTTCAATGACATTATTAGAATGCACACCATAGAAATCACACAAACAAATCTTCTTATTTTGGGTTAATTGTAATTATTAGAATGCACACCATAGAAGTCACAGGAACAAAACCTTCTTATTTTGGATTTAAAAACATTATTAAAATACACACCATAGAAGTCACGCGACAAAATATTCTTTTTTAGGGTCCAAGACATTATTAGAATGCACACCATAGAAGTCACGCGACGAAACCTTCTTATTTTGGGTTCAATGACATTATTAGAATGCACACCATAGAAGTCGCGCAACAAAACCTTCTGATTTTGGGTTCAATGACATTATTAGAATGCACACCATAGAAGTCACGCGACAAAACATTCTGATTTTGGGTTCAATGATATAATTAGAATACACACCATAGAAGTCACGCGACAAAACCTTCTGATTTTGAGTTCAATGACATTATTAGAATGCACACCATAGAAGTCACACGAACAAATCTTCTGATTTGGGGTTTAATGATATTATAAGAATGCACATCATAGAAGTCACGCGACAAAATATTCTTATTTTGGGTTTAATGACATTATTTGAATACACACCATAGAAGTCACGCGACAAAACCTTCTTATTTTGGGTTCAATGACATTATTAGAATGCACACCATAGAAGTCACGCGACAAAACCTTCTTATTTTGGGTTCAATGACATTATTAGAATGCACACCATAGAAGTCACGCGACAAAACCTTCTTATTTTGGGTTCAATGACATTATTAGAATGCACACCATAGAAGTCACGCGACAAAACCTTCTTATTTTGGGTTTAATGACATTATTAGAATGCACACCATAGAAGTCACGCGACAAAATATTGTTATTTTGGGTTTAATGACATTATTAGAATGCACACAATAGAAGTCACGCGACAAAACCTTCTTATTTGGGGTTCAATGACATTATTAGAATACACACCATAGAAGTCACGCGACAAAATCTTCTTATTTTGGGTTTAATGACATTATTAGAATACACACCATAGAAGTCACGCGACAAAACCATCTTATTTTGCGTTCAATGACATTATTAGAATACACACCATAGAAGTCACGCGACAAAATATTCTTATTTTGGGTTCAATGACATTATTAGAATACACACCATAGAAGTCACGCGACAAAACCTTCTTATTTTGGGTTCAATGACATTATTAGAATACACACCATAGAAGTCACGCGACAAAACCTTCTTATTTTTGGTTCAATGACATTATTAGAATGCACACCATAGAAGTCACACGCACAAATCTTCTTATTTTGGGTTAATTGTAATTATCAGAAAGTACACCATTGATGTCACGCGACAAAACCTTCCTATTTTGGGTTTAATGACATTATTAGAATGCACACCATAGAAGTCACGCGACAAAATATTATTTTTTTGGGGTCCAAAGACATTATTAGAATGCACACCATAGAAGTCACGCGACAAAACCTTCTTCATTTGGGTTCAAAGACATTATTAGAATGCACACCATAGAAGTCACGCGACAAAACCTTCTTATTTTGGGTTCAATGACATTATTAGAATACACATCATAGAAGTCACGCGAGAAAACCATCTTATTTAAGGTTCAATGACATTATTAGAATGCACACCATAGAAGTCACGCGACAAAACCTTCTTATTTTGGGTTTAATGACATTATTAGAATGCACACCATAGAAGTCACGCGACAAAATATTGTTATTTTGGGTTTAATGACATTATTAGAATGCACACCATAGAAGTCACGCGACAAAACCTTCTTATATTGGGTTCAATGACATTATTAGAATACACACCATAGAAGTCACGCGACAAAATATTGTTATTTTGGGTTCAATGACATTATTAAAATGCACACCATAGAAGTCACACGAACAATTTTTTTTATTTTGGGTTAATTGTAATTATTGGACTGCACACCATAGAAGTCACACGAACAAATCTTCTTATTTTGGGTTTAATGATATTATAAGAATGCACACCATAGAAGTCACGCGACAAAATATTCTTATTTTGGGTTTAATGACATTATTGGAATACACACCATAGAAGTCACGCCACAAAACCTTCTTATTTTGGGTTCAATGACATTATTGGAATGCACACCATAGAAGTCACGCGACAAAACCTTCTTATTTTGGGTTCAATGACATTATTAGAATGCACACCATAGAAGTCACGCGACAAAACCTTCTTATTTTGGGTTCAATGACATTATTAGAATGCACACCATAGAAGTCACCCGAACAAATCTTCTTATTTTGGGTTAGTTTTAATTATTAGAATGCACACCATTGAAGTCACGCTACAAAATCTTCTTATTTTGGGTTTAATGACATTATTGGAATACACACCATAGAAGTCACGCCACAAAACCTTCTTATTTTGGGTTCAATGACATTATTGGAATGCACACCATAGAAGTCACGCGACAAAACCTTCTTATTTTGGGTTCAATGACATTATTAGAATGCACACCATAGAAGTCACGCGACAAAATCTTCTCATTGTGGGTTTAATGACATTATTAGAATGCACACCATAGAAGTCACGCGACAAAACCTTCTTATTTTGGGTTCAATGACATTATTAGAATGCACACCATAGAAATCACACAAACAAATCTTCTTATTTTGGGTTAATTGTAATTATTAGAATGCACACCATAGAAGTCACAGGAACAAAACCTTCTTATTTTGGATTTAAAAACATTATTAAAATACACACCATAGAAGTCACGCGACAAAATATTCTTTTTTAGGGTCCAAGACATTATTAGAATGCACACCATAGAAGTCACGCGACGAAACCTTCTTATTTTGGGTTCAATGACATTATTAGAATGCACACCATAGAAGTCGCGCAACAAAACCTTCTGATTTTGGGTTCAATGACATTATTAGAATGCACACCATAGAAGTCACGCGACAAAACATTCTGATTTTGGGTTCAATGATATAATTAGAATACACACCATAGAAGTCACGCGACAAAACCTTCTGATTTTGAGTTCAATGACATTATTAGAATGCACACCATAGAAGTCACACGAACAAATCTTCTGATTTGGGGTTTAATGATATTATAAGAATGCACATCATAGAAGTCACGCGACAAAATATTCTTATTTTGGGTTTAATGACATTATTTGAATACACACCATAGAAGTCACGCGACAAAACCTTCTTATTTTGGGTTCAATGACATTATTAGAATGCACACCATAGATGTCACGCGACAAAACCTTCTTATTTTGGGTTCAATGACATTATTAGAATGCACACCATAGAAGTCACGCGACAAAACCTTCTTATTTTGGGTTCAATGACATTATTAGAATGCACACCATAGAAGTCACGCGACAAAACCTTCTTATTTTGGGTTTAATGACATTATTAGAATGCACACCATAGAAGTCACGCGACAAAATATTGTTATTTTGGGTTTAATGACATTATTAGAATGCACACAATAGAAGTCACGCGACAAAACCTTCTTATTTGGGGTTCAATGACATTATTAGAATGCACACCATAGAAGTCACGCGACAAAACCTTCTTATTTTGGGTTCAATGACATTATTAGTATACACACCATAGAAGTCACCCGACAAAACCTTCTTATTTTGGGTTCAATGACATTATTAGAATGCACACCATAGAAGTTACGCGACAAAATATTTTTTTTTTTGGGTCCAAAGACATTATTAGAATGCACACCCATAGAAGTCACGAAACAAAATCTTCTCATGGTGGGTTTAACGACATTATTAGAATGCACACCATAGAAGTCACGCGACAAAATATTCTTTTTTTGGGGTTCAAAGACATTATTAGAATGCACACCATAGAAGTCACGCGACAAAACCTTCTTATTTTGGGTTCAATGACATTATTAGAATGCACACCATAGAAATCACACAAACAAATCTTCTTATTTTGGGTTAATTGTAATTATTAGAATGCACACCATAGAAGTCACAGGAACAAAACCTTCTTATTTTGGATTTAAAAACATTATTAAAATACACACCATAGAAGTCACGCGACAAAATATTCTTTTTTAGGGTCCAAGACATTATTAGAATGCACACCATAGAAGTCACGCGACGAAACCTTCTTATTTTGGGTTCAATGACATTATTAGAATGCACACCATAGAAGTCGCGCAACAAAACCTTCTGATTTTGGGTTCAATGACATTATTAGAATGCACACCATAGAAGTCACGCGACAAAACATTCTGATTTTGGGTACAATGATATAATTAGAATACACACCATAGAAGTCACGCGACAAAACCTTCTGATTTTGAGTTCAATGACATTATTAGAATGCACACCATAGAAGTCACACGAACAAATCTTCTGATTTGGGGTTTAATGATATTATAAGAATGCACATCATAGAAGTCACGCGACAAAATATTCTTATTTTGGGTTTAATGACATTATTTGAATACACACCATAGAAGTCACGCGACAAAACCTTCTTATTTTGGGTTCAATGACATTATTAGAATGCACACCATAGATGTCACGCGACAAAACCTTCTTATTTTGGGTTCAATGACATTATTAGAATGCACACCATAGAAGTCATGCGACAAAACCTTCTTATTTTGGGTTCAATGACATTATTAGAATGCACACCATAGAAGTCACGCGACAAAACCTTCTTATTTTGGGTTTAATGACATTATTAGAATGCACACCATAGAAGTCACGCGACAAAATATTGTTATTTTGGGTTTAATGACATTATTAGAATGCACACAATAGAAGTCACGCGACAAAACCTTCTTATTTGGGGTTCAATGACATTATTAGAATACACACCATAGAAGTCACGCGACAAAATCTTCTTATTTTGGGTTTAATGACATTATTAGAATACACACCATAGAAGTCACGCGACAAAACCATCTTATTTTGCGTTCAATGACATTATTAGAATACACACCATAGAAGTCACGCGACAAAATATTCTTATTTTGGGTTCAATGACATTATTAGAATACACACCATAGAAGTCACGCGACAAAATATTCTTTTTTTGGGGTCTAAAGACATTATTGTAATGCACACCATAGAAGTCACGCGACAAAACCTTCTGATTTTGGGTTCAATGACATTATTAGAATACACACCATAGAAGTCACGCGACAAAACCTTCTTATTTTTGGTTCAATGACATTATTAGAATGCACACCATAGAAGTCACACGCACAAATCTTCTTATTTTGGGTTAATTGTAATTATCAGAAAGTACACCATTGATGTCACGCGACAAAACCTTCTTATTTTGGGTTTAATGACATTATTAGAATGCACACCATAGAAGTCACGCGACAAAATATTATTTTTTTGGGGTCCAAAGACATTATTAGAATGCACACCATAGAAGTCACGCGACAAAACCTTCTTCATTTGGGTTCAAAGACATTATTAGAATGCACACCATAGAAGTCACGCGACAAAACCTTCTTATTTTGGGTTCAATGACATTATTAGAATACACATCATAGAAGTCACGCGACAAAACCATCTTATTTTGCGTTCAATGACATTATTAGAATACACACCATAGAAGTCACGCGACAAAATATTGTTATTTTGGGTTTAATGACATTATTAGAATGCACACAATAGAAGTCACGCGACAAAACCTTCTTATTTGGGGTTCAATGACATTATTAGAATGCACACCATAGAAGTCACGCGACAAAACCATCTTATTTAAGGTTCAATGACATTATTAGAATGCACACCATAGAAGTCACGCGACAAAACCTTCTTATTTTGGGTTTAATGACATTATTAGAATGCACACCATAGAAGTCACGCGACAAAACCTTCTTATTTTGGGTTTAATGACATTATTAGAATGCACACCATAGAAGTCACGCGACAAAACCTTCTTATATTGGGTTCAATGACATTATTAGAATACACACCATAGAAGTCACGCGACAAAATATTGTTATTTTGGGTTCAATGACATTATTAAAATGCACACCATAGAAGTCACACGAACAATTTTTTTTATTTTGGGTTAATTGTAATTATTGGACTGCACACCATAGAAGTCACACGAACAAATCTTCTTATTTTGGGTTTAATGATATTATAAGAATGCACACCATAGAAGTCACGCGACAAAATATTCTTATTTTGGGTTTAATGACATTATTGGAATACACACCATAGAAGTCACGCCACAAAACCTTCTTATTTTGGGTTCAATGACATTATTGGAATGCACACCATAGAAGTCACGCGACAAAACCTTCTTATTTTGGGTTCAATGACATTATTAGAATGCACACCATAGAAGTCACGCGACAAAACCTTCTTATTTTGGGTTCAATGACATTATTAGAATGCACACCATAGAAGTCACCCGAACAAATCTTCTTATTTTGGGTTAGTTTTAATTATTAGAATGCACACCATTGAAGTCACGCTACAAAATCTTCTTATTTTGGGTTTAATGACATTATTGGAATACACACCATAGAAGTCACGCCACAAAACCTTCTTATTTTGGGTTCAATGACATTATTGGAATGCACACCATAGAAGTCACGCGACAAAACCTTCTTATTTTGGGTTCAATGACATTATTAAAATGCACACCATAGAAGTCACGCGACAAAACCTTCTTATTTTGGGTTCAATGACATTATTAGAATACACACCATAGAAGTCACGCGACAAAACCTTATTCATTTGGGTTCAATGACATTATTAGAATGCACACCATAGAAGTCACGCGACAAAACCTTCTTATTTTGGGTTCAATGACATTATTAGAATGCACATCATAGAAGTCACGCGACAAAACCATCTTATTTTGGGTTCAATGACATTATTAGAATGCACACCATAGAAGTCACGCGACAAAATATTCAGTTTTTTTCGGTCCAAAGACATTATTAGAATGCACACTATAGAAGTCTCACAACAAAATCTTCTCATGGTGGATTTAACGACATTATTAGAATGCACACCATAGAAGTCACGCGACAAAACTTTCTTATTTTGGGTTCAATGACATTATTAGAATGCACACCATAGAAGTCACGCGACAAAACCTTCTTATTTTGGGTTCAATGACATTATTAGAATACACACCATAGAAGTCACGCGACAAAACCTTCTTCATTTGGGTTCAATGACATTATTAGAATACACATCATAGAAGTCACGCGAAAAACCATCTTATTTTGGGTTCAATGACATTATTAGAATGCACACCATAGAAGTCACGCGACAAAACCTTCTTATTTTGGGTTCAATGACATTATTAGAATACACACCATAGAAGTCACGCGACAAAACTTTCTTATTTTGGGTTCAATGACATTATTAGAATACACACCATAGAAGTCACGCGACAAAATCTTCTTATTTTGGGTTCAATGACATTATTAGAATGCACACCATAGAAGTCACACGAAGACATTTTTTTATTTTGGGTTAATTGTAATTATTGGACTGCACACCATAGAAGTCACACGAACAAATCTTCTTATTTTGGGTTTAATGATATTATAAGAATGCACACCATAGAAGTCACGCGACAAAATCTTCTCATGGTGGGTTTAACGACATTATTAGAATGCACACCATAGAAGTCACGCGACAAAATATTCTTTTTTTGGGGTTCAAAGACATTATTAGAATGCACACCATAGAAGTCACGCGACAAAACCTTCTTCATTTGGGTTCAATGACATTATTAGAATGCACACCATAGAAGTTACGCGACAAAATATTCTTTTTTTTTGGGTCCAAAGACATTATTAGAATGCACACCCATAGAAGTCACGCAACAAAATCTTCTCATGGTGGGTTTAACGACATTATTAGAATGCACACCATAGAAGTCACGCGACAAAATATTCTTTTTTTGGGGTTCAAAGACATTATTAGAATGCACACCATAGAAGTCACGCGACAAAACCTTCTTATTTTGGGTTCAATGACATTATTAGAATGCACACCATAGAAATCACACAAAGAAATCTTCTTATTTTGGGTTAATTGTAATTATTAGAATGCACACCATAGAAGTCACAGGAACAAATCTTCTTATTTTGGGTTAATTGTAATTATTACAAAGTACACACCATTGAAGACACGCGACAAAACCTTCTTATTTTGGATTTAAAAACATTATTAAAATACACACCATAGAAGTCACGCGACAAAATATTCTTTTTTTAGGGTCCAAGACATTATTAGAATGCACACCATAGAAGTCACGCGACGAAACCTTCTTATTTTGGGTTCAATGACATTATTAGAATGCACACCATAGAAGTCACGCAACAAAACCTTCTGATTTTGGGTTCAATGACATTATTAGAATGCACACCATAGAAGTCACGCGACAAAACATTCTGATTTTGGGTTCAATGATATAATTAGAATGCACACCATAGAAGTCACACGAACAAATCTTCTGATTTTGGGTTTAATGATATTATAAGAATGCACACCATAGAAGTCACGCTACAAAATATTCTTATTTTGGGTTTAATGACATTATTAGAATGCACACCATAGAAGTCACACGCACAAATCTTCTTATTTTGGGTTAATTGTAATTATTAGAAAGTACATCATTGATGTCACGCGACAAAACCTTCTTATTTTGGGTTCAATGACATTATTAGAATACACACCATAGAAGTCACGCGACAAAATATTCTTTTTTTGGGGTCCAAAGACATTATTAGAATGCACATCATAGAAGTCACACGAACAAATCTTTTTATTTTGGGTTAATTGTAATTATTGGACTGCACACCATAGAAGTCACACGAACAAATCTTCTTATTTTGGGTTAATTGTAATTATTAGAATAGACACAATAGAAGTCACGCAACAAAATATTCTTCTTTTGGGATCCAAAGACATTATTAGAATGCACACCATAGAAGTCACGCGAAAAAACTTTCTTATTTTGGGTTCAATGACATTATTAGAATGCACACCATAGAAGTCACGCGACAAAACCTTCTGATTTTGGGTTCAATGACATTATTAAAATGCACACCATAGAAGTCACGCGACAAAACCTTCTTATTTTGGGTGCAATGACATTATTAGAATACACACCATAGAAGTCACGCGACAAAACCTTCTTCATTTGGGTTCAATGACATTATTAGAATGCACACCATAGAAGTCACGCGACAAAACCTTCTTATTTTGGGTTTAATGACATTATTAGAATGCACACCATAGAAGTCACGCGACAAAATATTGTTATTTTGGGTTTAATGACATTATTAGAATGCACACCATAGAAGTCACGCGACAAAACCTTCTTATTTTGGGTTCAATGACATTATTAGAATACACACCAGAGAAGTCACGCGACAAAACCTTCTTATTTTGGGTTCAATGACATTATTAGAATGCACACCATAGAAGTTACGCGACAAAATATTCTTTTTTTTTGGGTCCAAAGACATTATTAGAATGCACACCCATAGAAGTCACGCAACAAAATCTTCTCATGGTGGGTTTAACGACATTATTAGAATGCACACCATAGAAGTCACGCGACAAAATATTCTTTTTTTGGTGTTCAAAGACATTATTAGAATGCACACCATAGAAGTCACGCGACAAAACCTTCTTATTTTGGGTTCAATGACATTATTAGAATGCACACCATAGAAATCACACAAACAAATCTTCTTATTTTGGGTTAATTGTAATTATTAGAATGCACACCATAGAAATCACAGGAACAAATATTCTTATTTTGGGTTAATTGTAATTATTACAAAGTACACACCATTGAAGACACGCGACAAAACCTTCTTATTTTGGATTTAAAAATATTATTAAAATACACACCATAGAAGTCACGCGACAAAATATTCTTTTTTTAGGGTCCAAGACATTATTAGAATGCACACCATAGAAGTCACGCGACGAAACCTTCTTATTTTGGGTTCAATGACATTATTAGAATGCACACCATAGAAGTCACGCAACAAAACCTTCTGATTTTGGGTTCAATGACATTATTAGAATGCACACCATAGAAGTCACGCGACAAAACATTCTGATTTTGGGTTCAATGACATTATTAGAATACACACCATAGAAGTCACGCGACAAAACCTTCTTATTTTTGGTTCAATGACATTATTAGAATGCACACCATGGAAGTC
The DNA here is from genome assembly GCA_964023205.1 of Lutraria lutraria. Lineage (NCBI taxonomy): Eukaryota > Metazoa > Mollusca > Bivalvia > Venerida > Mactridae > Lutraria > Lutraria lutraria. Next base: position 11,733,232 of record OZ026851.1, on the reverse strand, counting down.
ACACGCACAAATCTTCTTATTTTGGGTTAATTGTAATTATCAGAAAGTACACCATTGAAGTCACGCGACAAAACCTTCTGATTTTGGGTTTAATGACATTATTAGAATGCACACCATAGAAGTCACGCGACAAAACCTTCTGATTTTGGGTTCAATGACATTATTAGAATACACACCATAGAAGTCACGCGACAAAATATTATTTTTTTTGGGTCCAAAGACATTATTAGAATGCACACTATAGAAGTCACACAACAAAATCTTCTCATGGTGGATTTAACGACATTATTAGAATGCACACCATAGAAGTCACGCGACAAAACCTTCTTATTTTGGGTTCAATGACATTATTAGAATGCACACCATAGAAGTCACACGAACAAATCTTTTTATTTTGGGTTAATTGTAATTATTGGACTGCACACCATAGAAGTCACACGAACAAATCTTCTTATTTTGGGTTAGTTGTAATTATTAGAATGCACACCATTAAAGTCACGCGACAAAATCTTCTTATTGTGGGTTTAATGACATTATTAGAATGCACACCATAGAAGTCACGCGACAAAACCTTCTTATTTTGGGTTCAATGACATTATTAGAATACACACCATAGAAGTCACGCGACAAAACATTCTGATTTCGGGTTCAATGATATAATTAGAATGCACACCATAGAAGTCACACGAACAAATCTTCTGATTTTGGGTTTAATGATATTATAAGAATGCACACCATAGAAGTCACGCGACAAAATATTCTTTTTTTGGGGTCCAAAGACATTATTAGAATGCACACCATAGAAGTCACGCGACAAAACCTTCTTATTTTTGGTTCAATGACATTATTAGAATGCACACCATAGAAGTCACACGAACAAATCTTTTTATTTTGGGTTAATTGTAATTATTGGACTGCACACCATAGAAGTCACACGAACAAATCTTCTTATTTTGGGTTAGTTGTAATTATTAGAATGCACACCATTAAAGTCACGCGACAAAATCTTCTTATTGTGGGTTTAATGACATTATTAGAATGCACACTATAGAAGTCACGCGACAAAACCTTCTTATTTTGGGTTCAATGACATTATTAGAATACACACCATAGAAGTCACGCGACAAAACCTTCTTATTTTGGGTTCAATGACATTATTAGAATGCACACCATAGAAGTTACGCGACAAAATATTCTTTTTTTTTGGGTCCAAAGACATTATTAGAATGCACACCCATAGAAGTCACGCAACAAAATCTTCTCATGGTGGGTTTAACGACATTATTAGAATGCACACCATAGAAGTCACGCGACAAAATATTCTTTTTTGGGGGTTCAAAGACATTATTAGAATGCACACCATAGAAGTCACGCGACAAAACCTTCTTATTTTGGGTTCAATGACATTATTAGAATGCACACCATAGAAATCACACAAACAAATCTTCTTATTTTGGGTTAATTGTAATTATTAGAATGCACACCATAGAAGTCACAGGAACAAATCTTCTTATTTTGGGTTAATTGTAATTATTACAAAGTACACACCATTGAAGACACGCGACAAAACCTTCTTATTTTGGATTTAAAAACATTATTAAAATACACACCATAGAAGTCACGCGACAAAATATTCTTTTTTTAGGGTCCAAGACATTATTAGAATGCACACCATAGAAGTCACGCGACGAAACCTTCTTATTTTGGGTTCAATGACATTATTAGAAAGCACACCATAGAAGTCACGCAACAAAACCTTCTGATTTTGGGTTCAATGACATTATTAGAATGCACACCATAGAAGTCACGCGACAAAACATTCTGATTTTGGGTTCAATGATATAATTAGAATGCACACCATAGAAGTCACACGAACAAATCTTCTGATTTTGGGTTTAATGATATTATAAGAATGCACACCATAGAAGTCACGCGACAAAATATTCTTATTTTGGGTTTAATGACATTATTAGAATGCACACCATAGAAGTCACACGCACAAATCTTCTTATTTTGGGTTAATTGTAATTATTAGAAAGTACATCATTGAAGTCACGCGACAAAACCTTCTTATTTTGGGTTCAATGACATTATTAGAATACACACCATAGAAGTCACGCGACAAAATATTCTTTTTTTGGGGTCCAAAGACATTATTAGAATGCACACCATAGAAGTCACGCGACAAAACCTTCTTATTTTTGGTTCAATGACATTATTAGAATGCACACCATAGAAGTCACACGCACAAATCTTCTTATTTTGGGTTAATTGTAATTATCAGAAAGTACACCATTGAAGTCACGCGACAAAACCTTCTTATTTTGGGTTTAATGACATTATTAGAATGCACACCATAGAAGTCACGCGACAAAATATTATTTTTTTGGGGTCCAAAGACATTATTAGAATGCACACCATAGAAGTCACGCGACAAAACCTTCTGATTTTGGGTTCAATGACATTATTAGAATGAACACCATAGAAGTCACGCGACAAAACCTTCTTATTTTGGGTTCAATGACATTATTAGAATGCACACCATAGAAGTCACGCGACAAAATATTCATTTTTTTTGGGTCCAAAGACATTATTAGAATGCACACCATAGAAGTCACACAACAAAATCTTCTCATGGTGGGTTTAACGACATTATTAGAATGCACACCATAGAAGTCACGCGACAAAACCTTCTTATTTTGGGTTCAATGACATTATTAGAATGCACACCATAGAAGTCACACGAACAAATCTTTTTATTTTGGGTTAATTGTAATTATTGGACTGCACACCATAGAAGTCACACGAACAAATCTTCTTATTTTGGGTTAATTGTAATTATTAGAATAGACACAATAGAAGTCACGCAACAAAATATTCTTCTTTTGGGATCCAAAGACATTATTAGAATGCACACCATAGAAATCACGCGAAAAAACTTTCTTATTTTGGGTTCAATGACATTATTAGAATGCACACCATAGAAGTCACGCGACAAAACCTTCTGATTTTGGGTTCAATGACATTATTAAAATGCACACCATAGAAGTCACGCGACAAAACCTTCTTATTTTGGGTGCAATGACATTATTAGAATACACACCATAGAAGTCACGCGACAAAACCTTCTTCATTTGGGTTCAATGACATTATTAGAATGCACACCATAGAAGTCACGCGACAAAACCTTCTGATTTTGGGTTTAATGATATTATAAGAATGCACACCATAGAAGTCACGCGACTAAACCTTCTTATTTTGGGTTCAATGACATTATTAGAATACACACCATAGAAGTCACGCGACAAAATATTATTTTTTTGGGGTCCAAAGACATTATTAGAATGCACACCATAGAAGTCACGCGACAAAACCTTCTGATTTTGGGTTCAATGACATTATTAGAATGAACACCATAGAAGTCACGCGACAAAACCTTCTTATTTTGGGTGCAATGACATTATTAGAATGCACACCATAGAAGTCACGCGACAAAATATTCATTTTTTTTGGGTCCAAAGACATTATTAGAATGCACACCATAGAAGTCACGCGACAAAACCTTCTTATTTTGGGTTCAATGACATTATTAGAATGCACACCATAGAAGTCACGCGACAAAATATTCTTTTTTTGGGGTCTAAAGACATTATTGTAATGCACACCATAGAAGTCACGCGACAAAACCTTCTGATTTTGGGTTCAATGACATTATTAGAATACACACCATAGAAGTCACGCGACAAAACCTTCTTATTTTTGGTTCAATGACATTATTAGAATGCACACCAGAGAAGTCACACGCACAAATCTTCTTATTTTGGGTTAATTGTAATTATCAGAAAGTACACCATTGAAGTCACGCGACAAAACCTTCTTATTTTGGGTTTAATGACATTATTAGAATGCACACCATAGAAGTCACGCAACAAAATCTTCTCATGGTGGGTTTAACGACATTATTAGAATGCACACCATAGAAGTCACGCGACAAAATATTCTTTTTTTGGTGTTCAAAGACATTATTAGAATGCACACCATAGAAGTCACGCGACAAAACCTTCTTATTTTGGGTTCAATGACATTATTAGAATGCACACCATAGAAATCACACAAACAAATCTTCTTATTTTGGGTTAATTGTAATTATTAGAATGCACACCATAGAAGTCACAGGAACAAATCTTCTTATTTTGGGTTAATTGTAATTATTACAAAGTACACACCATTGAAGACACGCGACAAAACCTTCTTATTTTGGATTTAAAAATATTATTAAAATACACACCATAGAAGTCACGCGACAAAATATTCTTTTTTTAGGGTCCAAGACATTATTAGAATGCACACCATAGAAGTCACGCGACGAAACCTTCTTATTTTGGGTTCAATGACATTATTAGAATGCACACCATAGAAGTCACGCAACAAAACCTTCTGATTTTGGGTTCAATGACATTATTAGAATGCACACCATAGAAGTCACTCGACAAAACATTCTGATTTTGGGTTCAATGACATTATTAGAATACACACCATAGAAGTCACGCGACAAAACCTTCTTATTTTTGGTTCAATGACATTATTAGAATGCACACCATGGAAGTCACACGCACAAATCTTCTTATTTTGGGTTAATTGTAATTATCAGAAAGTACACCATTGAAGTCACGCGACAAAACCTTCTTATTTTGGGTTTAATGACATTATTAGAATGCACACCATAGAAGTCACGCGACAAAACCTTCTGATTTTGGGTTCAATGACATTATTAGAATACACACCATAGAAGTCACGCGACAAAATATTATTTTTTTTGGGTCCAAAGACATTATTAGAATGCACACTATAGAAGTCACACAACAAAATCTTCTCATGGTGGATTTAACGACATTATTAGAATGCACACCATAGAAGTCACGCGACAAAACCTTCTTATTTTGGGTTCAATGACATTATTAGAATGCACACCATAGAAGTCACACGAACAAATCTTTTTATTTTGGGTTAATTGTAATTATTGGACTGCACACCATAGAAGTCTCACGAACAAATCTTCTTATTTTGGGTTAGTTGTAATTATTAGAATGCACACCATTAAAGTCACGCGACAAAATCTTCTTATTGTGGGTTTAATGACATTATTAGAATGCACACCATAGAAGTCACGCGACAAAACCTTCTTATTTTGGGTTCAATGACATTATTAGAATACACACCATAGAAGTCACGCGACAAAACCTTCTTATTTTGGGTTCAATGACATTATTAGAATGCACACCATAGAAGTTACGCGACAAAATATTCTTTTTTTTTGGGTCCAAAGACATTATTAGAATGCACACCCATAGAAGTCACGCAACAAAATCTTCTCATGGTGGGTTTAACGACATTATTAGAATGCACACCATAGAAGTCACGCGACAAAATATTCTTTTTTTGGGGTTCAAAGACATTATTAGAATGCACACCATAGAAGTCACGCGACAAAACCTTCTTATTTTGGGTTCAATGACATTATTAGAATGCACACCATAGAAATCACACAAACAAATCTTCTTATTTTGGGTTAATTGTAATTATTAGAATGCACACCATAGAAGTCACAGGAACAAATCTTCTTATTTTGGGTTAATTGTAATTATTACAAAGTACACACCATTGAAGACACGCGACAAAACCTTCTTATTTTGGATTTAAAAACATTATTAAAATACACACCATAGAAGTCACGCGACAAAATATTCTTTTTTTAGGGTCCAAGACATTATTAGAATGCACACCATAGAAGTCACGCGACGAAACCTTCTTATTTTGGGTTCAATGACATTATTAGAATGCACACCATAGAAGTCACGCAACAAAACCTTCTGATTTTGGGTTCAATGACATTATTAGAATGCACACCATAGAAGTCACGCGACAAAACATTCTGATTTCGGGTTCAATGATATAATTAGAATGCACACCATAGAAGTCACACGAACAAATCTTCTGATTTTGGGTTTAATGATATTATAAGAATGCACACCATAGAAGTCACGCGACAAAATATTCTTATTTTGGGTTTAATGACATTATTAGAATGCACACCATAGAAGTCACACGCACAAATCTTCTTATTTTGGGTTAATTGTAATTATTAGAAAGTACATCATTGAAGTCACGCGACAAAACCCTCTTATTTTGGGTTCAATGACATTATTAGAATACACACCATAGAAGTCACGCGACAAAATATTCTTTTTTTGGGGTCCAAAGACATTATTAGAATGCACACCATAGAAGTCACGCGACAAAACCTTCTTATTTTTGGTTCAATGACATTATTAGAATGCACACCATAGAAGTCACACGCACAAATCTTCTTATTTTGGGTTAATTGTAATTATCAGAAAGTACACCATTGAAGTCACGCGACAAAACCTTCTTATTTTGGGTTTAATGACATTATTAGAATGCACACCATAGAAGTCACGCGACAAAATATTATTTTTTTGGGGTCCAAAGACATTATTAGAATGCACACCATAGAAGTCACGCGACAAAACCTTCTGATTTTGGGTTCAATGACATTATTAGAATGAACACCATAGAAGTCACGCGACAAAACCTTCTTATTTTGGGTTCAATGACATTATTAGAATGCACACCATAGAAGTCACGCGACAAAATATTCATTTTTTTTGGGTCCAAAGACATTATTAGAATGCACACCATAGAAGTCACGCGACAAAACCTTCTTATTTTGGGTTCAATGACATTATTAGAATGCACACCATAGAAGTCACGCGACAAAATATTCTTTTTTTGGGGTCTAAAGACATTATTGTAATGCACACCATAGAAGTCACGCGACAAAACCTTCTGATTTTGGGTTCAATGACATTATTAGAATACACACCATAGAAGTCACGCGATAAAACCTTCTTATTTTTGGTTCAATGACATTATTAGAATGCACACCATGGAAGTCACACGCACAAATCTTCTTATTTTGGGTTAATTGTAATTATCAGAAAGTACACCATTGAAGTCACGCGACAAAACCTTCTTATTTTGGGTTTAATGACATTATTAGAATGCACACCATAGAAGTCACGCGACAAAACCTTCTGATTTTGGGTTCAATGACATTATTAGAATACACACCATAGAAGTCACGCGACAAAATATTATTTTTTTGGGGTCCAAAGACATTATTAGAATGCACACTATAGAAGTCACACAACAAAATCTTCTCATGGTGGATTTAACGACATTATTAGAATGCACACCATAGAAGTCACGCGACAAAACCTTCTTATTTTGGGTTCAATGACATTATTAGAATGCACACCATAGAAGTCACACGAACAAATCTTTTTATTTTGGGTTAATTGTAATTATTGGACTGCACACCATAGAAGTCACACGAACAAATCTTCTTATTTTGGGTTAGTTGTAATTATTAGAATGCACACCATTAAAGTCACGCGACAAAATCTTCTTATTGTGGGTTTAATGACATTATTAGAATGCACACCATAGAAGTCACGCGACAAAACCTTCTTATTTTGGGTTCAATGACATTATTAGAATACACACCATAGAAGTCACGCGACAAAACCTTCTTATTTTGGGTTCAATGACATTATTAGAATGCACACCATAGAAGTTACGCGACAAAATATTCTTTTTTTTTGGGTCCAAAGACATTATTAGAATGCACACCCATAGAAGTCACGCAACAAAATCTTCTCATGGTGGGTTTAACGACATTATTAGAATGCACACCATAGAAGTCACGCGACAAAATATTCTTTTTTTGGGGTTCAAAGGCATTATTAGAATGCACACCATAGAAGTCACGCGACAAAACCTTCTTATTTTGGGTTCAATGACATTATTAGAATGCACACCATAGAAATCACACAAACAAATCTTCTTATTTTGGGTTAATTGTAATTATTAGAATGCACACCATAGAAGTCACAGGAACAAATCTTCTTATTTTGGGTTAATTGTAATTATTACAAAGTACACACCATTGAAGACACGCGACAAAACCTTCTTATTTTGGATTTAAAAACATTATTAAAATACACACCATAGAAGTCACGCGACAAAATATTCTTTTTTTAGGGTCCAAGACATTATTAGAATGCACACCATAGAAGTCACGCGACGAAACCTTCTTATTTTGGGTTCAATGACATTATTAGAATGCACACCATAGAAGTCACGCAACAAAACCTTCTGATTTTGGGTTCAATGACATTATTAGAATGCACACCATAGAAGTCACGCGACAAAATATTCTTTTTTTGGGGTTCAAAGGCATTATTAGAATGCACACCATAGAAGTCACGCGACAAAACCTTCTTATTTTGGGTTCAATGACATTATTAGAATGCACACCATAGAAATCACACAAACAAATCTTCTTATTTTGGGTTAATTGTAATTATTAGAATGCACACCATAGAAGTCACAGGAACAAATCTTCTTATTTTGGGTTAATTGTAATTATTACAAAGTACACACCATTGAAGACACGCGACAAAACCTTCTTATTTTGGATTTAAAAACATTATTAAAATACACACCATAGAAGTCACGCGACAAAATATTCTTTTTTTAGGGTCCAAGACATTATTAGAATGCACACCATAGAAGTCACGCGACGAAACCTTCTTATTTTGGGTTCAATGACATTATTAGAATGCACACCATAGAAGTCACGCGACAAAACCTTCTTATTTTGGGTTCAATGACATTATCAGAATGCACACCATAGAAGTCACGCGACAAAATATTCATTTTTTTTGGGTCCAAAGACATTATTAGAATGCACACCATAGAAGTCACACAACAAAATCTTCTCATGGTGGGTTTAACGACATTATTAGAATGCACACCATAGAAGTCACGCGACAAAACCTTCTTATTTTGGGTTCAATGACATTATTAGAATGCACACCATAGAAGTCACACGAACAAATCTTTTTATTTTGGGTTAATTGTAATTATTGGACTGCACACCATAGAAGTCACACGAACAAATCTTCTTATTTTGGGTTAATTGTAATTATTAGAATAGACACAATAGAAGTCACGCAACAAAATATTCTTCTTTTGGGATCCAAAGACATTATTAGAATGCACACCATAGAAGTCACGCGAAAAAACTTTCTTATTTTGGGTTCAATGACATTATTAGAATGCACACCATAGAAGTCACGCGACAAAACCTTCTGATTTTGGGTTCAATGACATTATTAAAATGCACACCATAGAAGTCACGCGACAAAACCTTCTTATTTTGGGTGCAATGACATTATTAGAATACACACCATAGAAGTCACGCGACAAAACCTTCTTCATTTGGGTTCAATGACATTATTAGAATGCACACCATAGAAGTCACGCGACAAAACCTTCTTATTTTGGGTTTAATGACATTATTAGAATGCACACCATAGAAGTCACGCGACAAAATATTGTTATTTTGGGTTTAATGACATTATTAGAATGCACACCATAGAAGTCACGCGACAAAACCTTCTTATTTTGGGTTCAATGACATTATTAGAATACACACCAGAGAAGTCACGCGACAAAACCTTCTTATTTTGGGTTCAATGACATTATTAGAATGCACACCATAGAAGTTACGCGACAAAATATTCTTTTTTTTGGGGTCCAAAGACATTATTAGAATGCACACCCATAGAAGTCACGCAACAAAATCTTCTCATGGTGGGTTTAACGACATTATTAGAATGCACACCATAGAAGTCACGCGACAAAATATTCTTTTTTTGGTGTTCAAAGACATTATTAGAATGCACACCATAGAAGTCACGCGACAAAACCTTCTTATTTTGGGTTCAATGACATTATTAGAATGCACACCATAGAAATCACACAAACAAATCTTCTTATTTTGGGTTAATTGTAATTATTAGAATGCACACCATAGAAATCACAGGAACAAATCTTCTTATTTTGGGTTAATTGTAATTATTACAAAGTACACACCATTGAAGACACGCGACAAAACCTTCTTATTTTGGATTTAAAAATATTATTAAAATACACACCATAGAAGTCACGCGACAAAATATTCTTTTTTTAGGGTCCAAGACATTATTAGAATGCACACCATAGAAGTCACGCGACGAAACCTTCTTATTTTGGGTTCAATGACATTATTAGAATGCACACCATAGAAGTCACGCAACAAAACCTTCTGATTTTTGGTTCAATGACATTATTAGAATGCACACCATAGAAGTCACTCGACAAAACATTCTGATTTTGGGTTCAATGACATTATTAGAATACACACCATAGAAGTCACGCGACAAAACCTTCTTATTTTTGGTTCAATGACATTATTAGAATGCACACCATGGAAGTCACACGCACAAATCTTCTTATTTTGGGTTAATTGTAATTATCAGAAAGTACACCATTGAAGTCACGCGACAAAACCTTCTTATTTTGGGTTTAATGACATTATTAGAATGCACACCATAGAAGTCACGGGACAAAACCTTCTGATTTTGGGTTCAATGACATTATTAGAATACACACCATAGAAGTCACGCGACAAAATATTATTTTTTTTGGGTCCAAAGACATTATTAGAATGCACACTATAGAAGTCACACAACAAAATCTTCTCATGGTGGATTTAACGACATTATTAGAATGCACACCATAGAAGTCACGCGACAAAACCTTCTTATTTTGGGTTCAATGACATTATTAGAATGCACACCATAGAAGTCACACGAACAAATCTTTTTATTTTGGGTTAATTGTAATTATTGGACTGCACACCATAGAAGTCACACGAACAAATCTTCTTATTTTGGGTTAGTTGTAATTATTAGAATGCACACCATTAAAGTCACGCGACAAAATCTTCTTATTGTGGGTTTAATGACATTATTAGAATGCACACCATAGAAGTCACGCGACAAAACCTTCTTATTTTGGGTTCAATGACATTATTAGAATACACACCATAGAAGTCACGCGACAAAACCTTCTTATTTTGGGTTCAATGACATTATTAGAATGCACACCATAGAAGTTACGCGACAAAATATTCTTTTTTTTTGGGTCCAAAGACATTATTAGAATGCACACCCATAGAAGTCACGCAACAAAATCTTCTCATGGTGGGTTTAACGACATTATTAGAATGCACACCATAGAAGTCACGCGACAAAATATTCTTTTTTTGGGGTTCAAAGACATTATTAGAATGCACACCATAGAAGTCACGCGACAAAACCTTCTTATTTTGGGTTCAATGACATTATTAGAATGCACACCATAGAAATCACACAAACAAATCTTCTTATTTTGGGTTAATTGTAATTATTAGAATGCACACCATAGAAGTCACAGGAACAAATCTTCTTATTTTGGGTTAATTGTAATTATTACAAAGTACACACCATTGAAGACACGCGACAAAACCTTCTTATTTTGGATTTAAAAACATTATTAAAATACACACCATAGAAGTCACGCGACAAAATATTCTTTTTTTAGGGTCCAAGACATTATTAGAATGCACACCATAGAAGTCACGCGACGAAACCTTCTTATTTTGGGTTCAATGACATTATTAGAATGCACACCATAGAAATCACGCAACAAAACCTTCTGATTTTGGGTTCAATGACATTATTAGAATGCACACCATAGAAGTCACGCGACAAAACATTCTGATTTCGGGTTCAATGATATAATTAGAATACACACCATAGAAGTCACGCGACAAAATATTATTTTTTTGGGGTCCAAAGACATTATTAGAATGCACACTATAGAAGTCACACAACAAAATCTTCTCATGGTGGATTTAACGACATTATTAGAATGCACACCATAGAAGTCACGCGACAAAACCTTCTTATTTTGGGTTCAATGACATTATTAGAATGCACACCATAGAAGTCACACGAACAAATCTTTTTATTTTGGGTTAATTGTAATTATTGGACTGCACACCATAGAAGTCACACGAACAAATCTTCTTATTTTGGGTTAGTTGTAATTATTAGAATGCACACCATTAAAGTCACGCGACAAAATCTTCTTATTGTGGGTTTAATGACATTATTAGAATGCACACCATAGAAGTCACGCGACAAAACCTTCTTATTTTGGGTTCAATGACATTATTAGAATACACACCATAGAAGTCACGCGACAAAACCTTCTTATTTTGGGTTCAATGACATTATTAGAATGCACACCATAGAAGTTACGCGACAAAATATTCTTTTTTTTTGGGTCCAAAGACATTATTAGAATGCACACCCATAGAAGTCACGCAACAAAATCTTCTCATGGTGGGTTTAACGACATTATTAGAATGCACACCATAGAAGTCACGCGACAAAATATTCTTTTTTTGGGGTTCAAAGGCATTATTAGAATGCACACCATAGAAGTCACGCGACAAAACCTTCTTATTTTGGGTTCAATGACATTATTAGAATGCACACCATAGAAATCACACAAACAAATCTTCTTATTTTGGGTTAATTGTAATTATTAGAATGCACACCATAGAAGTCACAGGAACAAATCTTCTTATTTTGGGTTAATTGTAATTATTACAAAGTACACACCATTGAAGACACGCGACAAAACCTTCTTATTTTGGATTTAAAAACATTATTAAAATACACACCATAGAAGTCACGCGACAAAATATTCTTTTTTTAGGGTCCAAGACATTATTAGAATGCACACCATAGAAGTCACGCGACGAAACCTTCTTATTTTGGGTTCAATGACATTATTAGAATGCACACCATAGAAGTCACGCAACAAAACCTTCTGATTTTGGGTTCAATGACATTATTAGAATGCACACCATAGAAGTCACGCGACAAAACATTCTGATTGTGGGTTCAATGATATAATTAGAATGCACACCATAGAAGTCACACGAACAAATCTTCTGATTTTGGGTTTAATGATATTATAAGAATGCACTCCATAGAAGTCACGCGACAAAATATTCTTATTTTGGGTTTAATGACATTATTAGAATGCACACCATAGAAGTCACACGCACAAATCTTCTTATTTTGGGTTAATTGTAATTATTAGAAAGTACATCATTGATGTCACGCGACAAAACCTTCTTATTTTGGGTTCAATGACATTATTAGAATACACACCATAGAAGTCACGCGACAAAATATTCTTTTTTTGGGGTCCAAAGACATTATTAGAATGCACACCATAGAAGTCACGCGACAAAACCTTCTTATTTTTGGTTCAATGACATTATTAGAATGCACACCATAGAAATCACACGCACAAATCTTCTTATTTTGGGTTAATTGTAATTATCAGAAAGTACACCATTGAAGTCACGCGACAAAACCTTCTTATTTTGGGTTTAATGACATTATTAGAATGCACACCATAGAAGTCACGCGACAAAATATTATTTTTTTGGGGTCCAAAGACATTATTAGAATGCACACCATAGAAGTCACGCGACAAAACCTTCTGATTTTGGGTTCAATGACATTATTAGAATGAACACCATAGAAGTCACGCGACAAAACCTTCTTATTTTGGGTTCAATGACATTATCAGAATGCACACCATAGAAGTCACGCGACAAAATATTCATTTTTTTTGGGTCCAAAGACATTATTAGAATGCACACCATAGAAGTCACACAACAAAATCTTCTCATGGTGGGTTTAACGACATTATTAGAATGCACACCATAGAAGTCACGCGACAAAACCTTCTTATTTTGGGTTCAATGACATTATTAGAATGCACACCATAGAAGTCACACGAACAAATCTTTTTATTTTGGGTTAATTGTAATTATTGGACTGCACACCATAGAAGTCACACGAACAAATCTTCTTATTTTGGGTTAATTGTAATTATTAGAATAGACACAATAGAAGTCACGCAACAAAATATTCTTCTTTTGGGATCCAAAGACATTATTAGAATGCACACCATAGAAGTCACGCGAAAAAACTTTCTTATTTTGGGTTCAATGACATTATTAGAATGCACACCATAGAAGTCACGCGACAAAACCTTCTGATTTTGGGTTCAATGACATTATTAAAATGCACACCATAGAAGTCACGCGACAAAACCTTCTTATTTTGGGTGCAATGACATTATTAGAATACACACCATAGAAGTCACGCGACAAAACCTTCTTCATTTGGGTTCAATGACATTATTAGAATGCACACCATAGAAGTCACGCGACAAAACCTTCTTATTTTGGGTTTAATGACATTATTAGAATGCACACCATAGAAGTCACGCGACAAAATATTGTTATTTTGGGTTTAATGACATTATTAGAATGCACACCATAGAAGTCACGCGACAAAACCTTCTTATTTTGGGTTCAATGACATTATTAGAATACACACCAGAGAAGTCACGCGACAAAACCTTCTTATTTTGGGTTCAATGACATTATTAGAATGCACACCATAGAAGTTACGCGACAAAATATTCTTTTTTTTGGGGTCCAAAGACATTATTAGAATGCACACCCATAGAAGTCACGCAACAAAATCTTCTCATGGTGGGTTTAACGACATTATTAGAATGCACACCATAGAAGTCACGCGACAAAATATTCTTTTTTTGGTGTTCAAAGACATTATTAGAATGCACACCATAGAAGTCACGCGACAAAACCTTCTTATTTTGGGTTCAATGACATTATTAGAATGCACACCATAGAAATCACACAAACAAATCTTCTTATTTTGGGTTAATTGTAATTATTAGAATGCACACCATAGAAATCACAGGAACAAATCTTCTTATTTTGGGTTAATTGTAATTATTACAAAGTACACACCATTGAAGACACGCGACAAAACCTTCTTATTTTGGATTTAAAAATATTATTAAAATACACACCATAGAAGTCACGCGACAAAATATTCTTTTTTTAGGGTCCAAGACATTATTAGAATGCACACCATAGAAGTCACGCGACGAAACCTTCTTATTTTGGGTTCAATGACATTATTAGAATGCACACCATAGAAGTCACGCAACAAAACCTTCTGATTTTTGGTTCAATGACATTATTAGAATGCACACCATAGAAGTCACTCGACAAAACATTCTGATTTTGGGTTCAATGACATTATTAGAATACACACCATAGAAGTCACGCGACAAAACCTTCTTATTTTTGGTTCAATGACATTATTAGAATGCACACCATGGAAGTCACACGCACAAATCTTCTTATTTTGGGTTAATTGTAATTATCAGAAAGTACACCATTGAAGTCACGCGACAAAACCTTCTTATTTTGGGTTTAATGACATTATTAGAATGCACACCATAGAAGTCACGGGACAAAACCTTCTGATTTTGGGTTCAATGACATTATTAGAATACACACCATAGAAGTCACGCGACAAAATATTATTTTTTTTGGGTCCAAAGACATTATTAGAATGCACACTATAGAAGTCACACAACAAAATCTTCTCATGGTGGATTTAACGACATTATTAGAATGCACACCATAGAAGTCACGCGACAAAACCTTCTTATTTTGGGTTCAATGACATTATTAGAATGCACACCATAGAAGTCACACGAACAAATCTTTTTATTTTGGGTTAATTGTAATTATTGGACTGCACACCATAGAAGTCACACGAACAAATCTTCTTATTTTGGGTTAGTTGTAATTATTAGAATGCACACCATTAAAGTCACGCGACAAAATCTTCTTATTGTGGGTTTAATGACATTATTAGAATGCACACCATAGAAGTCACGCGACAAAACCTTCTTATTTTGGGTTCAATGACATTATTAGAATACACACCATAGAAGTCACGCGACAAAACCTTCTTATTTTGGGTTCAATGACATTATTAGAATGCACACCATAGAAGTTACGCGACAAAATATTCTTTTTTTTTGGGTCCAAAGACATTATTAGAATGCACACCCATAGAAGTCACGCAACAAAATCTTCTCATGGTGGGTTTAACGACATTATTAGAATGCACACCATAGAAGTCACGCGACAAAATATTCTTTTTTTGGGGTTCAAAGACATTATTAGAATGCACACCATAGAAGTCACGCGACAAAACCTTCTTATTTTGGGTTCAATGACATTATTAGAATGCACACCATAGAAATCACACAAACAAATCTTCTTATTTTGGGTTAATTGTAATTATTAGAATGCACACCATAGAAGTCACAGGAACAAATCTTCTTATTTTGGGTTAATTGTAATTATTACAAAGTACACACCATTGAAGACACGCGACAAAACCTTCTTATTTTGGATTTAAAAACATTATTAAAATACACACCATAGAAGTCACGCGACAAAATATTCTTTTTTTAGGGTCCAAGACATTATTAGAATGCACACCATAGAAGTCACGCGACGAAACCTTCTTATTTTGGGTTCAATGACATTATTAGAATGCACACCATAGAAGTCACGCAACAAAACCTTCTGATTTTGGGTTCAATGACATTATTAGAATGCACACCATAGAAGTCACGCGACAAAACATTCTGATTTTGGGTTCAATGATATAATTAGAATGCACACCATAGAAGTCACACGAACAAATCTTTTGATTTTGGGTTTAATGATATTATAAGAATGCACACCATAGAAGTCACGCGACAAAATATTCTTATTTTGGGTTTAATGACATTATTAGAATGCACACCATAGAAGTCACACGCACAAATCTTCTTATTTTGGGTTAATTGTAATTATTAGAAAGTACATCATTGAAGTCACGCGACAAAACCTTCTTATTTTGGGTTCAATGACATTATTAGAATACACACCATAGAAGTCACGCGACAAAATATTCTTTTTTTGGGGTCCAAAGACATTATTAGAATGCACACCATAGAAGTCACGCGACAAAACCTTCTTATTTTTGGTACAATGACATTATTAGAATGCACACCATAGAAGTCACACGCACAAATCTTCTTATTTTGGGTTAATTGTAATTATCAGAAAGTACACCATTGAAGTCACGCGACAAAACCTTCTTATTTTGGGTTTAATGACATTATTAGAATGCACACCATAGAAGTCACGCGACAAAATATTATTTTTTTGGGGTCCAAAGACATTATTAGAATGCACACCATAGAAGTCACGCGACAAAACCTTCTGATTTTGGGTTCAATGACATTATTAGAATGAACACCATAGAAGTCACGCGACAAAACCTTCTTATTTTGGGTTCAATGACATTATTAGAATGCACACCATAGAAGTCACGCGACAAAATATTCATTTTTTTTGGGTCCAAAGACATTATTAGAATGCACACCATAGAAGTCACACAACAAAATCTTCTCATGGTGGGTTTAACGACATTATTAGAATGCACACCATAGAAGTCACGCGACAAAACCTTCTTATTTTGGGTTCAATGACATTATTAGAATGCACACCATAGAAGTCACACGAACAAATCTTTTTATTTTGGGTTAATTGTAATTATTGGACTGCACACCATAGAAGTCACACGAACAAATCTTCTTATTTTGGGTTAATTGTAATTATTAGAATAGACACAATAGAAGTCACGCAACAAAATATTCTTCTTTTGGGATCCAAAGACATTATTAGAATGCACACCATAGAAGTCACGCGAAAAAACTTTCTTATTTTGGGTTCAATGACATTATTAGAATGCACACCATAGAAGTCACGCGACAAAACCTTCTGATTTTGGGTTCAATGACATTATTAAAATGCACACCATAGAAGTCACGCGACAAAACCTTCTTATTTTGGGTGCAATGACATTATTAGAATACACACCATAGAAGTCACGCGACAAAACCTTCTTCATTTGGGTTCAATGACATTATTAGAATGCACACCATAGAAGTCACGCGACAAAACCTTCTTATTTTGGGTTCAATGACATTATTAGAATGCACACCATAGAAGTCACGCGACAAAATATTGTTATTTTGGGTTTAATGACATTATTAGAATGCACACCATAGAAGTCACGCGACAAAACCTTCTTATTTTGGGTTCAATGACATTATTAGAATACACACCAGAGAAGTCACGCGACAAAACCTTCTTATTTTGGGTTCAATGACATTATTAGAATGCACACCATAGAAGTTACGCGACAAAATATTCTTTTTTTTGGGGTCCAAAGACATTATTAGAATGCACACCCATAGCAGTCACGCAACAAAATCTTCTCATGGTGGGTTTAACGACATTATTAGAATGCACACCATAGAAGTCACGCGACAAAATATTCTTTTTTTGGTGTTCAAAGACATTATTAGAATGCACACCATAGAAGTCACGCGACAAAACCTTCTTATTTTGGGTTCAATGACATTATTAGAATGCACACCATAGAAATCACACAAACAAATCTTCTTATTTTGGGTTAATTGTAATTATTAGAATGCACACCATAGAAGTCACAGGAACAAATCTTCTTATTTTGGGTTAATTGTAATTATTACAAAGTACACACCATTGAAGACACGCGACAAAACCTTCTTATTTTGGATTTAAAAATATTATTAAAATACACACCATAGAAGTCACGCGACAAAATATTCTTTTTTTAGGGTCCAATACATTATTAGAATGCACACCATAGAAGTCACGCGACGAAACCTTCTTATTTTGGGTTCAATGACATTATTAGAATGCACACCATAGAAGTCAAGCAACAAAACCTTCTGATTTTGGGTTCAATGACATTATTAGAATGCACACCATAGAAGTCACTCGACAAAACATTCTGATTTTGGGTTCAATGACATTATTAGAATACACACCATAGAAGTCACGCGACAAAACCTTCTTATTTTTGGTTCAATGACATTATTAGAATGCACACCATGGAAGTCACACGCACAAATCTTCTTATTTTGGGTTAATTGTAATTATCAGAAAGTACACCATTGAAGTCACGCGACAAAACCTTCTTATTTTGGGTTTAATGACATTATTAGAATGCACACCATAGAAGTCACGCGACAAAACCTTCTGATTTTGGGTTCAATGACATTATTAGAATACACACCATAGAAGTCACGCGACAAAATATTATTTTTTTTGGGTCCAAAGACATTATTAGAATGCACACTATAGAAGTCACACAACAAAATCTTCTCATGGTGGATTTAACGACATTATTAGAATGCACACCATAGAAGTCACGCGACAAAACCTTCTTATTTTGGGTTCAATGACATTATTAGAATGCACACCATAGAAGTCACACGAACAAATCTTTTTATTTTGGGTTAATTGTAATTATTGGACTGCACACCATAGAAGTCACACGAACAAATCTTCTTATTTTGGGTTAGTTGTAATTATTAGAATGCACACCATTAAAGTCACGCGACAAAATCTTCTTATTGTGGGTTTAATGACATTATTAGAATGCACACCATAGAAGTCACGCGACAAAACCTTCTTATTTTGGGTTCAATGACATTATTAGAATACACACCATAGAAGTCACGCGACAAAACCTTCTTATTTTGGGTTCAATGACATTATTAGAATGCACACCATAGAAGTTACGCGACAAAATATTCTTTTTTTTTGGGTCCAAAGACATTATTAGAATGCACACCCATAGAAGTCACGCAACAAAATCTTCTCATGGTGGGTTTAACGACATTATTAGAATGCACACCATAGAAGTCACGCGACAAAATATTCTTTTTTTGGGGTTCAAAACATTATTAGAATGCACACCATAGAAGTCACGCGACAAAACCTTCTTATTTTGGGTTCAATGACATTATTAGAATGCACACCATAGAAATCACACCAACAAATCTTCTTATTTTGGGTTAATTGTAATTATTAGAATGCACACCATAGAAGTCACAGGAACAAATCTTCTTATTTTGGGTTAATTGTAATTATTACAAAGTACACACCATTGAAGACACGCGACAAAACCTTCTTATTTTGGATTTAAAAACATTATTAAAATACACACCATAGAAGTCACGCGACAAAATATTCTTTTTTTAGGGTCCAAGACATTATTAGAATGCACACCATAGAAGTCACGCGACGAAACCTTCTTATTTTGGGTTCAATGACATTATTAGAATGCACACCATAGAAGTCACGCAACAAAACCTTCTGATTTTGGGTTCAATGACATTATTAGAATGCACACCATAGAAGTCACGCGACAAAACATTCTGATTTCGGGTTCAATGATATAATTAGAATGCACACCATAGAAGTCACACGAACAAATCTTCTGATTTTTGGTTTAATGATATTATAAGAATGCACACCATAGAAGTCACGCGACAAAATATTCTTATTTTGGGTTTAATGACATTATTAGAATGCACACCATAGAAGTCACACGCACAAATCTTCTTATTTTGGGTTAATTGTAATTATTAGAAAGTACATCATTGAAGTCACGCGACAAAACCCTCTTATTTTGGGTTCAATGACATTATTAGAATACACACCATAGAAGTCACGCGACAAAATATTCTTTTTTTGGGGTCCAAAGACATTATTAGAATGCACACCATAGAAGTCACGCGACAAAACCTTCTTATTTTTGGTTCAATGACATTATTAGAATGCACACCATAGAAGTCACACGCACAAATCTTCTTATTTTGGGTTAATTGTAATTATCAGAAAGTACACCATTGAAGTCACGCGACAAAACCTTCTTATTTTGGGTTTAATGACATTATTAGAATGCACACCATAGAAGTCACGCGACAAAATATTATTTTTTTGGGGTCCAAAGACATTATTAGAATGCACACCATAGAAGTCACGCGACAAAACCTTCTGATTTTGGGTTCAATGACATTATTAGAATGAACACCATAGAAGTCACGCGACAAAACCTTCTTATTTTGGGTTCAATGACATTATTAGAATGCACACCATAGAAGTCACGCGACAAAATATTCATTTTTTTTGGGTCCAAAGACATTATTAGAATGCACACCATAGAAGTCACGCGACAAAACATTCTGATTTCGGGTTCAATGATATAATTAGAATGCACACCATAGAAGTCACACGAACAAATCTTCTGATTTTTGGTTTAATGATATTATAAGAATGCACACCATAGAAGTCACGCGACAAAATATTCTTATTTTGGGTTTAATGACAATATTAGAATGCACACCATAGAAGTCACACGCACAAATCTTCTTATTTTGGGTTAATTGTAATTATTAGAAAGTACATCATTGAAGTCACGCGACAAAACCCTCTTATTTTGGGTTCAATGACATTATTAGAATACACACCATAGAAGTCACGCGACAAAATATTCTTTTTTTGGGGTCCAAAGACATTATTAGAATGCACACCATAGAAGTCACGCGACAAAACCTTCTTATTTTTGGTTCAATGACATTATTAGAATGCACACCATAGAAGTCACACGCACAAATCTTCTTATTTTGGGTTAATTGTAATTATCAGAAAGTACACCATTGAAGTCACGCGACAAAACCTTCTTATTTTGGGTTTAATGACATTATTAGAATGCACACCATAGAAGTCA
This sequence comes from Lutraria lutraria, assembly GCA_964023205.1. Classification (NCBI taxonomy): domain Eukaryota; kingdom Metazoa; phylum Mollusca; class Bivalvia; order Venerida; family Mactridae; genus Lutraria; species Lutraria lutraria. Next base: position 11,711,612 of record OZ026851.1, on the reverse strand, counting down.
CGCGACAAAACCTTCTGATTTTGGGTTCAATGACATTATTAGAATACACACCATAGAAGTCACGCGACAAAATATTATTTTTTTTGGGTCCAAAGACATTATTAGAATGCACACTATAGAAGTCACACAACAAAATCTTCTCATGGTGGATTTAACGACATTATTAGAATGCACACCATAGAAGTCACGCGACAAAACCTTCTTATTTTGGGTTCAATGACATTATTAGAATGCACACCATAGAAGTCACACGAACAAATCTTTTTATTTTGGGTTAATTGTAATTATTGGACTGCACACCATAGAAGTCACACGAACAAATCTTCTTATTTTGGGTTAGTTGTAATTATTAGAATGCACACCATTAAAGTCACGCGACAAAATCTTCTTATTGTGGGTTTAATGACATTATTAGAATGCACACCATAGAAGTCACGCGACAAAACCTTCTTATTTTGGGTTCAATGACATTATTAGAATACACACCATAGAAGTCACGCGACAAAACCTTCTTATTTTGGGTTCAATGACATTATTAGAATGCACACCATAGAAGTTACGCGACAAAATATTCTTTTTTTTTGGGTCCAAAGACATTATTAGAATGCACACCCATAGAAGTCACGCAACAAAATCTTCTCATGGTGGGTTTAACGACATTATTAGAATGCACACCATAGAAGTCACGCGACAAAATATTCTTTTTTTGGGGTTCAAAGACATTATTAGAATGCACACCATAGAAGTCACGCGACAAAACCTTCTTATTTTGGGTTCAATGACATTATTAGAATGCACACCATAGAAATCACACCAACAAATCTTCTTATTTTGGGTTAATTGTAATTATTAGAATGCACACCATAGAAGTCACAGGAACAAATCTTCTTATTTTGGGTTAATTGTAATTATTACAAAGTACACACCATTGAAGACACGCGACAAAACCTTCTTATTTTGGATTTAAAAACATTATTAAAATACACACCATAGAAGTCACGCGACAAAATATTCTTTTTTTAGGGTCCAAGACATTATTAGAATGCACACCATAGAAGTCACGCGACGAAACCTTCTTATTTTGGGTTCAATGACATTATTAGAATGCACACCATAGAAGTCACGCAACAAAACCTTCTGATTTTGGGTTCAATGACATTATTAGAATGCACACCATAGAAGTCACGCGACAAAACATTCTGATTTCGGGTTCAATGATATAATTAGAATGCACACCATAGAAGTCACACGAACAAATCTTCTGATTTTTGGTTTAATGATATTATAAGAATGCACACCATAGAAGTCACGCGACAAAATATTCTTATTTTGGGTTTAATGACATTATTAGAATGCACACCATAGAAGTCACACGCACAAATCTTCTTATTTTGGGTTAATTGTAATTATTAGAAAGTACATCATTGAAGTCACGCGACAAAACCCTCTTATTTTGGGTTCAATGACATTATTAGAATACACACCATAGAAGTCACGCGACAAAATATTCTTTTTTTGGGGTCCAAAGACATTATTAGAATGCACACCATAGAAGTCACGCGACAAAACCTTCTTATTTTTGGTTCAATGACATTATTAGAATGCACACCATAGAAGTCACACGCACAAATCTTCTTATTTTGGGTTAATTGTAATTATCAGAAAGTACACCATTGAAGTCACGCGACAAAACCTTCTTATTTTGGGTTTAATGACATTATTAGAATGCACACCATAGAAGTCACGCGACAAAATATTATTTTTTTGTGGTCCAAAGACATTATTAGAATGCACACCATAGAAGTCACGCGACAAAACCTTCTGATTTTGGGTTCAATGACATTATTAGAATGAACACCATAGAAGTCACGCGACAAAACCTTCTTATTTTGGGTTCAATGACATTATTAGAATGCACACCATAGAAGTCACGCGACAAAATATTCATTTTTTTTGGGTCCAAAGACATTATTAGAATGCACACCATAGAAGTCACGCGACAAAACATTCTGATTTCGGGTTCAATGATATAATTAGAATGCACACCATAGAAGTCACACGAACAAATCTTCTGATTTTTGGTTTAATGATATTATAAGAATGCACACCATAGAAGTCACGCGACAAAATATTCTTATTTTGGGTTTAATGACATTATTAGAATGCACACCATAGAAGTCACACGCACAAATCTTCTTATTTTGGGTTAATTGTAATTATTAGAAAGTACATCATTGAAGTCACGCGACAAAACCCTCTTATTTTGGGTTCAATGACATTATTAGAATACACACCATAGAAGTCACGCGACAAAATATTCTTTTTTTGGGGTCCAAAGACATTATTAGAATGCACACCATAGAAGTCACGCGACAAAACCTTCTTATTTTTGGTTCAATGACATTATTAGAATGCACACCATAGAAGTCACACGCACAAATCTTCTTATTTTGGGTTAATTGTAATTATCAGAAAGTACACCATTGAAGTCACGCGACAAAACCTTCTTATTTTGGGTTTAATGACATTATTAGAATGCACACCATAGAAGTCACGCGACAAAATATTATTTTTTTGGGGTCCAAAGACATTATTAGAATGCACACCATAGAAGTCACGCGACAAAACCTTCTGATTTTGGGTTCAATGACATTATTAGAATGAACACCATAGAAGTCACGCGACAAAACCTTCTTATTTTGGGTTCAATGACATTATTAGAATGCACACCATAGAAGTCACGCGACAAAATATTCATTTTTTTTGGGTCCAAAGACATTATTAGAATGCACACCATAGAAGTCACGCGACAAAACCTTCTTATTTTGGGTTCAATGACATTATTAGAATGCACACCATAGAAGTCACGCGACAAAATATTCTTTTTTTGGGGTCTAAAGACATTATTGTAATGCACACCATAGAAGTCACGCGACAAAACCTTCTGATTTTGGGTTCAATGACATTATTAGAATACACACCATAGAAGTCACGCGACAAAACCTTCTTATTTTTGGTTCAATGACATTATTAGAATGCACACCATGGAAGTCACACGCACAAATCTTCTTATTTTGGGTTAATTGTAATTATCAGAAAGTACACCATTGAAGTCACGCGACAAAACCTTCTTATTTTGGGTTTAATGACATTATTAGAATGCACACCATAGAAGTCACGCGACAAAACCTTCTGATTTTGGGTTCAATGACATTATTAGAATACACACCATAGAAGTCACGCGACAAAATATTATTTTTTTTGGGTCCAAAGACATTATTAGAATGCACACTATAGAAGTCACACAACAAAATCTTCTCATGGTGGATTTAACGACATTATTAGAATGCACACCATAGAAGTCACGCGACAAAACCTTCTTATTTTGGGTTCAATGACATTATTAGAATGCACACCATAGAAGTCACACGAACAAATCTTTTTATTTTGGGTTAATTGTAATTATTGGCTGCACACCATAGAAGTCACACGAACAAATCTTCTTATTTTGGGTTAGTTGTAATTATTAGAATGCACACCATTAAAGTCACGCGACGAAATCTTCTTATTGTGGGTTTAATGACATTATTAGAATGCACACCATAGAAGTCACGCGACAAAACCTTCTTATTTTGGGTTCAATGACATTATTAGAATGCACACCATAGAAGTTACGCGACAAAATATTCTTTTTTTTTGGGTCCAAAGACATTATTAGAATGCACACCCATAGAAGTCACGCAACAAAATCTTCTCATGGTGGGTTTAACGACATTATTAGAATGCACACCATAGAAGTCACGCGACAAAATATTCTTTTTTTGGGGTTCAAAGACATTATTAGAATGCACACCATAGAAGTCACGCGACAAAACCTTCTTATTTTGGGTTCAATGACATTATTAGAATGCACACCATAGAAATCACACAAACAAATCTTCTTATTTTGGGTTAATTGTAATTATTAGAATGCACACCATAGAAGTCACAGGAACAAATCTTCTTATTTTGGGTTAATTGTAATTATTACAAAGTACACACCATTGAAGACACGCGACAAAACCTTCTTATTTTGGATTTAAAAACATTATTAAAATACACACCATAGAAGTCACGCGACAAAATATTCTTTTTTTAGGGTCCAAGACATTATTAGAATGCACACCATAGAAGTCACGCGACGAAACCTTCTTATTTTGGGTTCAATGACATTATTAGAAAGCACACCATAGAAGTCACGCAACAAAACCTTCTGATTTTGGGTTCAATGACATTATTAGAATGCACACCATAGAAGTCACGCGACAAAACATTCTGATTTTGGGTTCAATGATATAATTAGAATGCACACCATAGAAGTCACACGAACAAATCTTCTGATTTTGGGTTTAATGATATTATAAGAATGCACACCATAGAAGTCACGCGACAAAATATTCTTATTTTGGGTTTAATGACATTATTAGAATGCACACCATAGAAGTCACACGCACAAATCTTCTTATTTTGGGTTAATTGTAATTATTAGAAAGTACATCATTGAAGTCACGCGACAAAACCTTCTTATTTTGGGTTCAATGACATTATTAGAATACACACCATAGAAGTCACGCGACAAAATATTCTTTTTTTGGGGTCCAAAGACATTATTAGAATGCACACCATAGAAGTCACGCGACAAAACCTTCTGATTTTGGGTTCAATGACATTATTAGAATGAACACCATAGAAGTCACGCGACAAAACCTTCTTATTTTGGGTTCAATGACATTATTAGAATGCACACCATAGAAGTCACGCGACAAAATATTCATTTTTTTTGGGTCCAAAGACATTATTAGAATGCACACCATAGAAGTCACGCGACAAAACCTTCTTATTTTGGGTTCAATGACATTATTAGAATGCACACCATAGAAGTCACGCGACAAAATATTCTTTTTTTGGGGTCTAAAGACATTATTGTAATGCACACCATAGAAGTCACGCGACAAAACCTTCTGATTTTGGGTTCAATGACATTATTAGAATACACACCATAGAAGTCACGCGACAAAACCTTCTTATTTTTGGTTCAATGACATTATTAGAATGCACACCATGGAAGTCACACGCACAAATCTTCTTATTTTGGGTTAATTGTAATTATCAGAAAGTACACCATTGAAGTCACGCGACAAAACCTTCTTATTTTGGGTTTAATGACATTATTAGAATGCACACCATAGAAGTCACGCGACAAAACCTTCTGATTTTGGGTTCAATGACATTATTAGAATACACACCATAGAAGTCACGCGACAAAATATTTTTTTTTTGGGTCCAAAGACATTATTAGAATGCACACTATAGAAGTCACACAACAAAATCTTCTCATGGTGGATTTAACGACATTATTAGAATGCACACCATAGAAGTCACGCGACAAAACCTTCTTATTTTGGGTTCAATGACATTATTAGAATGCACACCATAGAAGTCACACGAACAAATCTTTTTATTTTGGGTTAATTGTAATTATTGGACTGCACACCATAGAAGTCACACGAACAAATCTTCTTATTTTGGGTTAGTTGTAATTATTAGAATGCACACCATTAAAGTCACGCGACAAAATCTTCTTATTGTGGGTTTAATGACATTATTAGAATGCACACCATAGAAGTCACGCGACAAAACCTTCTTATTTTGGGTTCAATGACATTATTAGAATACACACCATAGAAGTCACGCGACAAAACCTTCTTATTTTGGGTTCAATGACATTATTAGAATGCACACCATAGAAGTCACACGAACAAATCTTTTTATTTTGGGTTAATTGTAATTATTGGACTGCACACCATAGAAGTCACACGAACAAATCTTCTTATTTTGGGTTAATTGTAATTATTAGAATAGACACAATAGAAGTCACGCAACAAAATATTCTTCTTTTGGGATCCAAAGACATTATTAGAATGCACACCATAGAAGTCACGCGAAAAAACTTTCTTATTTTGGGTTCAATGACATTATTAGAATGCACACCATAGAAGTCACGCGACAAAACCTTCTGATTTTGGGTTCAATGACATTATTAAAATGCACACCATAGAAGTCACGCGACAAAACCTTCTTATTTTGGGTGCAATGACATTATTAGAATACACACCATAGAAGTCACGCGACAAAACCTTCTTCATTTGGGTTCAATGACATTATTAGAATGCACACCATAGAAGTCACGCGACAAAACCTTCTTATTTTGGGTTTAATGACATTATTAGAATGCACACCATAGAAGTCACGCGACAAAATATTGTTATTTTGGGTTTAATGACATTATTAGAATGCACACCATAGAAGTCACGCGACAAAACCTTCTTATTTTGGGTTCAATGACATTATTAGAATACACACCAGAGAAGTCACGCGACAAAACCTTCTTATTTTGGGTTCAATGACATTATTAGAATGCACACCATAGAAGTTACGCGACAAAATATTCTTTTTTTTGGGGTCCAAAGACATTATTAGAATGCACACCCATAGAAGTCACGCAACAAAATCTTCTCATGGTGGGTTTAACGACATTATTAGAATGCACACCATAGAAGTCACGCGACAAAATATTCTTTTTTTGGTGTTCAAAGACATTATTAGAATGCACACCATAGAAGTCACGCGACAAAACCTTCTTATTTTGGGTTCAATGACATTATTAGAATGCACACCATAGAAATCACACAAACAAATCTTCTTATTTTGGGTTAATTGTAATTATTAGAATGCACACCATAGAAGTCACAGGAACAAATCTTCTTATTTTGGGTTAATTGTAATTATTACAAAGTACACACCATTGAAGACACGCGACAAAACCTTCTTATTTTGGATTTAAAAATATTATTAAAATACACACCATAGAAGTCACGCGACAAAATATTCTTTTTTTAGGGTCCAAGACATTATTAGAATGCACACCATAGAAGTCACGCGACGAAACCTTCTTATTTTGGGTTCAATGACATTATTAGAATGCACACCATAGAAGTCACGCAACAAAACCTTCTGATTTTGGGTTCAATGACATTATTAGAATGCACACCATAGAAGTCACTCGATAAAACATTCTGATTTTGGGTTCAATGATATAATTAGAATGCACACCATAGAAGTCACACGAACAAATCTTCTGATTTTGGGTTTAATGATATTATAAGAATGCACACCATAGAAGTCAGGCGACAAAATATTCTTATTTTGGGTTTAATGACATTATTAGAATGCACACCATAGAAGTCACACGCACAAATCTTCTTATTTTGGGTTAATTGTAATTATTAGAAAGTACATCATTGAAGTCACGCGACAAAACCTTCTTATTTTGGGTTCAATGACATTATTAGAATACACACCATAGAAGTCACGCGACAAAATATTCTTTTTTTGGGGTCCAAAGACATTATTAGAATGCACACCATAGAAGTCACGCGACAAAACCTTCTTATTTTGGGTTCAAAGACATTATTAGAATGCACACCATAGAAGTCACACGCACAAATCTTCTTATTTTGGGTTAATTGTAATTATCAGATAGTACACCATTGAAGTCACGCGACAAAACCTTCTTATTTTGGGTTTAATGACATTATTAGAATGCACACCATAGAACACGCGACAAAATATTATTTTTTTGGGGTCCAAAGACATTATTAGAATGCACACCATAGAAGTCACGCGACAAAACCTTCTGATTTTGGGTTCAATGACATTATTAGAATGAACACCATAGAAGTCACGCGACAAAACCTTCTTATTTTGGGTTCAATGACATTATTAGAATGCACACCATGGAAGTCACGCGACAAAATATTCATTTTTTTTGGGTCCAAAGACATTATTAGAATGCACACCATAGAAGTCACACAACAAAATCTTCTCATGGTGGGTTTAACGACATTATTAGAATGCACACCATAGAAGTCACGCGACAAAACCTTCTTATTTTGGGTTCAATGACATTATTAGAATGCACACCATAGAAGTCACACGAACAAATCTTTTTATTTTGGGTTAATTGTAATTATTGGACTGCACACCATAGAAGTCACACGAACAAATCTTCTTATTTTGGGTTAATTGTAATTATTAGAATAGACACAATAGAAGTCACGCAACAAAATATTCTTCTTTTGGGATCCAAAGACATTATTAGAATGCACACCATAGAAGTCACGCGACAAAACTTTCTTATTTTGGGTTCAATGACATTATTAGAATGCACACCATAGAAGTCACGCGACAAAACTTTCTTATTTTGGGTTCAATGACATTATTAGAATGCACACCATAGAAGTCACGCGACAAAACTTTCTTATTTTGGGTTCAATGACATTATTAGAATGCACACCATAGAAGTCACGCGACAAAACCTTCTGATTTTGGGTTCAATGACATTATTAAAATGCACACCATAGAAGTCACGCGACAAAATCTTCTTATTTTTGGTTCAATGACATTATTAGAATACACACCATAGAAGTCACGCGACAAAATCTTCTTATTTTGGGTTCAATGACATTATTAGAATGCACACCATAGAAGTCACACGAACAATTTTTTTTATTTTGGGTTAATTGTAATTATTGGACTGCACACCATAGAAGTCACACGAACAAATCTTCTTATTTTGGGTTTAATGATATTATAAGAATGCACACCATAGAAGTCACGCGACAAAATATTCTTATTTTGGGTTTAATGACATTATTGGAATACACACCATAGAAGTCACACGCACAAATCTTCTTATTTTGGGTTAATTGTAATTATTAGAAAGTACATCATTGAAGTCACGCGACAAAACCTTCTTATTTTGGGTTCAATGACATTATTAGAATACACACCATATAAGTCACGCGACAAAATATTCTTTTTTTGGGGTCCAAAGACATTATTAGAATACACACCATAGAAGTCACGCGACAAAACCTTCTTATTTTTGGTTCAATGACATTATTAGAATGCACACCATAGAAGTCACACGCACAAATCTTCTTATTTTGGGTTAATTGTAATTATCAGAAAGTACACCATTGATGTCACGCGACAAAACCTTCTTATTTTGGGTTTAATGACATTATTAGAATGCACACCATAGAAGTCACGCGACAAAATATTATTTTTTTGGGGTCCAAAGACATTATTAGAATGCACACCATAGAAGTCACGCGACAAAACCTTCTGATTTTGGGTTCAATGACATTATTAGAATGAACACCATAGAAGTCACGCGACAAAACCTTCTTATTTTGGGTTCAATGACATTATTAGAATGCACACCATAGAAGTCACGCGACAAAATATTCATTTTTTTTTGGGTCCAAAGACATTATTAGAATGCACACCATAGAAGTCACACAACAAAATCTTCTCATGGTGGGTTTAACGACATTATTAGAATGCACACCATAGAAGTCACGCGACAAAACCTTCTTATTTTGGGTTCAATGACATTATTAGAATGCACACCATAGAAGTCACACGAACAAATCTTTTTATTTTGGGTTAATTGTAATTATTGGACTGCACACCATAGAAGTCACACGAACAAATCTTCTTATTTTGGGTTAATTGTAATTATTAGAATAGACACAATAGAAGTCACGCAACAAAATATTCTTCTTTTGGGGTCCAAAGACATTATTAGAATGCACACCATAGAAGTCACGCGACAAAACTTTCTTATTTTGGGGTCTAAAGACATTATTGTAATGCACACCATAGAAGTCACGCGATAAAACCTTCTGATTTTGGGTTCAATGACATTATTAGAATACACACCATAGAAGTCACGCGACAAAACCTTCTTATTTTTGGTTCAATGACATTATTAGAATGCACACCATGGAAGTCACACGCACAAATCTTCTTATTTTGGGTTAATTGTAATTATCAGAAAGTACACCATTGAAGTCACGCGACAAAACCTTCTTATTTTGGGTTTAATGACATTATTAGAATGCACACCATAGAAGTCACGCGACAAAACCTTCTGATTTTGGGTTCAATGACATTATTAGAATGCACACCATAGAAATCACACAAACAAATCTTCTTATTTTGGGTTAATTGTAATTATTAGAATGCACACCATAGAAGTCACAGGAACAAATCTTCTTATTTTGGGTTAATTGTAATTATTAGAATAGACACAATAGAAGTCACGCAACAAAATATTCTTCTTTTGGGATCCAAAGACATTATTAGAATGCACACCATAGAAGTCACACGAACAAATCTTCTTATTTTGGGTTTAATGATATTATAAGAATGCACACCATAGAAGTCACGCGACAAAATATTCTTATTTTGGGTTTAATGACATTATTGGAATACACACCATAGAAGTCACACGCACAAATCTTCTTATTTTGGGTTAATTGTAATTATTAGAAAGTACATCATTGAAGTCACGCGACAAAACCTTCTTATTTTGGGTTCAATGACATTATTAGAATACACACCATATAAGTCACGCGACAAAATATTCTTTTTTTGGGGTCCAAAGACATTATTAGAATACACACCATAGAAGTCACGCGACAAAACCTTCTTATTTTTGGTTCAATGACATTATTAGAATGCACACCATAGAAGTCACACGCACAAATCTTCTTATTTTGGGTTAATTGTAATTATCAGAAAGTACACCATTGATGTCACGCGACAAAACCTTCTTATTTTGGGTTTAATGACATTATTAGAATGCACACCATAGAAGTCACGCGACAAAATATTATTTTTTTGGGGTCCAAAGACATTATTAGAATGCACACCATAGAAGTCACGCGACAAAACCTTCTGATTTTGGGTTCAATGACATTATTAGAATGAACACCATAGAAGTCACGCGACAAAACCTTCTTATTTTGGGTTCAATGACATTATTAGAATGCACACCATAGAAGTCACGCGACAAAATATTCATTTTTTTTTGGGTCCAAAGACATTATTAGAATGCACACCATAGAAGTCACACAACAAAATCTTCTCATGGTGGGTTTAACGACATTATTAGAATGCACACCATAGAAGTCACGCGACAAAACCTTCTTATTTTGGGTTCAATGACATTATTAGAATGCACACCATAGAAGTCACACGAACAAATCTTTTTATTTTGGGTTAATTGTAATTATTGGACTGCACACCATAGAAGTCACACGAACAAATCTTCTTATTTTGGGTTAATTGTAATTATTAGAATAGACACAATAGAAGTCACGCAACAAAATATTCTTCTTTTGGGGTCCAAAGACATTATTAGAATGCACACCATAGAAGTCACGCGACAAAACTTTCTTATTTTGGGGTCTAAAGACATTATTGTAATGCACACCATAGAAGTCACGCGACAAAACCTTCTGATTTTGGGTTCAATGACATTATTAGAATACACACCATAGAAGTCACGCGACAAAACCTTCTTATTTTTGGTTCAATGACATTATTAGAATGCACACCATGGAAGTCACACGCACAAATCTTCTTATTTTGGGTTAATTGTAATTATCAGAAAGTACACCATTGAAGTCACGCGACAAAACCTTCTTATTTTGGGTTTAATGACATTATTAGAATGCACACCATAGAAGTCACGCGACAAAACCTTCTGATTTTGGGTTCAATGACATTATTAGAATGCACACCATAGAAATCACACAAACAAATCTTCTTATTTTGGGTTAATTGTAATTATTAGAATGCACACCATAGAAGTCACAGGAACAAATCTTCTTATTTTGGGTTAATTGTAATTATTAGAATAGACACAATAGAAGTCACGCAACAAAATATTCTTCTTTTGGGATCCAAAGACATTATTAGAATGCACACCATAGAAGTCACGCGAAAAAACTTTCTTATTTTGGGTTCAATGACATTATTAGAATGCACACCATAGAAGTCACGCGACAAAACCTTCTGATTTTGGGTTCAATGACATTATTAAAATGCACACCATAGAAGTCACGCGACAAAACCTTCTTATTTTGGGTGCAATGACATTATTAGAATACACACCATAGAAGGCACGCGACAAAACCTTCTGATTTTGGGTTCAATGACATTATTAAAATGCACACCATAGAAGTCACGCGACAAAACCTTCTTATTTTGGGTTCAATGACATTATTAGAATACACACCATAGAAGTCACGCGACAAAACCTTCTTATTTTGGGTTCAATGACATTATTAGAATGCACACCATAGAAGTCACACGAACAAATCTTCTTATTTTGGGTTAATTGTAATTATTAGAAAGTACACCATTGAAGTCACGTGACAAAATCTTCTCATTGTGGGTTTAATGACATTATTAGAATGCACACCATAGAAGTCACGCGACAAAACCTTCTTCTTTTGGGTTCAATGACATTATTAGAATGTACACATTATCCGTGACGTAATAAAAAGCTATATTTAGTATCACCACCGTATGTACTGGTCAATAAGACTACATAGATGCCATATGTTGAAGCATTATTCAATATGCGAGGAATTCTAAAAGGAATGGACATGATAATGTGTACTTTATCATAAAATATATTGGAATTTGTTCATGGCTCTGAGGGAATTTTTTTTAGGGGAAAAATATAGCTTATTTTCCGAGGGGAAGACGCCGACTATCGGCGTCACCACTTTCTAAATAAAAGAACCCTGACTGCTCTCAGTTTTGAAAATTCTGAAAACAACAATGATGGTTGTATTATACTACTTATACATGCATGAATTCATAATTTTTGTCTCAATGTAGATCAAAAGATGACTTTAATGCGTGCAGTTATAGGGAAACAAAATGCTTAGATTGTTATCTACAGAAAGATCAGTGTTCACTCATTACATGCACAAGTAGATTATTAAAATCTTGCATTCTTTCATCTTCTTATTTTATATAAATGTCAACATTTATTATGACATTGCAGGTGCACATATCCTTCCTGATGATTGGTCATACTCACGAAGATGTTGATGTAGCATTCAGTCACATCAGTGGAAAATTAACAAAAAGCTGGTGTAAAACACACAGAAATTGCTTTCAATAGTGGCAAATTCCAAATGGCTAGAACAATTTTTTGTGAACATTTCTCATGCGACACAACCCCTACATTACAAAGCACAAAATGTGAGGTAAACCAACTTGGACTCCCGGTATTGTAATTCCAGACATAAAGCAAACAGACTGTTGGAATAAATTACAAATATCAGTACTTTTTTTAAACTCCACAGTCTGAGTCAGTTTAAGTTCTGTGAGAGGACAGGAAAGTGTTCTATGAGAAGCTGAATGAAGCAGACAAGTTATTTAAAATATCAGATAATGTTTATCAGCATGGTATCCTAAAAGAAATGTTCCGCCGGTGGAGCACTGACATAAGTGTATTAGTCCCCTGCCGTACCGGACAATATTGTTTGTCGTCGTCCATCCGTCTGTCTGTCCGAAGTGGTTTCCGGACGGAACTTCAGTTATAATTGACGGATTTCAATGAAAGTTGGTATATGGATTGCTTAGGGGATAATCTAGGGTGGGTTTGCATTTGGGATCAATAGGTCAAATATCTAGGTCACTGAAATTTGGTTTCTGGATGATAACTTAATTATCATCATTAAAAATCTAGACAGATGGTGCTGTATAAACATCAGCTAACATTCCAATGATATGTGCTGGCAGGGGACTGCATGCAATACTGACTTTTAAGCTTGTTTTTTTAAATCTCTTTCTTGTTTGGTTTACGTTAACCTAAGAATATGTAAGTTCTGCCAGCGGAACATTCACATTACATCGGCTATATTTTGATATAATTGAAAATATCAGATAATGATGATCAGCATGACTTGTAATCTTAATAGAAAGGTTCTGCCGGCAGAACACTGATATATATATTAACTATCACTATTTCTTGTTCGTCTTTACAGTTTCTTGAGAAAATGTTCTGCCAACGGAACATTTACAACCGACGGAACATTCACATCACAAAAACTGTATTTTGATATATTTCTAGTCCAACTTTACAGTTTCATGAGAAAAAGTTCCGCCGCAGAACAATTATATATTGAAGATTCATTAGGTATGCCGGCGGAACATTTTACTCACAAAAACTGTTCTTTGAATTGATTCATTCCTTGTGAGACTTAACAGTTTCTAGAGAGAACATGGCGGAACATTCACATCACAAAACCTGTTTTTTGATAAATTTCTTATGCAATTTTGCAGTTTCTTGAGAAAATGTTCCGCCGGCAGAACAATTATATTCTGAAGATTCATAAGTTTTAGAAGAGATGTTCCGCCGGCGGAACGTTTTCCTCACAAAAACTGTATTTTGAATTGATACATTTCTTGTGTAACTTTACAGTTTCTTGAGAAAATATTCCGCCAGCGGAACATTCACATCACAAAACCTGTTTTTTTGAGTAATTTCTTGTGCAATTTTGCAGTTTCTTGAGAAAATGTTACCCTGGCAGAACAATTATATTCTGAAGATTCATAAGTTTTAGAAGAGATGTTCCGCCGGCGGAACATTTTCCTCACAAAAACTGTATGTACAAGCGCAGTAACTCTTCATACGCTATAATGGACACGGACACTAAGACAAATGCACAAGAAGAAGAATTATTGTTTTCGGACAGAACAAGAAACGCATCGGTCTATTGAAAATACTGTTTGCGAAGAAGCAAACATTTGACGAAGACCCTAAGTGAGTAACAGACATACAACTGGTTCCAATTATTATCTTATGTGATGATGACAAATCCTTGTGCAACAGGCAATCGTGGAGCGATCCTTTAACTCTAAGGTGTTCTTGTTTGTTTGTTGATTAAACTTAAATATATATGGACTTTTTCAATTAATAAAAGCAGCACAAAGCAGCAAAGGTTTACCAAAAGAAGTGTTCTGACCCGAAAAATGCAACGAAGGACATTATAGTTAAGTTAAGACAATAGGGATCGTCAACTTCTCCAGAAGATTTTTCGCATTTGTTGCTAAAATTAAAGAGAACAATTTTGTGTATTTATCATTCTGTATTTATTTATGTATGAAGTATGCTTATACGTTTGATATACATGCGTTATGTTTTACTGGGCATATATTCATCTAAGAAAGATTATACAGTAGGAAATTGAACACTGAAAATTGTTATTTGCTATTATATATGTTTTGAATACAGGCATATCATATTTTAAAGTTTGTTGGCAAATACCACTGTACTTTGATTCAATATTGAATATTTTATAAAGTGTTTGTTGTTGATATACCGATTGTGGCTAATACACATATTTAGATTTTTAAAGCAGCATACACTATGTATGCATGAACTCAAAACTGAATTATATCATAGTTGAATGAAAACAATGTGTGTTATTAAAACACAATACCCCTCAGGGTGACTGACCTACTGATCTGAAAATACACAGGTCATGTAAAGGTTGTCACGAGAAACCAACATATGAAATTTGATGATTGTAGGTCGAAGCGGTTAGGTTTTATAGCGAGATAAAAGTACAAACAGACCGACCAACAGGCAGACAGGCCACGATTTATCGACACGGGGGCATAAAAATGCAATTATTGAATGTTAAAATAATACTTTTATAAAGACAACAGTCGTATTAGAATCGTGAAATCAGAACTGCCTTCCAACTTCATGCAAACTATCGTTCAATATAACTGCGTAATCACATTTCTGATGGCATTTTTTGTTCATTTGCTTCTATTTTATATGCACGGAATGTCTGAAGAATGCAAATCTTTTAAGAATTCATTTGACAGAGGCACTCTGATTTTTGCTTCTGTTTTCAGTTATGTATTGTCATTGCCAATTATATTATAAATAAATGCGTGATAACATTTATCAAGATATTGGAAAATGTGAATTTCAGGAACGTTAACTCGCTAGTGCTTATGGACCTCGAAGGGTTAAAATATTGTATCGACTGAATTCAAGTAGGTCTGGGGACACCGCGGCGTACACGACCATTAGCGAGCTACGCCCTCGACTGTGTGACATATATTGAAGCGATTTGAAAGCAAACAGACATTGGGTCCATTTCAATTTTTCTGAGGATCTATTGTCAGCTGTTGAATGTTAATATATAAATCTAGCAGCCTTTCTGAGATTCGACTCGTCTAGTTTTTAGTGCCCGACCTCACACTGTTTGATCTCCCGAGGAAACAAAAATAATCAGAAACATTAGCTTAATAGTAATTCACAGATGCAATAATAAAGAGGAAACGTATTTAAAAGTGATTGCTCCATGTCTCCCCAACTTGTAATAAACAAAGTACTATACGAGACGTCATAGATCGAGTAATCGAGTAATGACGTCATACAATGACATACATCGAGTTATATATGACGTCATATTGGAAGGTTAACTAAGCCGGAACAAAAAAGAGAACCAGAACAATAACATGTTATAACATCCCAAGTCCAAAAAAAATGTCATATTGTCATATTAAGACATGAAACATTCTATTCCAAGTATTTATTTATGGTTTAACCATCTAGGGTATTTAAAATGGTAGAACGTCAGTTGTAGCAATTTTTTAGGCCTTAAAACTCTCATTGTGGTCTCATTTAAAGGGACCAAGTGGTTATGGTCTCTGACTTGTAATCAATAGCCCATCACCCCTTTGAGTTCAAATCCCACTCGGGAACAGAAAAAGTCACATGTCTTGAGGAAGCGGCAGTCCAGCTAGCTTACACAAAGTCGGTGATTCTACCCAGTTGTAAGCCAATATCTTCCCTACCTTTAAAGGCGTTAGGCTCAAGTGTAATATTTGCAAAGGAGCAATGATTTGACTGTGGTTTTACTGTGTTATGATATGGCCATTTTCAAAATTGTTAGTCGGCCGTTGTACAAAGAAGCTTTCTTGGCTGTCTTCACGAGTTAAATGTACATTATGATTTGATATTGTGGGATATTATAAGCTGTTCTTTTCAAAATGTCAATCTTGTCAATATTCATTATAAATATGGCTATAAATAATAAATATCCAGACATACACAGTATGTTTAGAGGTATCTAGGGACCACATTCATATGACAAATTACAGCGAATCATACGATATATTTCCATTTGAAGCCAGTTTTCAAATGATATATGCATGGAGTTTGCTTTCTTTCACGACTTCGTGTTTCGTTTCAACACAATAAAGATATAGAGGATTTATTGAAAGACAGACTGGAATTGGTTGTATAAAAGATTCGTTGTTATTGTTATTTTGATTATCATTGTGAGTATTATACTGAGGAGAACATTGGCGAAACGGAACGTTCACTTGTCACTTTTATATCCTTCCACACGCTGTCAAAAACAAAAATGCCCCGACTTTCCTATCCTTTTTTCATGAGCATGTAGCCAGAAACAGTGACTTTTTGAGCTCTTATCTGTGAATATGGTTATAGTTATGTTTACTAAATTTATTCTGATGATTTTAATGCTGCTTAGAATATTTTGGATCATATGATACGTGTAAATTATTTATATGCCATTGAAGTACATTGTAATTTAATTAAATGTTTGTTACTGACAAAACGTATCTGGAATTTGAAGATCTTCCGCAGACGTATTGATATTTGTGTGTAGTAATTTGTGTCTTTTTGCATCTGCTATTTCCTGTATGTACTTTCTTTCTTCTACTTTATGAGAATGCATCTGACATATAAAATCTAGAATTTCTAAAAGAATACGCATTGTGTCTTAATTGGTGATGCAAATTCAAACATACATCAAATACATTGCGGTAGTTTTTAGCTCACCAGAGCTATGAGAATGTGCTCAAGGTGAGCTTTTGTGATCGCCCTGCGTCCATCGTGCGTAGTACGTCGTGAAGTGGCGTCCATATTTACTTAAAACAACATCTCCTCCTATACCGCTATGCCGATTGCAACCAAACTTTGCTGGAATGATCCTTGGATGGTCCCCTTTCAAAGTTATTCAAAAAATTAAATTTCATTAAAAACTCTGGTTGCTATGGCAACAAATAGAAAAAACTTAAAAAATCTTCTTGTCCGAAACCACAGGGCCTAGAGCTAAGATAGTTGGTATGTAGCATTGTCTAATGGAACTCTACAAAGTTTGTTCAAATTATTCCCCTGGGGTCAAAATTGGCCCCGCCCCGGGGGTAACTTGATTTTACATAGACTTATATAGGAAATTTAAAAAATCTTCTTGTCAAAAACTACAATGCCTAGAGCTTTGATATTTGGTGTGTAGCATAGTCTAGTGGACCTCTACCAAGTTTGTTCAAATTATTGCCCTAGGGTCAAAATTGGCCCCGCCCCGGGGGTCACTTGATTTATATAGATTTGTATAGGAAAATTTAAAAAATCTTCTTCTCCAAAACCACAAGGCCTAGAGCTTAGATATTTTGTATGTGGCATTGTCTAGTAGACCTCTGCCAAGTTTGTTCAAATTATGGCCCCGGGGTCAAAATTGGCCCTGCCCTGGGGTTTATTCTATTTTATATAGGAAAATTTGAAAAATCTTCGTCTCTGAAACCACAAGGCATAGAGCTTTGATATTTGGTGTGTAGCATAGTCTAGTGGACCTCTACCAAGTTTGTTCAAATTATTGCCCTAGGGTCAAAATTGGCCACGCCGTGGGGGTCACTTGATTTATATAGACTTATATAATTAGGAAAATTTAAAAAATCTTCTCCGAAACCGCAAGGCCTAGAGCTTAGATATTTTGTATGTGGCATTGTCTAGTGGGCCTCTACCAAGTTTGTTCAAATTATGGCCCCGGGGTCAAAATTGGCCCTGCCCTGGGGTTTATTCTATTTTATATAGGAAAATTTGAAAAATCTTCTTCTCCGAAACCACAAGGCATAGAGCTTTGATAGTTGGTGTGTAGCATAGTCTAGTGGACCTCTACCAAGTTTGTTCAAATTATTGCCCTAGGGTCAAAATTGGCCCCGCCCCGGGGGTCACTTGATTTATATAGACTTATATGGGAAAATTTAAAAAATCTTCTTCTCCGAAACCGCAAGGCCTAGAGCTTAGATATTTTGTATATATGTGGCATTGTCTAGTAGACCTCTACCAAGTTTGTTGGGTTATTTCTATTTTATTTAGGAAAATTTAAAAAATCTTCTCCGAAACCACAAGGCCTAGAGCTAAGATATTTGGTATATAGCATGGTCTAGCAGACCTTCCAAATGTGTTCATATTATGGCCCTGGGATAAAAATTGGCCCTGACCTTAGGGTCACTTGATTTTACTTAGACTCGTGTAGAAACATTTTAACAATGTTCGTCTCCAAATGACCTTTTTTCCTGGTGAGCATTTACAGGGCCATCATGGCCCTCTTGTTTGTGTATAGAAGCATGACGGATAAATTTTGTTCTCTCTGTTTTAATAAACAGGGTGTAAAAATTAGTTTTGGATACAACGTCGTAATGAAACTAATGTATTGATGGGACGCGGTTTCATTAGTTAAAAATCCTTTTCCTCTTCTACGTCAATAACAATCTCAATGACAATACTTGTTTGAATATCAATAATTCATCTCACATATCTGTACACTCGTAAAAAGTCGTGAATACTAGTATAGTCAGAGTTGCTTAATTGTTTCCCAATTTGAAATCTAATTTGTACCACCCTGCAAAACGGTAAGATGAATTAAATAGTTTAAGGTGTGAACCCATCTAACCATCTAGGATTGTTAGAATTTTCTTGATGATTTTCTCTGTGCAATACGTCTATTTCGGATTTGGAAATAAGTGTTTAGTGTTTATAAAGGTATACAGCAATAACTTTTACGTAGTTGAACAACTTATATTCAAATCTCTATGGCTTTGTATTAAATTTGTATATGAAGTGTATTATTAATGTACTCATCTTGTAACTAATTGAGCTGAAACATTGACACTCCTGAAGGTATAGTTGTGCTTAACTATGACAGGGAGGTGTACCGTCAAACCTGTGAACAAAAGCCACCCTTAGGAAAGATATACTGTGACGTTTATTGAAACCACAAGGCCTAGAGCTAAGATATTTGGTATCTAGCTTTGTCTAATGGACCACTTTTAAATATGTTCATATAATGGCCATGGGATAAAAAACGGCCCAAATGGGTCACTTGATCTTACTTGGACTCGTATAGAAAACTTCAACAATGTTAATCTCCAAATGACCTTTTCTCCCGGTGAGCATTTATAGGGCCATCATGGCCCTCTTGTTTACTAAAGCGTGTTATGTGCATATACAATTCGAGGTCTGAACAGAAAACTGCCGTATGTCACTTTCACAAAAGTGGTTAGGAGAGGCAAAAAACGCGTATGTTAAGTTACGACAATTTGCCATCAGAATTTTCTAAAATACAGATCCTGAAATTATTGGAAAACGGTCGTAACCCCACTTAGATTCACTTTTCCGTTCATCAATTCAACAATTAAGATACTGGATCCATTATGATAACTTCTTTATAAAAACCCCATCTGGTTGTTTTATGTCCTATTCTTTTACTGTACCAATGGACAATGTTTCTGACTTTTCACCTCATACTTTGACTAAAATGGCTATTCAAGCGTAGCTAGTTGATGCAAAAATACATGAAACATTCTATTAAAAAATAACAATTAACATGATAGTTTCATCATATGCAAAAAAACATGAACATTTTATTTAATATAACATTTATCGGTTTTATTCACAAACTATTCAGAGGTGATATTTTTAACTGCTTTATTCACAAACTACATATATTCATCAGACATGATATTTCTGTCATAAATACCCAAAATACATGCACATTTTATTTTGATAACCTCAGCACAGCAGTCCATTGAGAGGTTGTGAATATGGGGATATTTTTTGTGTCATTCTCATTTTGGATGTGCCCCTTTTTCAGATAGGTATGAGTAATGGACTTGATATCAAATTTGTGTAGACAAAACCAAAGCATGGTGGTTTTTATTTTGGCTGTGTATAGCAATTATCACTATAACTATGAATTCCCTTTTTTCCTTCTGCTACCTTGCTTTGAATGAAGTGATAATCATAAGAACTTATCTGGCATGCTCCTCTATTTCAGATGGTTTCATTCCATATGTAACAGAACCCGTCCTTTGTACCTATTAGTCACACGGTTTCCTTTTATAAAACATGCAATTTTCAAAACTTCTTGGAGCTACCAGACTTTGTTGTAAATCAAAGCAAGCACAAACAAGTTCTTAAATTGAGAATCTGATGCTAATATTTTGTGTACCTATACATCACTAGCATTGAATGTCAAAAATGTAATTATCAGATTTTATATAGACTTGTATAGGGAAATCTTAAAAATCTTCTTGTCAGAAACTATTTTTAGATATTAATACTGTGAGGTAGAAAAACTGGTAGTAACCAAGAACAAGGTTGCAAGCAACCCTATAAAAAAACTACAAGGCCTACATTGACAAAACCCTGAACCGGAGGTGGCTTTTTATGCAAGGAGTTGCAACAGTTATGTGGATTTAACAGAAAACGAAAAGTAAAACACTTACGCGATGTTTTCCTAGTTCGAATGACAGAAAATGCGCTTGTTACGATAACTTTGTGACGTCACTTTGTCACGTGGATTCCCCGCACTGATACAGCTATACCCAACTTTTTTCTAATTACAATTACGTGACGCCTCTTACATCTGCGTTGAAAAATAGTATAAATATCCATTGCAGACTTTGCAGTTTTTATAAAAGTTGCAGATATAGTGCAGGATTCTGTTGATTTTGAAAGCGTGGGAAATATTTTGGCAATTTTAACTGTAAAACTAATGAGTATAATAATTATGTATTCATCCGTACAAACGTTTCATTCATTGTGTCAAGACTATAATATACTTGACCTTGGTCCGTATTCCGTAATGTATTTGAGATTGAGTCGACTCAGCGCCACCAAAAGAGTATTCACAAACAATTTTAGTCTCGAGTTTGAGTCTGAAATATTGAGTCTGGAATTAATGACTTAAGAACACTAAAAATGGTCGCCGGACATATAGCCATTTGGCGTGATACTCATATTCGAGAAAATTGTACAATTTGTTCTTAGATCGAACGAATCCTCTGAAAGTCCCCCGAATAAAATAAGATTTCATTTTGTAAAAAAGTCAATACGTAAAACAAAAAATGCATAAACAATGAAGATTGGTGACATCTTAAATGAATATCAAATAGCTGTACATTTTATTATATCACCCAATGCAATGAAGAAAGTATACTATAAATTATGACATATTAAACTTACAAATTGTATTATAATTACAGTACAACCTCTGTTGAGCAACATCCTGTGGGAGCTACAAATATTGGCCGTTGTTTAGAGGTTGTTGCTCTACAGAGGTTAAATTTATAGTAAATATCACCCTTAGGAAATTTTGAAGGCGTTGTTATAGAGAGGTTGTTGCTCTACAGAGGGCCGCTCTGGAGAGGTTTTACTGTACTTAAAGGGGCATGCCCAGGAACTGCTGTGTCTTGGGTTTTATACACCAAAAATGCGTTTATCACTTGTAAAAACAATTATTACCGAAAAGTCAAAGAAGAATGTGCCTTCAAAAATGGCCCTATAACGCATGCGTGGGTATTTATATGCCGGTTTAAATAAAAGGCTTACAAGCCTTTTATTGACGACAACGATATTTCCGATTCGTCTGAGAATTTAACTTAGCGTGCGCGCTGCCTTTCAAGCAGCAAAACAATGATATTTACCTATAATTGATCGATAGATAAGCTTTATGTCGCAAACAATGAACATGACATGAGCAATACTTACCATTTCACAGTTTGTTGACATTTTTTCCGCTTTTGACAGATCCCGAAAGGGTCGAGTTATGAAAATGACGAATATTTTCTAAGGCGTAATCGGCAGGTTTGGTAAATCTTGAAATGTGTATTTTGAGTCAAATAGCGGGACATTTCGTAAATATTTTACTGGACTTTCAGTAATTGATTTTGGCATTCAAATGATACCAATTTGATTTATATTCGAGACGCTTCAGTTCCAGGGCATGCCCCTTTAAACTTACATCCCGATTTGATGTTTTGAAATTTTTTCTTCATCTGTTCTAGCACCCTAGGTATTGTGAACACACTGTAACAAAATACATGAAAAATAATTCAGTTTGTCAATGCAATAAAATAATTAATGCACATATAAGAACACTTAACACTTTGCTTGTTTGATAAAACAAATTAAAACGACAAGTTTCTGATATCAATCATTATGAAAAAACACTTACTGACAAAACTGCGCCCACTTCTTCCGCGCCATGGTTATTTTACAGCCTTAAAGCCTTTGGCTTCACCGAAAAGTAGCATAGCACTCACTTTTCATTCACTAGCTGAACCAGCCTTATTTCCGCTTGTTCAGTCCAAGACGGACTTTTCATACAGCAGGTTGATTTAGTTGCGCTTATATCAATATTGGAACTAGGAACGCTCACACGTGCGCACCTGATTACGTCACTAAACTTCGAAAATATCGAAACGATTTAATCTCAGCTGAGTCTAAGTCGAAAAACGTTCGTGAATACGGATTTGAAGATCTACTCGGATAAGTCTGAGTTAGAAATATAATTATGTGAGTGAATATAGACCCTTCAAATTCATAATGATGATAACACAGGCCTTTATTTTTTATGGACGATTTTGTCTAACATATTTAAACTTCGCTGCTGACAGTACTCTCAGTGCTTTGATTTTTTGGGGGTCAAATTTGGCTTATTTCGTGTCCGCTCTGTATCTCTTTAAGTCTGTATTTGTGCTCATGAAATCCCGTGGTTAAGTGGAAAAAAACGCATATTCATGCACGAAAACTACCCCAAAATAATGTTTTACAGTATCAAATATACCTTCGGGCGCATATTGCTCTGCCCTGCAGTGCCTCTTTCTAGTAATAATTATGTCAAATATTTAATCACAATGGTGGCTGTTAACTTGTTTTAAGTTTACCATTTGTTTTAATAATTGGTATCTTAAGACAAACTGCAGATACTCTAAGAGAGACGTCCCGGTGCATTTATAATCAGATTTATTTATTCTGCATCATGCACCACTTTGGTTAACGTGATTATAAAACACACAATGTCAATAGAAATTGATTGATAGAGCTACAATTAGTATAATTGACTTTTGGTGCCAGTTTATCTTTTACTACCATTACGATACAGACAAATATCTAATCTACGACACTAAATGAAGATGAGAAATGTGGCACTTTTTGGATGACTGGTCCATCGTCATTAAATCTATTGATTAAGACATCTATTGGAGATAAGAAAGGCGACATGTATCCACATTTTACCCTTGTTTCGTGGCTAGTTTGGTTTATTTTCGTTAGTAAAAACATCACATTGGATGGTAAAAAAAATACATTGGAAAAAACACATTATCATCTGAGTGGTAAACACATCTCCTTGAGTAGTAAACACAGTAAGGCTGTCAGCAAAACGAAATTTTCCAGCTTGAACAAAAATTGGTACTTGAAACATACTTTTCAGACGCACAACATATCGTCTCTATTTAAATAGACACTTGCACGCTATTTGTAATCAATCTATTACTTGCACCATGTTAAAATAATGACACATTGAACCAGCTCACATTGAACAAGTCTCGTCCATGATAAAATTGAACTGTTGGTTGTTGATAATTTCAGCAAATTGTCACAAAGAAAATTTTGTTGTGATTCCCAAGCGTTAAACGAAATTTGCTGCGGCGGCAAAATTGACTAAAGCTTTTACGTCAAAGGTTAATTGTCTTCCATGTATGGACTTATACAATATGCTACCAAGTAAGTTGTGGTAATGGATTTGATAGGAAAACAGGGAAGAATCGTTGTATATATCAATGCATGAATGATTATGTTTGAGCAGATGAACAATTACAAAGAGAAAGTAATTTATTACTAAGCACATATTTTTGGATAATTTGCTTGCTTCATTACGATTTAACTAATTACCTTGGTAATACACACAATCATTTTGATCTTTGATAGGTAGTTTCCCCTATGTTTAGATTTAGCAATTGTATAGGTTAAAAACTAAAATTCAAGAAAATGACAAAACCCAATAAACTATAGTTATATTAACACACCAAAAAGATGACGAAATTACATTTGTTGTTCAGTTGGCTAAATACTGAAGTTCATAATCATTTGCTTGACCTAGATGTATCAAAACTAAAACTTCCGTGTATATTGTACACGCGTAAGGAAACCTGTTCTCCTGTTGTCAACAATCTTATCTTGCTTATTGTATAATTTTGTAAAAATGTTTTTAAAAAGTGTTTTGAAAATTACACGAAGTATGAAATAGATTTTACACGGTGTTGTCGTTTCTCTAACATTAATATAGTCTTGTTTTAGTTTTTTTAATAAGTACCGTCCATGATGTAATACTCCAATATACGACAGCTACGGCGTTCCAAATTAAGTAAAATATCCTAACTAAAGCGTTATCGGGTTTCTGAAATCTATTTCTTATACCAGCGTTAGGCTCTGGATTGGCATTTTGAATCATAGGATGTGACAAGCCATCGTATAGCGTATGCATTTTCAAACACGACTTGTTTGCGAAGTTTGTCATTTTGAATAATTTATACAAATACGTTTTTTTTTCGAAATAGATTGGCATTATAATACATATCGGTTGACAGGGTATTTATAAGATATGGAAATGTATACCCACACGAAAAAGAAAGTGCCTGTGTATTTAGTAGTTCTAAGGGATTTTTTTTATACTTCAGTTTTAGAAGCAAAACAAAAGCAAATTTGACATCAAAATGTGCAAAAACGCATTGGCTACACACTTGTTTTGGCTTATTGTTTATCTGTTGTTTAACGGCCCATGTGACAGTTAGGGTCATTTATTAACAACTCCAGTAGCGATATAAGGGATAAAAAATATCGGTGTTTTAGCCAGCGTTTCAAGGATTTTTCTAAAAAAGTGTTTCTTTTTATGTCTAGATTAATGATAATGGGACAAGTGTCTAGCATGTCCGTCCCTGTGTGTGTGTTCGGACATTGTGTCCGGTGCATTACGTTACAGTTACTTTGATTGGATAAAAAATGTCACAAGTGATGACGATGATGAGACAACAAGTCTTTGTCTAAGAACCATGTTATAGGTTCTGAGGTGATGGTCATATTTTGCGAAATACTATTATTCATATTACTCACTTTTCCGTGTCTTCAAATTAAATAGCATCGGCATTCATGTGCACTATTCTAGTTTTCTGCGATTTTTCGATTTTAGAGCAAATCGTTGATTTACCATCGATTTTCCGACTGATATTCGAACTATTACATAAATTTCTATACTTATTTCCGGACGTTTCATGGTTTCCATTTTATTCTGGTTGTTCCATACATTTTCCAACATTTCTGTGATTTCCCCCCGAATTCGTGGTATTTTTAAAAGATTTAGGCTTCTTATACCATGGTTCGAGGCAGTTTCTCCTGTTTCGTTGGATTGTCAAATAAATAAGGGTTTCCTATTGAAATCATTGTTTTGTTTCAAATTTCCTCTTATGAAGTAAACTAATATCAAACTATAATAACAATACTTCCCTATCGATATTTACACATACTGACAACTGTTAATTTTCTTATTGATTGTTTTAATTAATACGCTAATTGCGCCGGCTCCAAATAGCAAACAATTGTAATCTAGAAGTTATACACCGGTTATTTACAGTGCTAATTGGTATAACCATTGTAAACATTGATCATTTCAGAGCTAAACCATGAATAATGACTTAACATGAAACGTGGTAATTGAAGTTCTAGCCAGCTTTTCAACTATCGGTTTCCGTTAGATAAATTAATTAGACGTTAGATTTACCTGTTGATGTCAAATTTAGTATGTTTTGACTTTTATGGAGCTTAAGCTTGCGATTGTTTTTGGAAGTCAAACGAAATGCTGATTATATAACAAAACCGAGATAAAATTTGTGAATAACCATAAAAGACTAAAAGACAACACACTTAATAGAGCAATCCCATTATATATGTTGTTTCTTATCTTCCTCAAATCAACGATTAACTGGTTCGTGTAGCGCTTTGGTTACCGTCGATGATGAATCGAGTCACGCAGTGATTTGTTTTCGATCTTTTCCCGTGTCATTGTAACTTTAATCTCTACACTGATTATGCTGGAAAAATGTTTGTGTAAAATGCTGTAAAAGTAGGTCAAGCAATATTTAGAATGTTGAAATTACTGAACTTACGAAATGTACTCCATGGAGAGAGTAGGAATAAAATGCAAGCTAATAATGATATTTGCGATGCAAATAGTGCATTTTTAATTGTATCTGACATATCCACTGACACGGACAATTGTTTGAATAACATCATACTTAGGCTCAGCTGTGTACGTAACCTTGTTTTTAAGAGTAATGACGATACGATGGATGTAGTCCATTTTTGGCCAACATTGATGTTTTACTGTTTAATTGATCCATTCACTGAAACGAAACCTTTTGTAGCGACCATTTTAATATTCAAACCTAAACATATAAAATTTACTTGTTATCCGATTTATAGAAATCGGAATCCAAAGATTTCAGAAATCTAAGTTCAGCGGTCTCCGCATAAACATCTTAGCGGCATCGATTTAACTTAATTCTCTATAATAAGTATGTTTCTCCCGATATTTTATTATTGGAATAATTCGCCGATTCTTGCAATATCGCGCAATATTTTCAAAAACAAATTTCGATGGTGATCTCCTTTGGGTAAAACATAGAAGTGCTAACAACAAGAAATATGTCGTTTCCATTTGCGATGTTACATAATGGTTTTAGTTTATGTATCCCAATGGCTCATTTACAGTTATATATCATCTTTTAAGTTTGCACAATAGCAGTTTCAAACCTAAGCAGACTGAGTATAATTTTGGTGTCTTTCTATTGAAAAGGTGAAGCGTCTGAAACAGTAGAATCTTTCTGTGTCTGCTTTCTTGCTCACGTGATAGATCTGGTGAGCTTTTAGGATCGATGAATATCCGTCGTCGGCCAATACTTAGTTTTTTTACACTCAAGCATCCACAGCTCTTAACAAATCTTCATCAAACTTGGTCACAATGTCTATAGCCACAATATCTCGGCCAAGGTCGATTATGGGTGAAATCGGATTAGGACTTCAAGAGTTATGGGTCATTGGAAATTTGCTATAATTAGCTTGTTTACACTCTAGCGCCTTCATTTCTTCACCAATCTCAATCATATAATTATACATTGAATTTGCTAAATAGTTATGGGCCATTGACTTTGAAAATTTGCTATATTTCAGTTTGTTTACACTTTGACGCCTTCATTTCTTCACCAACCCTAAACATATTTACAATGAATGTGTATGGTTGTTCTCAGGTGAGCGATTTAGGGCCATCTTGGCCCTCTTGTTTCAGGGAATTACACTATATCTCTTTTTTGTTATTCCTCAACATATATCAGTCTGTTTATCGTATATATCACAATAAATCACAAATTTACATTTATCAATTCAAAACTGAATCCATTATTAGTTATAACTGATTCTCCTTTACTTGGTGACACTTATTTCATTGTAAATGTTTATTACCTTACACACAATATCAATAGAATCAAGTGAAACTTAAAAACATTTTTAATTGACCAGTCATCTAATAGAAATTAATTGTTATTCTAATTAATTTGATAACTAATTTCTTTGTTTAATATAATGGACACTTAATTTAAACATGGTTTGTTCGATTTTTACTTTAAGAACTATTTCCACTTTAACTTTAACTGGTTATCTACATATCTGTAGTGTATTGCTTTCGTGTGTGGCATCAACTGTCGTTAATACCGTCTTATATCATAAGTAATCTCAATATTATAATCCGATCAAAACTCAACCATTTTAAAACAAAATCTAAATGCTATGTTGATGCCTATCTCGTAAAGACGTAGTTTTCAATGACAAACTCCTCATATATGATACTTTTGAAACGTATTTATTATTCTCCTTGGTATACTTATAAGTCTCAGGTTTTAATTGGTTTTTATAATTGATTCCTGCTAGACGCAAGGTTTCCTAACAACCATATTAATTTAACACTTTGTGAAATGTGTCGACACGGGAGAAATTTATTGCCTGTTTATAATAGC
Organism: Lutraria lutraria; assembly: GCA_964023205.1. Lineage (NCBI taxonomy): Eukaryota > Metazoa > Mollusca > Bivalvia > Venerida > Mactridae > Lutraria > Lutraria lutraria. Next base: position 11,682,458 of record OZ026851.1, on the reverse strand, counting down.
CAGTATCTTGGAATCAATTATTTCATCTATGATTACATTTTTCTCATGCCCTGTTTCATGCCTATATACATAATTATATACAGCATGTATTGCTAATTAGGGTAGCCGCGGCAGTGGTTGGTGCGCTGGAGTTGTAATAACTCGACCATTCCAGGTCGCGGCAGTTCGGGAAATCCCGTTTGGTGAATCGGCCGCCGTATATAAATGAGCAATTGTTAAAAAACAGCCCCAAAATATAATTATAGATACGTTGCTAATCAACTGTACATTGCTATTATATCTATAGCATATTGTAATATTGAAGCGTACTGTCATTTTAAATGCGCAGTACCCCGTGGAAATATTGTGTTTTATTCTAAATATGTTTGTTTGTTTCTACATGTTGGGTGGGTTCCCAGGATAATGATAATGAGGCAGGTAGGATTTTGTGAATGACTATGTTGTGCTTTTTTCTTGAAACCCATTTTACACCCAAACGCAACATGTTTTATATACAGTTTGTCTTCTTAATTATTTGTTCAATAAAATGTCCGCATTTCAGTTTAAATTTGAAAATATTTAGCATAAAATGTGCCGATAACTTGGTACGGAGAAAAATTATCTTCGCGTCGCTATAGTGATATATCGCATAAATTCCAAATATGATCGATAACTAATACATGTAGTGTAAGACACGTGTTTGCAGACCATTTGCATTAATTGTATATTTACAGTATGTTCTGAAATAATTTTAGTTACTTAAGATTTTCTTTCTTAAGATATCTAACTGAGCTCATTACGTGAATCATTTTATAGGTATCATGTATACGTAACTTTGTCATTAGATATTTGTTTGTATAATTATATATTCATTTACGTCAGGCGCTTTAAGGCAATTATGTCAAATTTGATATAAGATATTTGATAAATAATTGTAATCAAACCATTAACTTTCGTTCGAAAATGAAAATAAAACTGGTATTCAATTAATATATTTCGTCACACAACTGAATTTATTGTGTTATTATATAATAATTAAATTGCTGTTGATAGTGACTTTGGTTATATATCACGTAACACAGTTGTAGCTTATGGATATTATTCAGTGCATAAAAAACGGACAGAAGTTGAACTACAAAGCTTCTCGTATTTTGATAAATATGTCGTCGTTTTATGTGGAGCCAGTGATACATGCATAAATGATGGGAGACAAGTACAGTAAGACATGTGTTAGTGGCCACTTCCAAATTAAGGCCACCCAGGGAATTAAGGTCATTATTGTAAAAACCGTCATTAACTTTATAGAACATTATAATGACCTTTGAATAAAAGGAATCTGTAAATATAAGTTACATTTTGCCTTTCCCTAGATTGGCCTTTGCTCACAGGTTTGACTTAACAATGTGTCCTTCCCTACGTGCGTTCAGCACCATAAAGGATGCAGAAACGATGCTCTAACTCATAATACAAAATTTACTCCGTATCGTCCATATGGAATAAAATTCCTGGACTAATCACGTTTCAATTTCTAGACTGTTCGTCACTACTGTAATATCTTGTTACATTGGGGGTATCCCAAGCATTAATCGTTTGTTCAATCATACCTTCACGTCTCGCGTATAGCATCATATCTCTCTACTGCTACTATACTTATTGTGTGATGTAGTTATTTATCTGCTGCGATATCATAATTCCGCTCTACACATACAAACATTCAACTGGGGTCTACTAATTACATGAAAATGACATAGAGCACTCTGCAAGCACTGTCAAACAGAACTTTATCGATCACTTAAACCATGCATGTTGTATTTTCCATCCAAATGTTCTAACTTACCGTGGATTATTAAAGCAGAGAAGTCAGGGGGACTGTGATCCTTTTTGTGGGTAAAGTCCGAGGAGGTGTCCCGGTACCTTATGTTTTGTGATAAAGTCTTAAGATGTCCAACAGTTGTTTTGTTGTTTATGTGTAGTAGTACGGGCGCTTTATTGTGTAGCTTATAGTTACTTATATATGGAAAGGTAGAATTTACTACATGTGAATTTTTCTGGAAATCATTTGTTGTTTTGTATGGATGCATGAAGCATTACTCTAAATTTACCTTACATTTTCACTTACAATACAGCATAAAGATAATGTCTTCAATATGAAACGCTTAATTTCCGTCCATCATTTTAGTTTACATTGTTATTCTATATTCCCAACAGATATTTACCAACTTAATATCCAGAATTTGTTGACATAACTTCTCCCATTATGGATTGCACATTTGTTATTTGTTCTTTCATTATAACTATGTCTCACCAAAATTATTCAATTTGGAATACTGTTATGCTTTTCGTCAACGCTTCTGAATTTGTATCTGAGCAAATTGTTGACATTCCACAGACAAAGGCATACTACTGAAAGTGTTCACTAAATGGCGTTTTTGGAATATTTTAATCATAATCAGACAGGACTTTAGTCGTTCTCTATTGGATGCACCATCACATAAATTACCAAATGGAATAAGTTAGCGCCAAACATCATATGAGTTCATGTAATAAACATTATAAAATGGAAAGGATGCGTGAAATGTTTAATCTTTTTGATGAAAGTTTTGCCGTAAGTTGTCATACAATTGATAATTAATGACATTTACATTTACAAGACATTTTGGTAGCTGTTTCAGACGGACGAACGATTTATTGAATACTTTGCCTGTGAAATTTACAATATAGGAACTCCAGACGAGAAAGTATGTAATATTATTAAAATGCCCGTGAAAGAAATATATTTGAATACAAATTACACGATAAAAGTCTACAAATGTTGAGTTTGTTTGAACTTAAATTAGATGAGTCTGCTTGTATGTAATAAGAAAGTACAAAGGCAGAAATGATAGTGCAATACTCATTACTTTGTTTAATTTGATAATTGCATATTGTCATTATTAAGTGTGATAAAAAATACTACATTTTATTCTAAAAGCTGTGTAAAATTGTCCTATGAATGTATTTTTCTAACTTTACATAGCTCATTTTTGAGCCGTATTTTGGTATTTCGTTTACCTTCAATCAGAATTGATAAAAAACTAAATATTTACATTGAATTTTTGAATATAGATAAGGAAAGGATCCCCAGAAATAACCAAACACACAAAATCATCCCCTCCTCTAACATTCAGTCAGTTTACCAAATCAGCTCTCTTAACCAAACAGCCTTTAGGAGATTTTATGGAGCTCCACTAATTATTACTATGTCGGTGTTTTATCTTTAAATTGGGCATGCCCAGGAATTGATGTGTCTTTCTTTTTCGTACACCAAAAATGCGTTTGTCACTTGTAAAACCAATTATTACCGAAAAGTCAATGAAGAATGTGCGTTCAAAAATGACCCTGTAACGCGCGCGTCGGTATTTGTATGTCGGTTTGAATAAAAGGCTGTCAGCCTTTTATTGACGAAAACGACATTTCCGATACGTCTGAGAGTTTAACTGAGCATGTGCGCTGCCTTTCAAGTGAACATAATATGAGCAATACTTACCATTTCAGTTTGTTGACATTTTTTCCGCGATGTTTTCGGTTTTGACAGATACCGAAAGGGTCGAGTTGTGAAAATGACAAATAATTTCTGAGGCCGAAATCGGCAGGTTTGGTAAATCTTGAAATGTGTATTTCCAGTAAACTAGTGGGATATATTTTTGTAAATATATTACAGGGCTTTCATTAATTGATTTAGGCATTAAAGGGCATGCCACTTTAAGTTTGGTCTTAGCATTTAGTAAGCTTTTCACCATACATATATATATATATATATAATGTTGATAAATATCGATAAGTAAGGAATGTATTTTAATGTTGCCGACAAAATCGCTAATTTCCAAATAAGGAATTTAAAAACAGTCAATGTACTGTTAGAAGACAAGTGCCAGTTTTCACGTGGAAAATTCCAGCACTCGATTCCATCTACTAAAATTCACCGTGTGGTTTCCTTCATATTTTAAGAGCGGGTATTTGTATTATTTCACCAGGAATAAAATCTAAACATCCGGATTATGATACCTGAAAGGGTAGTAGTCATTAAATGCTACATCACCTTTTGTTGTCTATGTCAAACTTATATACTCACTTCTACAAATGCATCATTTTACAAAATTTATAAATTCAAAACAATACGTACTTGGTTTCCGCTGTCTTCCTCAAAATTTAACAGAGTCTAAAGGTTTAGCATAAGTTTTTATACAAAACGTCGTGTCTATGCTTTGGATCAATGGTGATTACCTACATTGCACGACAGAAATGAGACTTTTGGGTACTGTGTCAACCAATTGTTTCTTGATCTAATAAATGACACGTGTTCAGTGGTATTAATTTCTGTTCTCAACTGTCATTTTGTTACACGGCGTAACACTGAATAGAAATGTGTTTGCATTCATAATTTCTTTAGGGAACATTTTGATAAGAAAATCTGATAAGTCCGCACTTTATGACATCCTGCCGAACTCATGTCGCTTTAGTTAAATTACTGTCATGTAACTGACAGACGTGTGTGTAAAAATTATAGCGAATTCTTCTTCACGTGTTTCCGCCTTGTCATTCAGAATTACCTCTTCATGAAGTTTATTTAATGTGGTATTTCTTCCTGCATACTATGATGTTGACACATGCTTTTTTGTCATTCTTCATTAATGTTGCTTGAACAAAAACAATATTTTGAATATGTTGGTCCTTCTTATTTCCTTACTGCTTGAGTTGTTTCTTTTCCATTATCTTGAATAATTGTGTGAATAAGATGTAACCTGTGTCCTTTTTACCAATTAAATGATGTAACCATTGTCCTTATAAGTAGTAACACCGATTAAAAAAACTCGATATTAACACAATCATGGGCCGGCTTATCCCCACGAATTTAAATGCAGAGATAAGACAATTCTTTTCTAAAATCAAAATCAACGGATTCATGTCCCCACGAAATAGCCATTTTAGTATAAACCACGAAAATTGAGCCCAACGAAAATAAATGAAAATACCGTATTTGGCCTGGTGCACAAATTATGGTGCATTGCCTTAAATTTGACTGTACAGACTCAGATTTCAATAAGTTGTGTAATAAGCTTTTAAAGGTTGACATTTTCTTTCAGTATATATACTCCTGCAGATGTGCAAAAAATTTCAGGGTGATATCTCCACATATGAAAAAAATATGACACTTTTATGTTCGCAAAATGAGCCATTTTTGCCTGTAATGAATTAGCATCTAGTTTTTTCACTTTTTTAAATTCAATGCAGTTGTTGGAGTTGGAAAGTAAAGTATAATGAGACTTTTAATTCAATAAGAAAAATTAAAGCCGGTTAATCTGATACCCTATATATTAAGATACACCAAAAAATAGTGGAGTTATTTTGAAAAATCTGAAATGTGGGTCGCTGTAATGGTCTTAAAATTACAACAACCCATATTCCCTATAGTAAGGAATTTTTTTTGTTAGAATGAAGTAAAATGTACTTCTCCTACTTTATGGATAACACAAAGGGTATAACTTAATGTTTATATTGGTTCCTTGGAGCAGAATTATGTTTAGCGCGATTTATTTTGAAATTTGAATGTCATTTTATGTTTGTGTCAAAAAACCTGTAATGTCCGTCCCCCCCTGTCACTGGAACAATTAAGCATACAGAGAACATTTGAAATAGGTTACAATATCCCCTTATGCATCATGATGATAAATCAACAGTATTTGCCTGAATGTAAATAATAGAACAAAAAATATTTGGAACAACATAAAAGTTATCTGTAATGTCCGTCCCTGTAATGTCCGTCCCCAAACAAATGGTCATGGAAACAACTAAATTAAAGTTAATTTAACAGTGCTTTTTATAATAAATGTTATCTTATAAGACATTAGGAGTACAAAGATGTTTGTTTCACTTAAATTAATTAAAAATAAATATGTTTAATGCATATTTTCCAGCTCATTAAATGCTTGTGTCAAAAATACAGACTATAATAGATTAAACTCTTACAACAATTATATTTTCATGTAAAAATGTTATTTTTAGGCAACATTGAAGGTTTTCTATTCATATGAGCATCAAGGTTTGCTCTTTGGAAGTTTAAAATGCTTTTTCATGAATGGGGACGGACATTACAAAAAGGGGACGGACATCACAGTATCCTATTTATCTACTTATTGATGTTTATCTGACATGATACATATGTATATAACTTGGTTTTAATTCTGCTTCATGCTGCTTCACTTGTTTTATGCTATTTATGTACAATATTAACCTCTAATTAAAAATAAATCAAATAAATGTGTTAAAATTTAACAACAGATTGGGAGTGGGGTTTATTAACCCTTTACTTCATGATCCCGCCAAATCATGCCTCTACATCATCTGCATAATCAAGCTAAATCACGCCTCTGATTTTTTATCCCTAATAAAGTGTTTATTTTCTGATATAAAATGAAAATTTTATGTAAATAATTATATCCCCGCAAATGAAGTTTGAGAGGGGCTATATTCGAGTCAGTCTGTCGGTCGTTTGGTCGGTACACGAACAAAATCACAAGTTTGTGAAATGAACTACTTCCACATTCTTTAAGCAGTTGCAATGAAGCATAAAATATGTCATCAACATGAAGTGTAGATGTTCAAGACGCATTTCCATGCCCAGTGATCCACACATTATAGTTATGTGCCCTTGAACTTAGCCATATACTGTGATATAGTGTACTATCGCATTCTTAGTGTCTTTAAGCGGCACCGGGGGTATAAGTCACCTCTGTGACGAAGTTCAAGTTATTTACGTCAATATTCCATAAAATCTTAATGTTAAAATAAAATGTGGTTTAAACTTTAAAAAATGCCTAAATTTAAATTACTGTGAAAAAATAACACCATCATATTTTCTGGGTAACTTAATACTGAAGATCTAGTCAAATCTATATTATAAATTTTTGATAAAAAAAACAACAACAAAATTTCATCCCAGAGTTTGGCAGGTCTTTGAAGTTAAATCCAGTGGCCACATTAGATGTTAATCAGTGGAATTATCAAGGGTCTTGGGGAGTAAGTCCCAGAACAGTATGGGTCCTTAGATATCATCAAACACATGTGTCACCAAAAGTTTTATGGTCATACATTGTTTATTGCAGCTGACAAGTAGGACACTTTTTAAGACTAATATATACCATCAGATAAGATCGAATAATGATAAATCAATTGTTCATTATGATAAAACAATGTGTTTGTAAAAAAGAATTGCCAAATATAACATGAAGTTTACATGAAAAACAAAATAAAACAAGAAATTATTAATTTGTGTCCTCAATTACAAGCTTAATATTTGCCTAACAACAATACTTTTTATATCAAAAGAATCATGAATGATAATCTAAACTGCAAAATATCTTACTTAAAACATTTTTTTTAAATTAATGAATTAATGCTGTAATTAAGAGATGAGTCAAAAGAAAGATAATCTAAACTGCAAAATATCTTACTTAAAACAAAATTTATAAGTTCATTAATTAGTGCTATAATTAAGTGATGAGTCGAACAGGTGTCAAATCAGTGTCATAAAGATAACAAAAAATATTTTATTTTAAACTTTATTCTTCTAAATGTTAATAAAAATGAAGATGTGTTCTTGTTAGCTACTGAAATAATGTAAGAACTGTAAACAAAGCATGATATAAGTACAAAAAGGACCTGGATATCAACTGTGTAATGTCCGTCCCCTTATTTGTAATGTCCGTCCCCTTTCATTAAAATTTTAAAAAATGCTTTAAATATAAATTAAGAATGAAAAGAACTGTTTTTGTAAGTTTTATGTCTGTATATCTGTTACTTCAGTGAATTACTGCTTTTTAATGCTAAAATGGCAATAATTATATCATTTGATTTAACACAGGAAAAAATGCTAGTTTTTTCCTATTTATGTGTTATTTTCAATCGCTTCATATTTCTCAATATATGATTTTCCTCATGAAAAAGACGATGTATATTGAACTAGTATGTACTGAAATAGCAAATGGTATGAAATAAGGACAGTTGAAACTTTCTTTGTTTTCTGGTTATTTGTTTAAAAAGGTGTAATGCTCCTGTCTGTAATGTCCGTCCCCATTCTGCCTATGTGTCTATGAACGTCCAAGAAATAAAAAACAGAGTGAAAGTTATCTTTTCATTACTGAGTTGTGTTTCTAGATGGTCTAGACTTACTTAAAAAGTGGAAAAATACAGAAAATTCAGTACTTTATTTTTTGGTCTTGATGCTAACTCAAATGCACCATAATTTGTGCACCAGGCCATTTAGAATTAATTACATTTGTATTATTGATATGGAATAGCCACATTGCCACCAATCTTGTTTCATCACAGAATAATGTATTGATTTATTCCTTAAATTTAGTTTCTAAAGACATTGTAAGTGATCGTGTTATAATTAGACTTGTTCGTACATAATTTTGAATTAAAAGTTGAGCTGGTGTGGGACCTCTTAGTACAAATTATTATGCATACCAACACAGCGTATGTAGACAATACAATCAACCCAGAGATACAACTTTTGGCAGATGTTGAAAACTTCATTCCACTTAATCTTTTAATTTGTCTGCTTTGCATTATATGTTTAGCACTCTCAATGAATATTTAAGTTATACTCGTATTATCAAATTATATTACAATATGAACAGCTTCATTTTGAGTATTTTAGAATCATTGCCAGTAAACAGTTTGCATGTTGATACTAGCAGTAACATTATAATTACAAGATGATCGAGAGATTATAACACAATTACAGAAGATAAGAAACTGGATTATAAGACTAGGAATCCTAGAAAAAAAAACATACAAACATTCCTATCTTCCCAAAAATACTTTCCTCGAGAGGACAAAAACAGGTCTTGCAAGGTCTCTAGCAAAAGCACTCATCGGAAAATACATGTGGTTGTAGAGCAAAACGAACTATCTTTCATCATATGAACGCCAAATTGGCAGTTTTTCTGCATTAAGTACAATCATCATTTTACGTCCGTTCCTACCTCAATTATTTTAAAATGAGTTATTTTTATTTGTTCCTAATTAGATCATAATTTTCAAATTATCATACCCAAGAGCGGCATTTGCTATTTCTGAAAAATCATTTTTTTTAAAAATTACATCCATTCCTATGAAAACTCATGCTTAAAAAGATGCAATAACACAGTGTCATTCTAATTTGATAAAGAAAAATATAGGTCATGCAATATCATATTTTTTTTCTATTTTTCAATAAGGGCAACATCTCTTGCATATTTTAAAAAAGTGTTGTAAAATTAATTGAAGTGCCTAATGTAGCTATCAAAGCTATTATGACCAATGAGCTTTCTCAAAATTGGGCTAGGGTTTAAATCTATTTGGAACAAAATTAGAACTCAGCAATTATTTGTTTCCTGTCTTTATATGGAAGCGCTTAATTACTTCGTTGTTTATTTTGCATGACAAAAACTAGGACACTGATATCTAACCCTCACACAAAAAAGTTTTAATTTTAGTATCGAATGTCATTGTTGAAACATCCGAAATTGTTTCGATCTATTTACATGTACATTTGTATATTACAAACAGAGCTTTGATATTAAGACATCTCCTTAAAGTCCCATAATCATATAAATTTATATCGGTCGTAATAGTTTCTGTTTGTCTGTAACAGAGGAATCCGGTGTGTTTTCCTCCCGTGCGCACTTTATAGCAAGAAAAAATGTTTCTAAAACCACTATCGTATTTTTTTCAATATCATTGAAATAAATACTATTTATAGAACAGCTGCGTTTCCCGCGGTCAAGTTTCGTCGGTAATAATTATCCTGGGATAATATCAGCAATTGTTGTTTTTTTTTAAATATATTTTTATAGCGAAAAGCTAATGGGGCTTTAATTATAGCGCATTGAAAGTTGAAACCTCATTGAAGATGAAACATTGTCAATTTGAAATAAACAATAATGAAAATCTGTTCAAAGGCATGCAGCTGTTGTTATGTGTTCGTCGTAATATTGAAATGTTCACATAGTGAAGTTCTTCTATAATTAAACATTCTATTTTCTTCCCAGAAAGATGGGAAGATGAGACACTGATAAACCAGGGTGCTCATGTAACGGTTCCATGGCATAAGTCTTATCTTAGATTGTATTGTATTCCTTAATGTTTGATGATCTATATTCTCGCACTTTGACAATATATCAAGAAAACGGAAATGAATTCAAGCTAGAACCAGGAATACCCTTTATACATAGTGAATGTTGATATCCAACCATGATTTGAATTGATCACAAAATTCGACAATTCCACGGATTTCACCAATCAGTGAACAAACTGCCATCACAGACCCTCAGGAAATTTCACATGCAGTAAAGACGCTTCAATGCACACTTCGCATGTTTTCCATCGAATCTCATTTATTCACTGATTTGCTTTGAAACAAACAAAAACATGATAATGAACCATTGGCATGCTTAGAAATTGATGCAAATTTAAATTTACACTTGGGACCTTCAATACACAATAGTCTTGTTTTTTAACCAATCTTTAACTAACCTTGTTTTGCCTTGATGATACTGGACTTAAGCGATCTGGAACAATCAGATGCTTGTACAAATGTAAATATGCCGGTTAGGTGAGTGCCAAAGTAGTGGCTCGCGACAGTTAGTGGGTGTGTAGAGCGTTGACATTTAGCTTTGCATTAATTTCAATTTTGCTTTCTCCAATCTGAACGAAAACTAGACATTGATTAAACTCGATTGAAAATTCATGTTTGTACTTTTATGCGATGGTATTCAAAGCACGCACGTTTTGTTATGTTTTTTATTCCTACGTCAGGCAAAAGAAATTCATCTCAGCCACAGTGTTCTGAGTGGACAAAACAAGGCTTGGTCGTGTTGCATTCATAATACTCGGTGACAGATGTTTTACCGCAACAAACAATGTTTCTAGTTTGTTTCTTTCTATTTAATTGATGTTCTTTTAAAATTTACATGGCATTCACTGTGTTTTCTGAAATAATTGAAAAAAATATGAATCCATTGGGAGGTTATTTGCTGATGTATTTTGGGTTAAAGATGACTACATTGCTGGGCTGATGGTTCAAGTATTTCAAGAATGATGTATTCTGTGGTATCCAATTACGGAAAAGGTGCACAAAGAATCACATTTAGGTTCTAATTATGCGATGATAATAAGAACAGTAAAAGTGAAAGGACAAAAATAAAATAAAACTTGCAATGTTCGGTCAAAATATGGAAACCAAGCGAAAAACTATTTTTGTATATATTTGAGAGAATCTGAGAAAAAAAACTAATAAATAGGACGGGGTATATACTTCATACAATTTGATAGGGAGACAAAAGGTATGCATTGATTAAAGATGTAACCAGATAATTTAGATTACATAGCCAAATCTGAATGTCAAAAACCGATAAGTGTGTGTAGAAAGCTTTTAGATACAAAAAAGTTAGGCGACTCCAGTTTATAAAATAAAGCATCTTGCAATTCAATGCAGAAAGAAATCTAAATCTATATACAGGAAAACCCTGAAAACAGAAATTCTCTGAAAATCACACAATTTTGACCCAGTCCGGAAGGGGTCCGGTTTTAGGGGTTTTATTGTGTTATCAAATATTATTACAAATGCTAATGCTATAAATATTGCCTTAACGCTTTATATCCAAAGACATATTTTGAAAATTTTGGGAGCACTAATTACATATTGCAATTGATTCCGAGACAAGTTGGCGCTGTTGTAATACAGCATTGCTCTGAGCATTCTGGATTTATTGATGTTTATTTAATAAACTATCATTAGCTTTATAAGCAAAAATGTTATTCCGCTATTGTTCCGTGTGCATTTATTTCCCAGACGTAATTACCGTTCTTCTGTTATGATTTTGCATCCTTTCTTGATTAACGTTACAAACTTTCATGATATACTCTTGAGAATTGTGTATATGTTATCAACAGAATAATTACAAAAGTGCATACATTTATCATCTGGTGTTAAGAGATTTGTGACAATTTCAATCTAAAAGATTTTTTTTTCATTTTTGCATATCAGGCGGAAGACTAAATCATTGAATATTACACAAAATGTCGACGGACAGTTCTTTGATATTTTGGTTGACAGTTAAGTCAACTTTCAATTATTCGAAATGTGCGCCGTGAGATAATACACAGGACGAATATATATTACCGTTTTTTTATATTTTACAATAATATTCTTAAATAGTTAAGAGGAAGCAATAATTGTACAAAAGGTCCTGTAATAATTTATGTTTGTTATTTAACACAGTAAACTGTGCGTGTTGTGGTGTGTTCTATACTGAATTATTCATGACTGTGCAGTATGGGTTTAGGTGGAATATTATTCCTTAAGATACGTAGCAGACATTTTCTGACAGACTAGAGTAAACGTTGCATAAATAATTTGATTGAATTGTCACGTAACACATAACACATAAGCGCAAATCATTGTATAGCCGTATCAGATTATTTTACCATTCATCAAGTTCTTTGGGACAACACGTAGATTTACCATTTTCAAAAAACTATCATTAGCATTAGTGTGTGTTTTTTATTCTTCGAAAATACATTATATGTATATATCATAATGGAATAAAAAAAGGATTTTGAGATAAAAAAGACAGTTCTTAATGAATGAAAAATACCACTTAGTAAGGTTGTTCCTTGTCTGAAACAAAAGTATCTGGCCTGGACAATGTATACGTGAACCTGTCAGGATAATGCTGGTTAATAGATGTACTAGTGCATATTTAATTCATAGACGTAGACAAAATGGTACAAATTAGTCTTTATTTCGAAAACAATTTATTTTATTCAAGTTTATGTGTATTTGTGTATGTGTATGGTTTGAACGCAATCCAATAACCAGATGAAAGTAACACTATTATTCATCCAATTGTTTGTTGGATAAAGTAAATGCTTCTCTCGCAAACGAACTGTTTCGCCACCTTAGTCGTTCTCCCGGCTGTACCATCTTCACTAGTACGAAATAACTTTTACATCACATTGATTATGACTTGTCAATCAAAAGATGGGCTGGATTATTTATTCTTGCTCTTGTTTGTCGAAGATAAGATTACCCTCTGTTTTTCTAAGATTCTGTATTGGTTCAAGGCTATTCCCGGATAAGGAAAACTACTGGTTTCCCAACACACGTCTGTTCTATCTTACTAACTAGAATTCGTAATAATTCCCACACTGCTTATGTGTGCTGTCTTAATTTTTAGTTCGGCTGTTTTTGAAGAAGAAGTCGAGCTATTTTGATCACTGCGTCGTCTGCGTCTGTGCAAAAAATAATGTAGCTCATAACTCAGAAACTGTAAGAGTAATTCACAATATCCGTCTACCGATTTCACGCATCATGCGTAATCAATCCTGGATTCGTGCTTCCTTCGGGGGAATGTATGTCAAATGAGAGATGACAATACTGTCTATGTAACGCTTTTTATAGAAATTATAAGAAATAGTGAAGTGAAGAACACGAGTTTTATGGCATATATTAAGTCTGAGATATGGTCTTTTTGTCATCTCGTTCGCTTAGCGATTGTGTGAATATTGCCGACTCGAAGATTTATTACATCAGGTATGGCATGCGATTTTCTCCTACATCTTACAAGTCACGTTCAGAGAAATCCGACGACCACTGGCGTGAAATGACTTGACTTAATGGCATACCATTTTTTTGTCATTCGCAAACATCTGTCTACCGATGCAATTATTTTTATATCGACTCCGGTTTGGTCTGAAGCGATAGAACAATACTAAAAATGCAACACCATACACGCTTCTTGCATGGAAAAAAGCTAAAACAATGTGTGAATGACTACTTTTAACAAGTTTTTAAATTTCAAAATATAATCCAATGCATAGGCTGTATGTTTGGCCAAATATTCGAATCTCAACTTTCAATAGGGATCATTTTATTTTACGAATATTCATTCAACAAGCCTGTATCTTCAATACTCATCCAAAATTTCTTTTTTCAAAACGACTATTTTATACACAAATATGTTCGTATTTTACGCCCTTTAAAACATCGCTTGTGACAAACGTTCGTGTCTTTGGTCTTAAGTCAGTGTACGACTTGGCATGTTGAACTTGGTATGTGAAGGATTCGAATATTAAAAGCTTCCTTTCTCAATCGTTGGCAAACCACTTGGCGAAAAAAAGGATTCAATGCATTTTAAAAGAATTTATTTTATTTTGTTATATTTTCATTTCAAAATTCGGAATAATTTAACCATATCGAAAATATTTTCCTCAAGTTTGTATATGTTTTTGTCGTCTGTATAATAAGAATTTTTTTTGTTGGTGACATTTACAGGAAATCTATTTTTACATAATATTCATTCTTTCCTAGTGCAACAATAAAAATGCTGAATTGAATGCCTGAATATTAAGAAGAGTTTGTACATGGAATAAGACGGTGCTTACAAAGCGAGACATGAACATCCCAGAATTCCCACTGTGAGTGAGAGAGTACTTAGGCCGTCTAGAATAGAAATGTCATTTAAGAAACTAATTGTGTATAATTGTATCAGACAGGTCTAAGATAAGGAGCCGTTTGTAAGATATCAATGACTGCTGTTGTCTATTTGCATAAGATGTAAGTAGTGAATATCATAAGAAAACGGTTTTTTGCCTTGTAAGAGAAACGTCGGAATATTGAGTATTAATTATCTGAATTCTAATCGGAAAGCAAAGTCCTTGTTGGTCTCAATTTTTAGTTAGTCAGATTGAAAATGGATAACTAACTGGAAGTGCAATACCTTGAAAACTGAAGGTCAATTGCCAAAACGCAAACTTATTATAAAGAGGACACTGGGTTAGAACGGATGCGGTCAGTCGGTGAGCCGCCAGCTAATTGAATAATGCCAGGCACCCGGTAAAAAGAGAAGGGTTTCGGGAGTTACTGTGCGAACAAAGGAAAGTGTCTCATAAGCCAACTTGGCTGACCCTTTCAATAGGGGCGACACTATTAATAAACAAAACCTTTACCTTCGATAAAACCAACAATCTAACGTGATGCTGCGATAGACTACCTTTGGGGCGCTTGCTATTTAGTCAGATCCATCATGCAAAACTGGAATACTAATTATAAAGGACGCTTAACCCAACAGAAGGGTACATACAACTAGATCAACATTTTCTAAGAATGACTTGAAACGTGTGCATTTCTGAATAGTTGTAGTAATGTCGTGTTGTGTTCAGCAGACACATTTATTGTCTTCAGTCTTCCATGAAAGTTATTTGCTTAGAAATTTGAGACTTGACATATTGTATGATAGAGAAAGATATAAAGATATATATATTGCAGTAGCTGAAATGTGAACCATATCCTTGATTAATGTCTAATGTAATTCTGTAGACTCACGGCTATATATCACACAGTAAAACATTTCAAATAATTATAGCTGCTGTAATGTTGATAGAACTATAATTTCTTTATGAATTTCTACAATAATTTCATGGCACTATTATGGTGAAAAAAAGAGAACTTTTAAAATGTTCAATTACCATTACACAACTGTCGACAGTAATGGTATTTGTGTAAATGCCAAAGCTATTGCAATTTCATGAGTTTTCGCGATGTGCCTGATAATTTATGATTCATTCGATTTATTGAAAATGACAGTTTTTCCCTAGAGGGAGCATTTTTGTACATCAACATTTGTATTTTGTCAGTTTTCATTATGGTTTCAACACTTTTACGTCTTTTTCATTTTTTATTGTCACGCCTTCAAATCCATTAAGTCAGACGTTACATTCGTTGTTGGAGAATCGTACAACATTGTTGATTTTTACATGCTCGACTTTACTAAACGTATCACAGGAACACTTCCACAAGGCAGGCGGCAGGTAGGCGGAGTCTAAATAGTTGTCCATTCCCGTACTGTCTTCGCCAGATAATTTCGACGGTCGTACTTGGTTACTCGCGTTCGTATATAAATTACAGACTGAGTGCGATTCAAAATTCTGTGTGCCACTTAAGAGAAACTTCACGATTATTTTTTGAAAGAATTTAATAAACTGCTTAAGCTTAAACAGTAATACCCAATTAGCAAACCATGATAGAATAATAACCATCAAAGGACACGGGTGTCCAAGTTTCGTGCAATGAATTATTCAGTGTGTGGCATCACGCGACTTCGATACGAAACATGTGGGGGAGGAAATCACTCGATTTAACCGCTAAATCGATGTATATCTGTTTGAAAGCCGTTAAGTTAGATGTTTTCATGTATACTGCCGTACGCACACAAGCTTACGATTATTTCTCGTACCTAAACATTGTTCCAACACTACGTAGTTTTCGAGAGCAGTCGGTGAGTTTGAATGCATTTCAACCGTACAAAATCCTCAAAATTGATATCAATTCCCCTAGTGTTTGTGAAAATCCCCACACTGTTCTTGCTCTTTGAATTTACGATGAGAGTGTAGAAATCAAATATCAAATACCAACACTTTTCTAACACAGTTAACAAACATGAACACACAGTTTAGAATTAACCAATCAGTGCATTAATGGATTTCAGTCATATTGCAAAAGATCTGAATTTCCTCATTGTGTGCTCCGAATTTTATATCACCGCGTGTTTGATTCCTTTTAATTATATAACTCTCTGTTCTTGTCACATTAGATTAGTCAAATGCAATTTCTTCTGAAATGTTTACTAGTTGTCGTATTTTTTTCTGATTGCATTTCCGATTCCTGATATTAAGGCTATTATCATAACCACTTTTAAATAATAAGTTAGGTCAGTAATTCTGAATATCCCTTTGAACCACATTTTGCGCATAACTTTAAAACCTTAGTACTTTGTGTGTGCATTTTTTATGAAATATAATGTCTTGTTGCAAATAATAAGTTAGGTCAGTAATTCTGAATATCCCTTTGAACCACCTTTTGCACATAACTTTAAAACCTTAGTACTTCACTGGACATCGCTTGCCCACGTCTATCATTGTACATGTACAGTGTTTATTGCCCTTCTTGTGATCCATTTCTACCTTTTTGAAGTCCTTGTAAAGATGTAAAACCTTGTCTAGTAATATCTAGCCCCTCACCGGTGTGCATTTTAATCCCAACCTGGACCAGATAAATGTTATACGTGAAGAAGCTGTCCAGCTAGCTCACAGAGGGCCAGTGGTTCTACCAAGGTGAACGTCTGAAATCTTCTCCAATCGTTAATGATGGAAAATATCAAATGACCCTAACTGTTGGTGCGATTTTAAATCCCAGAGGAAATAAAGACAACCGTAGACCATTTCGATTATATGTGTTACAAGTGCAGCTATCAGCCTGTCAAGAAGCCGGAAATATAATGTTTTATTATTTGTAATTAATGCTCAAAACTTCAAAAGGATGGTGTATGTTACTAGACGATATCTTTACGAATGAAAACCACGCACGATGCTTTATAAAACCATTCCAGATTATGATTTGAATATAATTATTAGACTGCTTTATGTAACTATTATTTTTATGCTGCATCTTACTGTCTTGTTGCAAAATGTATTCTAACTCATTGGAAAAAAACTAGTTTTTAAAACTGAAGATACTGAAATCTTACAGCTTGTCTTACAACATTTCTAAGTTAATTACGATCTGACTATAATGATATTATTGATACATTAGTCTATCGGTATAATTGAAATGAACATTTATTTAAACATTAATCAGCTCTCTATTATTGATAATGGAATGAAAATTTAAGCTCAGATGCTGTTCTCAAATTTTAAAATCCTGGTCTTCAGATGTAATCAAGGCAAACACCACAATTTGTTCAGTTAAATTGCCTGATTATCGTACAACTGGACAATTTCATCCAATTAAACCAACTGAAATCCTGACTTTACGTAACAATTGGTCAGACCTTAGTATAAAACTGATCTATCAACCTAGTAAATAAACGTGGAATTTATTCAAATATTTCCATTTTTGTCGAGCCCGCCTGAGGTGAGCTCGACATAGTCGCCACAATGGCGGTTGCGTGTCTGTACGTTAGTTAGTTAGTGAGTGAGTGAGTGAGTTAGTTAGTTAGTGTGTCCGTCCGGATCCTTGTCCGGGCTGTATCTCCTTTATGCATCGACACTTTTTATAACTTGGCATAATTGTGAAACACCATGAGACGGTGTGCAGTGCGCAAAATCCAGGTCTCTAGCTCAAAGGTCAAGGTCACACTTAGAGGTCAAACGTCAAAAATGAGCATTATAGACCTTGTCCGGGCAGTATCTCCTTTATGCATAGAAACTTTTTAAGATAACTTGGCATAATTGTTAAACACCATAAGACAGTGTGCAGTGCGTAAGATCCAGGTCTCTAGCTCAAAGGTCAAGGTCACACTTAGAGGTCAAACATAAAAAATAATCATTATACACCTTGTCAGGGCTGTGTCTCCCTTATGCATTGAATTATTTGAAAATGACTTGCCATAATACAATGAGACCATGTGTCTTGTGCAACACCAAGATTTTCATAGGTCAAAGGTCAAGATTACACATTCGGTCAAATATATTTTCCTTGTCTGGGCTGTAACTTCTGTTTGCATTCAAGGATTTTGAAATGAATTGGTATTAAAGTTTACTTCAATGAAATGATGTGTCATGAATATCACCCATACCTGTAGTTCAAATGTCCAGATCACAAGCTGGCTAAACAGGGGCTCGACATGTTGCCCTTGGGCTTCTAGTTTCTTTTTGTCAATAGTACAAATACAAGACGAAATAAGATGTAGGTCGCAACGTTTTCATATTTTTCGTGAACTTCACATACTCAATCGTATTCGATGTCAGTTCTTCTTACAGTAACGTGTGTTGGTATAATTGATGTTCTGTTACATTTCATTAGGGTATAGAACTAAAATCCATAGAGAAACGACGAATATATTTTGTAGAGGTTGCTTAAAACTGGAACACTGTTCAAGAAATGCAACATGTGTAAATCAGACCACCCTTAACAAATATTCTGTAGCATACTCACGAGAAAGGGCCCTATCCAAATATAGATTTGACCTCTCGGGTATTTTTTCTAAATAAAAAAATAGCATTATGACATTCTGTATTTTAGGTTAAATATAAAAAAAAATATTTTGTAAACAACACTATTTTCTATCTACCTACCCACGAAAAATTCTCGGGTAGGGTTATCCCAAACAAACATGTTTAAGGATGGCCTAATGGTATAAAATAATAATGTTCCATTTGATATGAAGAAACGATTAGAAACCATTTTCGAATATCACGTGTATAAAGAATGTACAGGCGTAATTAGATCCGAGACATTAACATGCACCTACAACATATATTCTAACTTCTAATGATTACATTTATTGCCCGAAAAAACTAGACACGACAATGAGTATGTAACGTAAAAACTAACTATGCGATCAATAGATTCTGCCCAGACACGCATTACTTTATATTCATTTTAACGATGAATACATATGACAGAATATACATTATCTTTTGAATTGCACAAATTTCCTTCACAATATTAGATTTGAATCGATTAAATGTCATGGCTAAACATACTGGCAATGGTTAGACATATTGTTCAGTACTATATAAATTAGGATTTAATTAGGTAATAAGCCCTAAATAAAACAATCTATGTTTCCTCTAATTCTATCCAAGTTTGAAATTTGGGTGGGGAGGTAGGTAGGGAATTCGTCGGCTTATTTATGCGTCTATGTCATTTTATACACCCGTTTGAAAAACGGGTCGTATTATGGGAACACCTATGGCGGGCGGGTTGGTGGGCGGCGACCACAACGGTGTCAACTCTCTAATTTAAACAGTTTTATTCGGATCCTCACCAAACTTCATGGACATGTTTATTGCCATAAGACCTCGGTCAAGTTAGATAACCAGCCCTGTCGGCCCTGGCACTTCTGAGTTATAGCCTTTGAAGCTTTGAAAAATGAATTTTGACAAGCGTCTTTTGTGACATCCCTGGTAGTCTTGTTCCATTTTGACAAAATCGCGTTTGAAGTTTTAAAGTTATAATTTCTTTTACATATGACCATATTATACTCTTTATGTGGCCCGTTGAGTTTTTCTCTTTCTTTCCTTTCCATATGCTTCCAATGGCCAAAAAGGACACACCTACCTATCATATTTTAATAGTAGTGTGGTAACGAAGGACAAAGTGCGTTAATCTTAATTCTTCGGATAGTGTTGATCCCATATATAGGAATTAATACTGTATGTTTTCTACATGACTATCTATAGACAGTTTCACATAAGACCATTGTATTGTATCGTTAATCTAGATCCTGAGGAAACAGTATTTATCCATTATTGGTAAACAAACCGTGCGAAGAGACATTATCTGAATACATTAGATGGAATATTAATGGTATACAGCATATATTGTACGAAACGATTAATTCCTTCTATAACTATTTTTCTAAGCACTCATTAGTTAAGTCTCAGCATTTTATATTGCCAATGCAGAGCTAAATAAGCAGCACTTCGAACAATTGAATTTGATACCAAATAATACAATATTTTAAATATGTTAGTTCAAAACTTATAACAGTGGATAAGGCATGCTTTGTTAACATTATACGATTAAATTGTACATAAAAAGGTAGAATAAAGAACCTTAAAAATTATGCCATGAGTCAGATCAGTCACATAACTGCAAGCTAACCCTTTTTAATGAGTTGTATGGGGTCAGCAATGTATCTCCCCGTTATGTACGAGTACAATTATCGTTTAAGTATAATATGTGTGTGTAACTTACTAAATGCACTGGTCACTCTATTTTCTATAGAGTTGACCATTTGATAATTGTCTATTGTTTGTGTATTGTTTGATAATTATCATTCAGTATGCAAGCATATTATTATCATTCACAATTGATATTTAAATGTTATCCCTAGAAATGTATGTATTCTTTAACTTATCGGATGATGAACATGGTTCAAATCCAAAAGTAATAGTTTGTTCTGTTCTGTATTTAAACTCAGACACGTGAGACAAATTTACGCAGACGATGTTCACAAAATGACTCCAAACAAACAACAATGTGAAGTAACAACTTAAGACACGTTTCAGACTTTCGCTGACATAAACCTCACTGAATGGATAATATAATTCAATTATTTTTTGCAACATTTATCATGTAGATTTATGCGAAATTTTAAAATATGTATTTTAGCCTGTAAGAAATTGAATGCCAAAATCAGTCTCAGTGGATTTATATAACGTCCTACTCCTATGCATCACATTTGAAACCTCTGTTATGAAATGGAATCATTCCATGAACATAAATCATCAATTTCTTTCAAATACTATTGAGTTCCTGAAAACCATCAGTTCCACTTTTATGTTTTACTTGAAATGTTCTAATCAAAGACACTGGACTTTCAACTGATTGAAAAAAAACCAGTTAATTAGAAATTTTCTAATACGAATACTAAAAATATTCGTGTCTCAAATCTTCTCAAGTAGCCGATTTACATACTAATTGATGTTATTTCAAGCCCAATCAGTTCATTGTCAGCTTTCGAGGTCTAATTTACAAAGTAGCTTCCCTTAATGTGTGGTCAATAGACAATTTTCGATTATATCCATTATATAAGGACCCTTGATAGCACTGGAACCAGTAGAGTCACGGTTCAGTTTCTACTACACGTATTGGACCAGCAGTCATGATCATTTATCTGTCCTATATCAGTGGTTAATCAAATACGGCAATGAAGGAAGGTGATGTCATAAAAAAAACTTGACTTTTTCATTATTTGACATAAGTTTTTAGATAATTTGAGGAATTACAATACAATTTTGCATGTTTATTTTTTAATATATGATAATTATCATAAAGTCAAAATTGGTTAAGACACCATTGAAAAAAAACAAGTCGAAAATGAGTAGGGTTCGCCAATATGTTCTCTCCCCGCTCTCTGAGGCGGCATTTAAATGACCATAACTGTGTATAGACAGACACTTGTTTAGAAAAATTACCCCACCCACCACGGTAGCTCTTACCACTATCAATACATATGGTGGGTGGGGTAATTTTTCTAAGCAAGTGTCTGTGGTCGTATAGGTCGTGCAACAACAGATAAACGAATAAGAAACCATTGATATTGACTGTAAACTGTAGGATGCTATGTTTTACCATCCACTGTCGGCCATTACACTGTTTGCAAGTCAACACTTTCACATGACAGATTTCTGATATAGAGGGTGTTCTTAAAATGTTTACAGTAATAGAAAGCGTTTCTTACGATACAGAGTGCGTATAATTGTTTCAGACAACCTGAATTAACGAGTTGTTGTAGTAGACTATCAATGACGACTTGTAGTTGTCTGCATAACATATTACTAAACATTAACAGAATTTGTCGACTAATACTAACATATCTATACCCCAGTGGTATCATATTTTGTTGGTTTGCACAAGATGCTGTTAGATTTATATTAATCGGTCTAATGGAACATGGATGTTTGTATCATATATTACTCATGTAGAGATTGTCAAAATAATGGCTCAGATGTTTTATTTTTTGAAATACTAATTAGACTAAGGGTGGTACACATAGATGATACATGACTTGTACTTCGTGAGGCAATATGGACGTATTTCACATTAAACGGAGCAGGTTGGCCTGGCGCACTATAAGTCAGACTAAATATAAATACTGTTAGATGTTTTGAAAATTTGATGAATGCAGACGAAAAATTCAAAATCCCAAGCTACTAACTTAAGCGTACCGAGCCTCCATCTAAAAGACAATAATGATTCCCGAAAAAGCCAGACACCATCTTTCACCATGTCAAAATTTCGTGCGCATTTTTTTCAGTTGCTTGGAATAATTCTAGAAATAATGGATTTAATTAAACACTGTTGTAATCATATACCGCGTTCGCTTTGGCAGATTAATATCACTGAAAATTGAATAATATTTTAATGAGCGTATTTTTTTGAGATTATTTTACAATCTTCGAGTCCGGTAATGTCATTCAAAGGAGCTTTTAAACGTTTTTTGTACGCTTCTTTTTCATTCTTTATTATGAATAGTGGTCGCATTGCAAATTTAATTACAATCGAAAATGGACAGAAACGTAATGTAGTTGGATGCATGTAGTGCTATTTTGGTAATGGAATACTAGTGGTATGTCATATCCTGGACAAAATGTTTCTGATTCTTTGTCGTTCAACGGCCTCTTTGACAGCTATGTTCATTTAAGGGCCGTCCCAAAGAGAGGGGAAAGGAGAACAGGAATTTATATCAATACTCTTATTTCGAATATTTTCCGTGCCCGACGTAAAACACCGATAAACGACTCGTCCGTTTCCGTGATATTCTGAGCACAGTTCTTGGTTCGGTAGTTGTGATGGGGGCACTAACTTATGCTTACCCAAATCTATCTGCTTAGGATTCACCGACGGTGTCGACTTTATGTACATTGTATTTATATGAAGTTTCCCTATAGGCGGTGTCGTGCTGTTAACACATCGTGGTGTTCACTCTACCGTTATTGTATGAAATAATGAAAATGGCGTTGGGAATAGTGAATATTAAAGAATTAAACATTCATTTCTGGTCGTTTATCGAAGTGTAAACTCCCTCCATTGACCAATCAACATGCGTAGATTTGTAAGAATTGGAAATAAATGTACTTGACGAGATCTACCATTGTTCATAATATTACAAATTGTAAAATCATAGTTCGTTTAGTTTTACTTTTTCTACTATCATGCTTATTCTAGCATGATACATAAATACCGTACTTATCATAAAGTAATTAAACAAATCATAAACCTCACAGGAGAATTAACTAAATCCGTTCACTCCAATAATAAATATATCTGTATTTATTTTATAGTAATGTCACTGCCTGAAGTATGTATAATGGTTCCTGTTTGTTTGTTTGTTTGTTTGTTTCATCTGGTTTTACGCCATTTTCAACATTATTTCAGTCATATCGTGGCGGGCAGTTATCCTAACCAGCTTTCCTGGACTTCATTTAGGCCTTAACCTGTACTAACCACATTCTATCCGTAAGCTTCTGCCAAGCTACCCTACATAATTTAGAGATGGAGGACAATTTAACACAGGATATAATATCTTCAGTCAAATGAATGGTTCCTGAAATGCCTGCACTTGCGCGAATGAGACATACAACTTGATACATGCTATTCAGATATGTTAATACATTTGTATTGCACTATAATGATACTAAAGTTGGACTTAGAGAAATTACCTTTTTACTGTAACAGGTACATACATGGTTTGGATATAAGACGATGTCAAGAAGTCAAGTCATTTAACGATATTTAACATTTTTTACCATCTTTTCCGCAACCAACGGCTCCATTTTACCAGTCGGTAATCAGAATTAAAGGACACACGCTTCTGATCGACTGTCTAAGTCTTTCTTGTAACATATTAAGTTTGTACTATTGTAATAGCAGGCGGGAAATGTGCCCGATGATGGGCCAGAAGGTTTCAAGGTAGATGCTCTACCAACTGAGCTAGACCATATCACATCCAATTAATTAATACAAATACTATGTATACCATACTTCTACAATATAAATTCACATTCTTAATTTAGATTTAAATAAAACCTGGACTAAACGTTATAGACTATTAAGACTATAGTCGACTGAACCGAATTCCTAAAAATCCAGCTTGTATTTCATTGCACTGCAGGTCCCGAGATTATAAAATTGAGTTTCGATCTCTGAACTCAGATATCATAGCTTGTCTTTAAAGACGTTTTCGGTAGTTCGCTACATTTTTCACATAGACATATAGGAAAAATTAAAACTGATCGATGAATTTTTTAAAAACTTTGCATAATCGTAGCATATGATAACAGAAACATTTTAAGCGAAAACAAATTGGGGGTCGCTGATCTCGTTTTTGAGTTATCTGCCCTTGAATTTGAGTTTTTGCTTATTTTAGGTCAGTTTTAATTTTTCCAATAATTATGTCTATGTGAAAAATGTAGCGAACTACCGAAAACGTCTTTAAATGTTTCTAATTTAATTATGATCAGACAATTATAATATTATTGATGCATTAGTCTGACAGCATAATTTATCTGAATATGTAGTTAAACATTAATCAGTTCTATCTTTGCGACCGTAATACTTTAAGAATGGAATTGAGATTTGAGCTCTGAGACAGATAAAATTTTATAACGTCGGGGGCCTGGGAAAACACCGAGCAATCTTGATTGATTTCCAGGTGGACATTTAATAGATTAAATTTTCCAGCATTGGCTTGGAATATTCGATAGCATTGTGTATAGCATAAGTATTGTTTGGTGGTTTTGTAAGATGGACGTCAAGAAATTCGACTCGATGAATTCCAGATTTCACACATTGCAATTTTCTCAACATGTAGTGTACCCCTCGATTATTTTCTGACCCACCAGGTGTTCCGCTGGATTACTTACCGGAACTTCAATGAACCTCTTCATAACATTAAGGAAATACCCCTATGATAGTATATTTTGAGTTAATCAGATTACCTTTTATACAGTGTATTTTGTCACTAGGAATGATGGGCGTCGCTTTTGGGTTATGAAGTTAAACTTATGATCCCTCGATGTTATTACTGCAGCTTTATTTTCATAATAGACGCTTTTTATTGGTGCTATACGTAAGTCTTTTTTCAATTCCTCCCTCCTTCAGTGAACGGATATACTATTTGATTACGAAATTGGTATTCTTTTGTTGTCTATAGGCATGCGCATTTAGATGCTTTAATCGTAAATACACTCATCATCTTCTACATGAACATGTTCTGAATTCTGTTCAGTTCTGGGCCATTGACGTGTATCAAATACGTTTTAGATTTAAATATTAATGCTAATTTCAACATAAACTCATTTTCATAATAGACGCTTTTTATTGGTGCAATATTTAAGTCTTTTTTCAATTCCTCCCTCCTTCAGTGAACAGATATACAATCGTTTTGATAAACAACACAATTGATGCGTATTCAATAATTCAACAAACAAATCATTACATTGTCAGGTAAACGGAAATTGATGCATAATTGAAAGAATATACGCACGCATGATTTTATACTTGTATAAATATAATATTGTTTCTTTATGATTTGGATTACAACAACCTTATGACAACAAGTTGCTGTCTACAATCCATATATCAAATACATTTTTCAAATTAATGAACATAATAATAGAGTATAGAAAAATTATTCTATGACCAGATGAACCGAATATGAATAAAACAGTTAACAAACACCACCCTTGTAAAAGTCAAAGTTTGACGATTATTGACTGGTGGTCTTTTATTCTGATGTAATTTTGTACTTAATAATGAATGATGTTACGTCAAAGAATGACCTTTATTCTCAGGTTGGCCATTTGTCAGAGCTGGTCGCTCACACAGGTTGACTGTATATAGTCGCGATGTCTGGTTTGAATTACAATGTGACCACAGTGAACGATCATCTCCGAACAACAGCGACCTCCCTGTTACCGCCAGTATACTGACATTTTACTACATTTTCACTCTCTTAATTATCTCCATACAACAGCCATTTTTATCGTTCAAAATTATGGCTGTTGTAGGGAGGTTGCATTGTATTTCGAAACCGTTTTCTGTCTAAATAATTGCTCTTGTCTAATCACACTCGCACGTGATTTCGTCTGTGAAGCGTATTCTTTGTTCGTGTCAGCATTTTTTATTTCATGCACAAACATTCAATGCTGCAATGAATAATTTCTTCATCCATTACAACCTTGGATTCAAAGAATATCCAGATACTTCAGCTTGAATACGTAGTCCTTTGGGAAATTGTGTTTGAAAGCCACCCATTTTGATTTTCATTGCGTTGTTGAAATGATTCGATCATATAAATTATGATTTCTGTCATACAATGTTAAAATGAAAGTGGCTTCATTCTTCAGTGAACAGTCCTTGTCGATAAATGTGATATATTAGTTGTTTGGCTTTTTCCCAGTATTTTTCATGTTTGAACGAAGGACATTTAATGTGAACAATATTCCATTATGACAAACACGAATGACAGCTGTAGCATTGCTATTGAATATTTTATCTGAGGTCTAACGTCGCGCCGAAATGCAGGCGACTTTCAAGCTTTATCTGTGGAAAGAGTCCACAGGTCTTAACCTAAGTGGAACCATTGACATTCCGCAAGGAAGCTCAGGACAGCTTCCTCGTATGTGAGTCGTGTCTGGACCCGAGTCGGATTCAAAATTGCGGCGGTGAGTGTCTAGTGATTTTCAATCAGAGATCATAATTGCGAACATTATTTTTTGGAGCAGCTTATCCGAAAACTGGTAAGGTCAAATTAACCCAAATTAATTGAAAGAACCTAAACGGCAATAAACGGAAAAAGAATGCGCGAAAAGTTTAAGCAATAGCGATGTACATACGTCTTTTGGTATCTGTTAGAATATCGCAATCTTATCTTTAAGCATATCTTTTATGCTTTATGTTGGATTGTTCATTCGAATGATTGGATATAATACATTATTCAGACGTTGTTCTAAATGACATTCAAATCTATCATCTATGTGTAAGAAATATATTGTATCTGTATTTACGATTCAGAGGTTCTATGATTGATCAGGTGTGTTATGAATAGTTTTGTTATGCAACTTGTATCATTCAAAGAATTAAAATAATGGATTAATTGTTATGAAATCTTTGATGCGCAGTATTACGACCCGTATCTCAATGTTTTGATATGATACTTGTCGATACAAAAGCAACATAATGTGATAAAGAATTGTAATGAATAAAAACTCATTTTGAATCGTCCTTTCTTTTCTCTTCTGTACGAACCACACAAGATGTTGAGAAAGGTATACGCATGTATACAATGCGAATGATATTTGGCTTTGGTAGAATACTTTATGGACAATCCAATTGTAATATTGTGCAATTATATATTTAATGAGTATTTCATGATTATATTAAATGATCGCGTGGATTCGTTCGTAGAACCAAAACATTAAGACGTATTCATACATTCATTAAAACACTTTAATAGAATATTTAATATAATGAAATGTAACTTATTACGTTGTCCTAGGAATCACAGGAAAAAAGGCTTTACATCAAACACGATAAAGAATCAGGAAAAACTATTCGAAATAAGAGATGGTGTACAAATACAGTTCTCCTGTATCTTATCTCCCCTCTCTCTGAGGCCGACCTGAAATGACCATAGCTGTCGAATGGACCTTTAAACAACGGCTAAATGAAGAAAGAATGTTGTAATTTCCTGAGTGCGCTATGATATTTCGTCAAACACCGTCTTGGATATTTTGTTAATCTAGCAATAATGTGCATTTTCTATCATCAACGTAAGTAAAATTAGCATGTCCGATATACTTACGTTATTGTACGTATCCATCCGAAACATGACAAAAATGTCAAGTTTGTCTTGGACAAACATAACTGGTTATGCATATTTAATACCATGACGCACAGATGTAAATCCCGATGGGGTTCCAAAGAGAATTCACCCAATATTTCAGCGTCTCTTATGTTAGTATCAAAGTCTTCTATCAGATATTGAGTTCCTTTGGTCGGAATTTAGTTCACATGATTTGCTTATTTAGCACTTTAGTTAATGGTATTTGAACGAGATAACGTATTGCAACTAATGAATAATTAACTCGCACTAAATGCAACTTTGAATCCAACAAGTAGCGCCAATGTTTTCTGTTTCTTCGACCATGAATAATTCAGCCTGATTTAAGTTTTTATCCATGTTTTACACGTCAAACACTTATTTGTGTGTGATTGATTTGGAGTACGATACACCATTCTGCTTCCAATTTTCTCTTATTCCTTTTACTCTCTCAGTTTGTTAAGTTGTTTGAGTTTATAATGTGACAAGTATTTAATATAAGAATGGAAACAGAATCTTTAATAGCAAATGATTAATTGCGTTAATTCATGCAAATCCATTACATTACTACGGTAATTGGTGCCTTGAAGTTCGAATAGCTAATAATCAGATGTGATTCTTAAACGAAGAAACGTTGTTGATAAGTAAATTAAGACACAATGTGTTCACCCTTGTCACAATCAGTAAAAAAACGCGCGTTGAATGTTGGGAAAGGAACTACTTTCACCACCTAATATTGGTGAAAGCATGACGTGACATCATGCAACTCAAGTTCCATATAAACTTTGACTTAAATGAAAACGTGCAAAAAAAAAACACTTATGGTTCTAAATATAAACTTTGTAATAATTGTTTAATAGTCTGTCTTTAGTAGGACTCATAAATGAAATACAACGGTACTATTTTTCCCAAGTTTTCATCGCCACGTATTAATAAAAGTCTAAAACTGGATAGCGATGCGTCTTACGATAGTTATGTGTTAGCTTGATGGTGACCTGGTCCCCGGCATACTTTCTGTACTGGTAATCATGCCATGATAAGACATTCAAACACTTGTTTGTATAAACCCTTTTCAAGATTTCTTTGAGTGTAGTATACACTGATGCAGCAAACAATTTATTTATGCTTTGAAATAAAGTCATTGGTAGATCCCTCACTGAAAAAAAAACACATTCTTGATGACGGCAAATCTATTAGCTACATGTATATGACACGTTGCTCAAGACATTTGTTCCTGGCAATAACAAGTCAATATATATGAAGAGCTATCTCCCTCTATTGTGATCCAAACCTTATGTCACTTAGGTTGAGATAGTATTTGTCAGAAATGTCATTCATGTAAAGATAATGCAATAGGCGATGAATTTCATAATTTATTTCAGCGATTATTTGAAAATAACGTCAGGTATAAAATCAGGTCTGCAAAAAGGGACCACATTTTCTGTTTGCACACCCTATCTCCTCTTAAATCTTCTCCACTTCTCTCTCTCTGTCTCACCCCCCCCCCCCCCCCCCGCCTCGGTTTCCTCTTTCTTTCACTATCTTGCTCTCTCATAACTAAATATATCAGCTCTTGCTATCTTTACTTTAGTTATCTCTTGTATTTTGTGAAATGTATGACAAAATCATAATGATAGCAAATGTTACAAATGTGTCTTCATGTATCCTCCAATCAATCATCAGTCAATGGTTCATGTGTTCTTGAAAGTCATACCCTCTTCGTACCTAAATTGAAATATCATTTGTCATTCAAATGTGACTATTTTATGTATAATTTAATAAAATTCAACACACGTTTATACATATTTTATGGAGTTTTTCAGCTGTGTCATGCTTAATTGTTTCATGGTTTATTTATGTTCTATGTCAACGACCAACATATGATCATTAATATAAATGTACAATTTATACTAGGAGAATATAAGCTTGAATCACTTATACGTTCTCGTTCTAGTCCATTGTCCAATATAACTAAGCTCCATTTTGTTTGCTAAAATAAGATGATGAAGTACGTTAATTTCACCATGTTAATTTCATGCTCATTAATACATTAACAATACCATATTTTAGGCACCAATCAGTCCAAAATGAGTAAAGTAGTAATTACAATCACATCTCATCCGCTATACTGGGTGAAATTGACGTTTTCGTCGTGGCTCAATCAACTTGCATGTTTCTATACATAAAACAGTACATCTATCATCTCTGATAAATTTAAAAATAAGGATCTCAATAAAAGTCTAAATCTAGCAAAGTGACCATTTCCATAGGAACCAACCAATCTATAAAACCCATTGGCAGACTGTTCCAAGCGGTATCCCTCGGAGAGGTATGCCACGGACCCCTATTTTTGTATGTTATTTAGTATTGAGTGGCTTTTGGATTGGGATAATTGTGTCTGTTGTTGATTTCGGAAGTGTTGGATTTCTTTGTGTGTGGTCCTTTCTTCTAGATATTTGCTTCTGTTGTTGATTTCGGGAGTGTTGGATTTCTTTGTGTGTCGTCCTTTCTTCTAGATCTATATTCAGCATAGTCACAAAATGAGTAATGGACATTATACAGGATAAACAATATAACACAACGCAAAACTACAGTCAAGCCTGTGAACAAAGGCCAACATTGGGACAAACATTATGTGACCATTATTGACAGGTGGCCTTTAGTTGGAGGTCATTTTGTTTCTAAGTGATCAGTGATGTTTTTAAGGCAATGGTTTTTTTACTGGGTTTGCCTTTATCTAGGTGACCGCTAAGACAGGTTTGACTGTACATAAAAGCATGCAAAAATATTAGCTAACACTCGTTTTTTACAAAGAACAAATACTGTGGAATCATTAATTTTCGTTGGGGGTTTAATTTCGTGGATTTCGGCTCATCCATGAAATCAAATCCGCACGAATTTAAATGGAGATAACGAATTTTTCTTTCAAAAATCAAAATCCACGAATTCATATCCCCACGAAATAGCCATTTTAGTAAAAACCACGAAAATTGAGCCCAACGAAAATAAATGAAAATACAGTAATACCCCAAACTAAAGAGTTCGTTGGCTATAGCCAAATTTCTACCAGCCACCAAAGCCAAGCGGTCAAGTCAATAAATCAACTACTAGTACTCCGCCACAAAAGCGATTACATTCAGTATACTTTACTCTAACACGCACTGATGCTTACCACACATATGTATCAATTACATGGTTATCTTATCAAGGAATCAATAAGTCTCCACCACCGCCAATAATAATAATTCGATTGTGACTTTTATTACAAAAACCGAATTGATGGTCCCAAATGGTTACCTTAACGCTAAGCAACCATGCAATTATCATTCTGAAGTTTTTGCACTAGTAAGGATAGTGTCCAAGTGTATTATATCTAAATTATTCGCCGTATTTCGACTAAGAACGTGATGGCGGCTCCGATTAAGTCAAAGCACTTACTGAAAGGACTTATCGAAGTTATATTATGAGAAGTCAAGGAATTGTAAAATACGTTTACATAAGCAGCCTGTGTCAAAACTTCCGGTTTTATGTTTTAGTTTTGTGTGTGCCGTTGGACGGACATGGCTGTCAAACAATTGATTACCTTTCGATTAATGTTTCCCCACTCCACAATTGCACAGATTAGTCTTTGTAAATAATGAAGCGTGTTAGACGATATTGGATATTTAGTTGTGTACTGTTTTATCGTTGATGGGGTTTCCTCGGAGATATTTGACATGTCCCCTATTGCATTCATGTGACAAGTCCCCTATTGCATTCATGTATTTTATCGTTGGTTGGGGTTTTAATCGAAGATATTTGACATGTCCCCTATTGAATTCATGTGACAAGTCCCCTATTGCATTCATGTGTTTTACCGTTGGTTGGGTTTTCTCGAAAATAGTTGGCGTTTCTTCTGTTACACACATGTATATATAAGTGTTTGCCACACGGGTGATAGAGTTTGTACAGTTCATTATATCACATTCATGCTCAAGTTGACGTTTCATGTCCAAGGCTTCTGATGATGCGGGGCCATAAAAGTGATTGCCTTGTCTGTACCCCCGTCTGCACGTACGAGGTTTGTTTGTTTGTTTCAGCTAGTTATTTCTCAATGTTGTTGACGTGTCATGTTTTGAATTGATACCATACAAACATGTACTGTTTATCTTTTTAATTTTGTCTCGTTATATTTTAATCCACTTACTGGCATTTTCTCATGTTCACATTTCTGGCTAATCCACCTAGAACGAAAAATAGTTGAATTCACCCAATAAAACATCGTTAGCCGAATTATTTATCGTTTACAATCAGATTTTGTTTATGTGTATATTATGTATTCACCTGCATCATGGCCCTACAGTTTTACTGCCATGTAATTGTAACTGATAAAGCTTGTAACATATGTGAGCTATTGGGTTCCGCTCTTAAATAGTGGAGTCGATTAAATGAAATATCATTGTGTATATAACATTTGCTTGGATTTGATAGAACTACATTGTTTCTAAGCATCGAATCTATTTGTGCTAACTGCAGTATTTGTAATATACAATATTGATATAGTATTAAATTGATAAAATTATTATTTATTACTTTATTAACTTTCATGATTTGATTTGAAATTCCTTTTCGATTTCGTTTTAATTTGTTGGATGTTATTACATATATTATGTAAATATTTGAGGACGGGAACTGCTACTTCCATGTTATTGTAAGTAATTTCAAAACTGTCATTTTTATTAGAAACAGATTTTATGATTGGTCATTCTTTTGCTTTACTTGTCTGATTTGTTTAATAGGCCGCATATTGATGTGATGTAAAAATGTACCATTGATCAGTAATTAACTGATTACAATTATTATTTTGTATTTATCAATTACAATTTATCTGTAAATAATTGATTACAATTACTAATATGATTCATCAATTGGTTTTGATTAAAATATAATTGATTAATTAGAATTAACATAATTAATTGATTACAATTATCAGTAATTCTTTGATTTTGAATACTCAGTAATTAATTAATTACAGGTAATCAGTAATACTTTATAATTTCATTACAATTAAATTTTGCCTAATACGGGTCTCCGAGTTTTTAATTTACCATGCCTGTCACCAGTTGCATGTTTTCTGACAAACATGTTCTTGTCTTTGGTACTACCATTGATTTTGGTCCATACTACTGGTGTCCAACCAGTTACTAGTATTCAATTAAACGTACGTGTTAAGCCAATGTAATTGCTTACTTTATCCATAGCTTTAGTCTATTCAAGACAACCAAACTCCAAGTATTTTAAGACTACCATTGGAAGACTACCATGAAGCTCCGTAGTACTTATCACTAGCCCGTCACTTGTGCTAATTCGACTACGAACTGGAACGAGAGAGAAAAAAAAACGATATATTAGGGAGTTGTTGACATAGCTTACGTAAGGTGGGCGGTCTTAAGGGGTATTTTCCAACATTTAAAGGCTCAAAAAGTCGCTTAATTCCATTGGCTTTGGTACGACTTTAAGCCCTACAATACCAGAGGCTGCAATAGGCTTCAACTATATGTATTTGATGCGATATTATCGGTCTTTATTAATCAGAAAGTCTTTATTCACAAGTGGTCTGTTTATAACACAGGTTGGAATGTAATAAGGAAAAACCTTATTCCTATATTATATAACTTCATACTTAATTGCCTCGCTGGCATTTCATGTTTTGCTATCGTGGCAATTAAGTTGTTTGATATGAAAACATTGATGCAATCGGTTATGCGAACATTTTGCATTGGCATTAATATCAAAGACGTAATGAAACGAACTCATGAACATATTTCCAAGTAATTAATTCTGAAGTTTACTTATTAATTTAAAGGAAGTACTAGTATATTGATTTTACCGTAGTACATAATCAAACGTTCAATATGCCACTTCCATAAGTGCATAATATCCCATCTCAATGATTTACAGATTAACACTGTTATTATAGCAGTGTGGGGAATCCACGTGACCTAGTGACGTCACAATGCTATCGTTACAAGCGGTCTTACCAGAACGCCGAGCGATGGAGTTTGTTTTGTGCATGCTTAAAGTGCGCGCCGTTCTGTGCGATCCGAACGCGTCTACTGGCGATGTCACTCCGTTGCTGTTAGCTGGGCAGATTAAGTAGAAAGTATCAAAACTTTTCAGTTGGTGATACAAACACCAAAATTGGCATAGGTGTTGTTTAATGCGTCTTTTAATATGACTGATTGTTATGCTTATACTGACGGATTTATGGCGTTGAGAATTAGCACCATTGAAACACCCCATGATGAAAATAACATTGATGAATAAATAGGATTTCACGATTACATAGGATAAGAAAACAATATTATCTTGTCTTGTTTTAGACAATACCAAGCATGGCTACGACGCTGCATTTGATGGGTTTTTCAATTTAACGCCATAACGTTTTGTTTTTATTTAAAGTGTCGTATCTGTTCTTATAACAAATTCTAATTGCTATTTTATCTTTTACGTGATGTATTTTTTATAATTTTGAATTAATCATTCTTCTATTCCTTTTGTATTTAAAAACACACATCGATAAGCGACCTGCTGTTGTCTTTGACTTTGCATTATCAACGACAACGCTATATCGTGACCTCTCTGTACTTCGTAAGCCGTGCGTGCCATGATTGCAGGATAATGTATTTATAAATAGACTTTTAGGAACAATAATGATGTGTTAACTTGTGGGACCTCCTCCCCCGCATTGGACCCCCTGCTCCCCATGGCCCCCTCCCCCATGACCCATCCCCCATGACCCCTCCCCCATGGTGCCTCCCCCATGGTCCCTCCCCCCCATGGTTCCTCCCCCCATGGTCCCTGCCCCCCATGGTCTCTGTCCCCCATGGTCCATTCCCCCCATGGTCCATTCCCCATGGCCACTGCCCCCATGTTCCCTTCACCCCCATGGTCCCTGTCCCCCATGGTCCATTCCCCCCATGGTCCATTCCCCATGGTCCCTGCCCACCATGTTCCCTTCACCCCCATGGTCCCTGTCCCCCATGGCTACTGCCCCCATGGTCTCTTCCCCTTGGGAGAAGGGGCCATGTGGGGCAGGGGCTGTTATAATCGAGTGTCAGCTTGCTTCGTCAAACTGTCTGTTGTTCACCACCCAGTTTTAATCGAAACCATTTTTATTCTACAGTCCAATGTGTAACCAATCCAAAAACCTAAACGGAAACCGGAAATTTTCAACCAAAGTGCTCTTGGTAAACATGTCACTAAACTCTCTTTCCCAACGTTGTCAGATGTTGAGTTTAAGTATGCATGAAGAAAGTATGTATCAAAAGCTGTCAAAGTTTACCATTTATACAAATTAGGTAAACGTCCCATGCCAGCACCAGAAAAGAAATTTTTAATATTGACAGTTGTGCACGTTTTCAAGATCTCACGGCGCTTTCATTATAATTGCCGGGTTTCTGGTACAATATTGCGCTGCGTTGGGACTGGGAGAACCAGCGAGGCAGGTAAAATCTAGCCGCGCCCAGGGGAGTCACTCTTAGCATTTGTTGCGGATAACATGGCGTATGTCAGTTTTTCTCTTTTTTCAGATTACCCGACCCATTTTCAAATATAATTTACAAAAGTCAAGATCAATATTTGGGCAAAATACGACCGAGTTATTAAAGTTTATGTAGTATAACATGTGAAAAAGGCAAACTTGCCGAAAAAAACAGTTCCTGACTTCGAGCTCCTATGGGGTTGCGTGCTTTTTTGAAAGAGTTTGCCATGCTGAACATTCATGCCAAATTTGGTGCTTCTATCATAAAGTGAAAGGTTTTTCCAGTTTTTGGCCCAGCAATGTGACAATGCTTGCGATCGTACTGCGCGCACCTCGTCGTTTTGCATTTTTCTTGGACGCCGTGGGGTCGCCGTGAGAACGTGGCCCTAGTTTAACAGGAGTTTAAGTTAGTACTGGTTAGAACAGTACAGAGAAACCTGTTAGGTGAATCGGTCGCCTTATGTAACTGAAAAATTGTTGAAAAGTGGCGTTAAACCCAAATAAATAAGATGCGGTAACAGGACAAACATTGAATACATAACCAGCACATACGAGAAAACATTCAACCGTAGTTTCTAAATAATCAGTCATAAACTGTAAAATATTTTCAAGTAATAGCTATTGATAAGAACTTCAAAGGATCTCACACGTTCAATTGTTTTACCTTTTGTACAAGATCACAATTATGGTCATGCAAATTGCATAATATCGACCCAAACGTCAGCGCAATGTTGAACGTTATGTAATTTCATTTTAAGCTGTGTACACCTGGGGCTCGTTTCACAGACATAGCTAAGATAATAGACATCGCTAACCCTTTGTAAATAAAAAGTGATCTACAACATTGACATTTTTGGGGTCTGTTTGTAGCTGTTGAAGGTACAGTGCAACCTTCCTACAACATCCACCAATGGGAAGAACAATATGTCCGTTGTAAGGAGGTAGTTGTTGTCGAGAGAGTGAAAATAAAGTAAAACGTCAATTTTGGTAACTAGTATACAGGCTGTAACAGTACGGTGGCTGTTGTTCGGAGGTGACCGTTCGTGGAGGTTGCGCTGTACATGTAATAATATTTAAGTTTAAAAAGTGCTATCTTAGCATAAGATTTGACACCGGTCCCTGTAATGTGTGCATTGTAAATTGAATGTTTATTGTAAATACATGATTGTGATAGACATTAAGGCCAAAAACAATTGTTGGTTTCCGGTTTATAATCATTAGAAATAAGATGTGTAGGTTTGAGATCTTTAAGAAATCTTACGGAAGTGGATACAGCCTTTCTTGGGTCTTATACAAAGTCTAGGGTCGCGGGGGGAATTATAGTAGGTCGGGTAACAAACACATTTTAAGGTCTTAATGATGTATCTGTTTAAATGTTGCGACAGTTAATGTCTTACACTGGAAGTGCAAGCGTACTTAAGTTAATTCATTATTGATGGTACATTTAAACCGATAACAGACGGAGATCGAATCATTGTAAACCAACTGCATTAAGGATGTAAGTATGAACAGTCAAACCTGTAATCAAAGGCCACCATTGATAAATACAAAAATGTGACCTTTATGCCACTTCCGAATAAAGACCACCCTGTGAATAAAGGCCATTCTTTTTAAAAGAACCCTCGTTGATTACTTTGAACAAATGACTTGTCGGGTGGCCTTTATTCGGTGGTCATTTTGTTCTAAATAATCAACGAGGGTTCGTAAAGAATGGCCTTTATTCACTTGGTGGTCTTTATTCGGAGATGGCCGCTAACACAATAATAATTTTTGCTAACCACGTATCAAATTTAGAGTGAATGCTTAAATAACTGTGCACATACGAGTTGAGTGCATTAAGCGTAAAGTCGTTTTAGTTTCATGCAATTTCTGCCGAATTATTTTCAACCACTTGCATACTATTCGAGGATGCTTTAAAGATATAGAAGTACTAGTATTTATATTATTAACGGCGTACAGTCAAACCAGTGTTTGTAGCCAGCCACCTCCAAATAAATGCCACCCTGTGAATAAAGGCCACTCTGTGGAAAACCATCATTAATTATACAAAGCAAACTGACCTCCGAATAAAGACCACATTTCAAGGAAGGTCACATGTCGTCTAAGTTTCCAAAGATGGCCTTTGTTCATAAGTTTGACTGTATATAATTATATAATACAAGTATGGGACATCGACCGAGTACGAGAAAAGACCTGGTCACGGGATTCACGTAATGCACGAGGCGGTTCGAGAATCCCGTGATCACGTCTTTCTTCTACACATACAAACCAAAGTACGAGGTTTATAGCTGTCTTACACATCGTTCATTTGTCGTTATATGGCATTTTCGTTACCAACATTGAATTCGGATGATAGTTTATATTGTTCCTAGCTCTGCCCATGTACGGGAAGAATTTGGCAACACCTGACAAGATGTACAGGTATTTAACCGCTTTATATAGTGCAATTTTATTAAACTGTCAAAGCCACAGACACTTGGGGTTAGGAGCTTTAAAAAACCAAAATATTTGTATTTTTGTCAATCCCAACACATAAACTTATCATATCTATCAATAAAACCTAAAATAAGCCGTTTTGAAAAAATACATTTTTCAACGTCAACAATATATACTACAAGATATAAATGTTCGTTGGAAAAATAGCTCACACGTACCTTCGAAAACACCTCGTATTTTATTCCATTTCCAACATTTCACATAATCCTTGTGTCAGTCGATGTAGTACATATTATTCTTCATGATTATTGTCAAGTTTAAGTTTCAACCTCAACATTAACACCAAAATATCCAAAACAATTAGCAAAATTGTCAATATTTTGCATCAGCCACATTTACAATCTATATGGTTCCCGGCTTTGTAGTATATGACTGCATCGAGTACTGAAATAATGAGAACCAGCAGGCAAAATAACATACTGGTTCTCATGTGTTCAATACGTGGTGCATTCAAACACTACAAAGTCGGGAACCATATAGATTGTAAATGTGGCTGATGCAAAATATTGACAATTTTGCTAATTGTTTTGGATATTTTGGTGTTAATGTTGAGGTTGAAACTTAAACTTGACAATAATCATGAAGAATAATATGTACTACATCGACTGACACAAGGATTATGTGAAATGTTGGAAATGGAATAAAATACGAGGTGTTTTCGAAGGTACGTGTGAGCTATTTTTCCAACGAACATTTATATCTTGTAGTATATATTGTTGACGTTGAAAAATGTATTTTTTCAAAACGGCTTATTTTAGGTTTTATTGATAGATATGATAAGTTTATGTGTTGGGATTGACAAAAATACAAATATTTTGGTTTTTTAAAGCTCCTAACCCCAAGTGTCTGTGGTCAAAGCCGCATAATTTCACGGTCAATGCTTCCATTTATTTTTAGTTTCGATTAATTTCGTAAGTGATTCGATAATCTTCGTTCTACTATATAAACATGTGGCTTACAGTAAGCTCTATACGTAGATTGAAAACGTACAGAGCTTACATCTCTATATGGTGTAAGCTCTATTCGGCATAACAAAGCATTGTACAAAGTCGAACACTTTGATCAAAATGATGATATAAGAATGTCAACGAAAACCCGCGACTTGGCTCAGAGACATTTGGCCAAAAGGTTCAGGAATCATCTATTCGTACATTCATCGCAATTTTCTTAACATAAAGTCAATTCGGACAACATACAGACAAACACACAAACAGACAGACGTTATCTGTTTTGTTAATGTCAACCCACTATACACTTCTTATCCCCAGAACAGAACGTTAAACCCTATAATAACTGAATGAACTGAAACAACTTCAAAATGTGATATCATTTGGGCATGTACATGACTGATAGACAGACGGACGGACGGACGGACGAGGGCTACATTATGTTTTTCTTTCCTTCTATATTCCTTTACTATTTTTCAACCCCACACGAGTATTTTATTAACCCCACAAGAAAACATTTCACCCAACAACGATGGTTTGTTTGTACTGTAACCCCATAATGTCGATTTGTACTAACCCAAACCCTTACCCCAGAACCTACCACTGGTATGTACGGACGGACGGACATTCCCATTACTACATGATTATAATTGCTTGATAAATACATATCTTGTTGCCACGTGTTTGTAGAAACAACGATTTTATCATCATTGAAAATTTAACGAATTTTGGCTTGCTTTAGATAATTGGGGATCTCTATCCGGGGAAAAGCAACAACTACTCCGAACATAGCTCCTTATTGATCAGGTAGACATATTTGGCGAAAACAACTCCCCAGGGAGCTGTATACGGAAACGTTTGCGAATATAGCTCCCCTGGCAGCTATAATCGAAAAGATCCCTATACGATGTGACAGAGCTTGTCTGTGTATTCTTGTGACAAAATAAATGTCGGGCTAAAATACAATGGAAAGAAAGAAACGTTTAGACGAAAGTTGGTTTTGAAATAAGTTGTTAAAAATCTGTCACCATGAGCTATTTTCTATAATATCTATGCCATTGTTTCAATAGAAAACGTAAATTGCAGGTATTTGTTCTAAAATCATTTTGACGTCGAATAAAATTTTCTTTTATTCGAATCGAAAATTACATTGTCATCTTTAACAAACCAAACGAAGTTGTGTAAATACTTATCTAACGTTTTAGATCCAAAAGGTATGACACTACTAAATTGCATGTTTCTCTTTGGCATATTCTATGTGTGTTGTCTCGTTTCTGTTCTCTCATTTATGCTAGGCAAGAATGTGTTTGAATTGATTCACTTCTCTTTACTCTCTCTATGTCTCTCCCCCCCCCCCCTTCTCTCTCTCTCTCCCTTCCCTCTCTCTCCCCCTTCCCTCTCTCTTTCCCTTCCCTCTCTCTCCCCCTTCCCTCTCTCTCTCCCCCTTCCCTCTCTCTCCCCCTTCCCTCTCTCTCTCCCCCTTCCCTCTCTCTCCCCCTTCCCTCTCTCTCCCTTCCCTCTCTCTCCCCCCTCTCTCTCTCCCTCTCTCTCCCCCTTCCCTCTCTCTCCCCCTCCCTTTCTCTCTCTCTCCCCCTCGTTTTCTCTCTCTCTCTCCCTCTCTCTCTCCCTCTTTCTCCCCTCCCTGTCTATCCCTCTCTCTCCCTCCCTCTCTCTCTCTTTCTCTCCCCCCCTCCCCCTCTCTCCCCTCCCTCTCTCTCTCCCCCTCTCTTTCTCTCTCTCCCTCTCTCTCCCCTTACTCTCTATCCCTCTCTCTCACTCTCTCTCTCTCTCTCTCTCACTTTCTCTCTATCATATTCTCTATTATTCGTCATCTTTGAGAAACAGGACTGTCGCATTCTTTTTAATTGCACAGAAATCCAATTATCTAATGATATCAACTAGCATACTAAGTATCGTATTACTTCTAATTACAGTTTTAAAATCGACAATTTATTGGTGAAATGCAGGTATACTATTTTACTTCGTCATCATGATCGATGTTGTTTGTTAATTTAG
The DNA here is from genome assembly GCA_964023205.1 of Lutraria lutraria. Lineage (NCBI taxonomy): Eukaryota > Metazoa > Mollusca > Bivalvia > Venerida > Mactridae > Lutraria > Lutraria lutraria. Next base: position 11,641,077 of record OZ026851.1, on the reverse strand, counting down.
TAATTTGGTTAATTTCTTGTCCGTCATCACGTTTTTGGACATTGAACGATACTCGTAGTTCAGTTTTCCATAGCTCGCCGGCGCGCATGAAATTTGATGCGGACCAAAGTACGTTTTTCTACATCCGACATGTAATTGTTAGGCTACTTCCGGTGCAGTCCGTGTACGTTCAGTTTCCATGAGTACTTTCAGTACTTTGATTTGATCCACTTATCATCTTCACAAATTGTTCCAATAATCAAGGATTACCGTTGTCTCTGAGAGACTCACCCCCGAGTTAATATTCATAATGCTTCAAGCTCTGAAACAGCCAAAGCGATTCAATACATTATCAATAATTCCGTTGATAATCACTATTGAGATGCGTCTGTTTGAAGTCCCGTGAATTTCACGCTTGGTATTTTATTCATTATTATATCAACAAATAACCTTTTTTATTAATTCTGAGTCAAGAATCATCATGACTGGTATTTATTTAAACCCATTCCTTTTTAAATGCTTTGCTAACATATTTTCTGGTTGGCATAGGCAAATGAAAAAAGCTTAATTGACCGCTTTTGTAAACCCATCTTCATATACTGGCTGTAACTTCATCCTTTCAGTTCATGAAATAAAGCCCAATTGTCTTCGTATAATTATCACGAAGCTCATCAATAATATTAACCATTGCGGCAATATTAGGTTGAACAATATACTGTCCGTGGTTTCAAATTTAATGTTATCGATAATTGAAAACGAGCACATTTTCCGCTCTGTAATTTATTGCTCTTTCATTGATAAACTAATCGACTTCCACCCTTCATGAATTGCAGGGAAACAGCGGTTCAGTTCAGTTCAGTTCAGTCACTGACTGTTTAAGAATTGGAATAAAAACAACATCAAGCTAGTCATAAAGTAATCGGGAAATAATCAGATACTAACTGACGTAAATATGCTGTAGTACATACAAAAATTCATAGGAAAGAGAGAGTTTTTGTGATGCGGGTAAAGAGGTGTTAATTGAGTATTATTATACCTAGAGCCGTGTTTTTACACTATTCGGAGTAATACGAATAAGTGAAGCTCTTTCACTTGCACCAACGAAGTATGTAGATGAATATTTTTTCTTTATTTCAGTGTACCGCGTTTGGAGGATTATACACTTGGCGAGCTATCAATAATTGTAATAAAATTGTGATGAAATGTGCATAATTTACCATATTTGGCGAGAATTGTTCCAAGTTTGTTTGTGAAAATACTAGCTTGCTTACATTCTATTATAAATTTGAATGCGCTTGGAATTTGGGAATTAAAAGAGGGAATAATTATTTGACTCTGTACGAGGTCGATGACAAAAATTGTCTGATTTAATTAGATACATTGTGAATTTGACTGCCGTGGATTCTATTCGCGTTAGGAACAGTGTGCAAATGGGAAATATGTTTTAGAATTGTTCAACGTATTGTGTTCTTAAAGCAGTCCATAAATTATTTCAATGGTTGGATTCTCATAGAAATGTTCTGTCTTGGAACACAAGCAACAAGAAAGTTTTAATTCTTCACTTGGAAATTCCAATTTGTGATTTTAAAGCCAAATTTTTCAAAGTTTTAATTGGATTATATTCCAAGTGGCGTAGTGCGATATATATTCTAAAAGTGAGCTTCATTTAAAAATTTACAGTGGATTACAAAGGATACATATTTTTGGGGATTTTATTTTGAAACATTCACCTGGGTGTAAGGAATACAATCAGCAGAAATGAATGCTTCAACATCAGTGTCTGTGAAACAGTCACCGTCGAAGAAATGCAAACGAAGACCGGGTCAGCCAGCTGATTTAGAGGTAAGTGAAAAAACACCTCCCCAATTAGCATCCTGGTTATTGATTAAGCTTCGCTCGAATTACACTGTTCTACGCTTTGTCAATCGCAATTAGCGCTGTATGATTGAGTACGCTGTTGCACCGAAGATTACTTGTTACTGTTTTTATTTTTGAACGCACGCTGTGGTAGATGACATACTTCTTTTTATGTGGTTTTAAGTGAATCTGTATTATCTTTTACATACGTAATAGATGATATACTTGATATTACACCCGATTGCTGTAGCACCTTGCGATATATTATGATTATACAATAGGTTGTCAATTAGCTACCTCCACAATATCAAGTCCTTCTCGTTATAAAGTAAAAGACCTCATATTATCGTTCCAGTTTTCTATTTCTTTTCATATTTCGACTTGATATCGACACCAACTCAACATTAAGATCGTTTCATTTGGTCTCTATGATTGTTTCAGGTTTTACTGTCGTTGTTCTTAGCTTTTATTTTGAAAATTTTACAGCCATGTTTATGGCGGTTTTTATAGTATACATGTTGAAGAGAGGTGAATATAAAATTACTTTTTAATGGAAGTGTCACTTTGTTAAAAGAGAAGTTTTTCACTAGGCTAGAACTACATGTATTTTATGATTCCAGTCATCATTTATTTGAATTTCTTCTGATGATTTGTGACAAATAAAGCGAATAAAAGTGTGTGCATGATTTACATATCATGGAAGTTTAAAATACACTTGTTGAGTTTGTTAATTAAGTCTTGATGACAAAAGAAACATGTCCGAACAAAACGATAAGCAGAAGCATCACATCTTTTGTAAATATCTTCCGCTGTAAAAGGTGAATGTTTCTACCATTGACATTGCCTTAGATTTTCAATTAATATGCATAATAACTATGTTTATAAAGCCGTTATATCCATGATTTAAAAGTTTGGATCACGCTTATCTTAGTAAAACAAAGAAATAGTTAGTTTAACTAAAAGGTAGATCTGTAGTATTTAAGGTGGTTCGAACCCGCTCCGTAAGTGCGGTACAAAATTGTTTTCACCTTGGCTGACGTCTCCATCGACTACTCCCCTGAGCCTTGAAGGAACCGATCATTTTTTGACTCGCTATTGATGAATTTAAATCATTAATATTTTTTGAAAGTCATATCGATTGTTTAATCGAAGCCTTCCAAATTATGTCAACAATAATGTCGGTACAACGCTGTAAAGAACTGACTTCTTCAAATAGTACTCCCATAAATATGTTAATTAATAATCTATAAGAAACTACGTTCTACTATCAATATATATCGACTAACTAATTGTCTTAAAGCTCGCCCCTTTTTCTAATCCAATCAATGACAATGATTTTTTAAAATGTTGGGCTTTTTAACCTGGAGGCATGACCATTCTAATGGGCACTATAAGGAAGTGAACAATTGACAACATGGTTTAGTTGAATGTCTTAAAGGACGCTTGTATGCAAAATTTAAACAATATTTACCGTACGGTTTTGAGTATGGACAATTTTATGTACTGAAACTGAAGACATTAAAATAGCTTTTTTCAGAAATAAGGGAATTCTAGTTACAGTCGCTCTACCGTTCTATTTAGCTTTTTTATTTACGAAGAACACCCAAGCATGCACTCTAAACTATACTTAGCACTTTTTAGTAAAGTTCATTAATTTGCATCATTGCAATTAATTTGTGTTTTTCAATATGTAACTACCAGAATGACGAAAATATCAACTTTTCAACTTGCTTCCAATTTACAACTTTCAACAATATTTTCATAAGCATGGGTTTTGATTTCAATTCATTTAGGTTAGAAAAACAACTGGCTTTTATTTTATTTACCAATTAGCTAGTTTACCTTACAAATGATTTGTCGATAATTTGGTTCAGACTCAGATGATATTCAACTAATAATAATTTGTTGTATTGATTAATTTTGTATTGTGTTGACGTAATTCGTATTTTTTCTTTCATTCCACGTTATTGCCGTAGCGAGATGTAACAACACACCTACTGTACATACTTAATAGAACTTACCTCGTAGTAATCAGAAATATAGAATTCGTTTCCGCTATTTACACATCGACGTTTTTACAATACGTCGATTGCAAAGCTTGCGGCTAACTTATATGTATGATTAATTAAAATTGATTTCAACCGTTTTTCTCAAACCGTCTTATTGAGAAATAATGGCTTGTTGAATTTGATTACCTCGATATACACTAGGGTTTTACAATCGGAACTCCTCTGTATTTGTCCAAAGAAAACGCCTCGGACATAATAGGGAGGCCGTTGTTGTTCGCAGGCTACTTTCCATCATTGCTGACCCTTGGAATCCAAAGGTAGAAAACAACCTGTTTCTCTTCCAATGTGAACTTGAAGCCCATTTTATCAATCGCGATTGAAACTCAGCCATTTTAAGTGTCTAGTGATGAATAAAAGCAGTGACCGGAAACCACATTTTTTGTAACACTACACTTATGCACGAGGCGTTACGGAAATGTCCGGGAATGCCCGTTTAATCACGATTGTGGTTTTTGTTTCTATATGAGAACATGATCTTTATTTTACGCACCCGGTGCATTGAAAAGATTTACGCAAAATATTCCTACCAATAAGTAGAACAAGGTTATAGTGTATTTACTGAAACCCAAATAAAAACTTCATTATATATCAGTGATAATTATATCTATACTTCACTATATAAAAATATCTATTCACAAAATCATGGAACTATTTGTCGGTCTTGATTAGATCGCGGAAGTACTTCCGGTCTTGATTACCGCCTTAGTGAGGATTTGGTCGTAGTATGGAGATTTGGTAATAACCTCAAATGACATTTATCCATTGTAATAAGTATGGGAAGGCAAGCCTCCCCAAAAAAGTGAATATTAAATGAAAAAGCATGTTCGGGGGGGATTTAATACTTCACCATATTAGTATGCTAGTTTGATATATAACCGTGTTTTACTGTAATGACTTAATGCGACAACGTGTATAGAGCCATGCAGTGTTCTAATCACAAGAGATAGAGCGCTTTCGAAATATCTTGATTTGACTCTTTGAAAGGAACAAAATCGACGGTGCCCTTTTTTACATTTCGCATAACGTTTTTGTCCGAAATGAAAACCTTTATAATTATAGAATAATTTTCAGAATAGTTTTGGGAGGTCTTGCATTATATACACGAACACAAAGACAAATTTGTCTCAAAGATTCATAGTCTATTATCAGCATCCTTATGTATCATTCTGCTGGATATGTCTAAAAAATGAGCAATACAGTTCTTAAAGTGTCATTTATCATAATATTATGAAAACTAAATAATAAATCACGAATGGAGTTCAGGAGATGCACCACAGAAGTGTTTTCTTTAAATTGCCCGACGGAATTCAATTAAATTCCAGCCTCTTTTATTTCCTTATGTCTGATGAAAATATGTAATGTTTAGTATATGTGGTAGACATGTGGGGGTGTCTATGTAATAACAGTGTGTACATACATGTAGTTCAATTACGATAAAGCCTGGAAAATAGTCGTGTTTTCGGTCCCTGTTTTTCGCGCCGACCCTTAAGAATCAAAAGTATGTAAATGATTGGAACCAATTGCGCCTCCAAAGTTTGTATGCTACTAGTACGTTAAGAAAAAAATAGGAGAAAACTGTGACGTTCCTCTTTTATTGCTTTATCATGTAGCAGGAAATCTTTTTTTTTTCAGTTGGTTTGATGCCGTTTTTAGTTATATACGGTGGTCAGTACACCTAACCATTTTTTTCTCACCTTCCACAAAGAACCGGAAATTTCTCCACGCATGGAGGAAAATTCAATTGTTTTGTCAAACTTTCATAGAAAGGTATAACCTGTCGCGACCAAGATTTGAACCCGAATCGCCGGGTAACAAGTCCAGCGGACTATCCACTGGACCACGACTAAATCCTTATTCTGAACTTATGAAGAAATGTGTCGAACTCCTCACACCGGTTACGTCACGCTTTGCTACTATAATGTACTGATCAAGGGAGGTAATCGCTGCGGGGAGTTTGGAAATGTGTATGTTAGATGCATAGATGGATGAATAAAATGTATATCAATGTTGTATCGATCTAAATAAACGTTTACCATTATATAACAAATGCCACGATAGGGTCATTTTCCTTGTTCTACGATATAAAGAGATCATTTAACATAGGTTAACTTCCGGTAATTGCGTTAAATGGCGATCAAATATGGTTATTAACAATTTGAAGTTGTATTGACACTTCTCCAGTTTCCTATTGATCAAATATTCGAGTAACAAGAGTAGAATTAATTGTGATAAAATCATGAACGAAGAGTGTTGGATTTACGGATTTGAAATTCTTACCATTTTCCATTGTTGATTTCCTATCTTTTACTCACAAATTTGTTACAAAAAGTTTTCTGTCGGTCGATTGTGTCCGTTAATATTAAATAACATGATACTATAAGTAATTAGTCGTGTAGTATTCTCTGAAATAGCGAACTAAAATACTCAATTCCTGAAATTTTAATCCGGAAGTGAAAAAATGATTGATACAGGCTAGCACCGATATAGTGCAATTTAAATTATAATCGTTTGAATCCAATTTTAATCTTCTAGATATGAAAGCAAAGTACGTTGCTAACATTAAAATACATGTATTCATTAAAAAAAATATATATATATATGTTTCAATCGATGATATTATGATAGATTTATCCATTGTTTTGCATAGATTGCTCTCCCCCTTCAAAAAGGAATCTCGACTAAACGGTGATCGACTGTATGCATGTAGTTGCATTCTATGATCGGTAAGGTGGAGTCCAGTGTTGCGACCTATTTAACACCACCTTGGTGATAATGTTACGTTAGAACGCACACATCTCTGCACAGGCATTATTTTCTCTATCAATCCCGTAATACCTCGATAACAAGACCATGTTTTGGACCCCCCCCCAAAAAAAATCGGACTTTTAAATTTGTGATGCTCCTACCAAAAAGGGTGTATTGGAAACCAGTCCGAAAGTAAGTGGTTGGTAGTTGTTCTAGTAGGCTGGTATTAAGGACGATCGAGACAGTTTCTGTTTTTAATATTATTTTAGAGGTCAGGTATTACGCATTATATATGTACACGTTCGTAAAATTCTGAATTATAAAAAAAGATGGAGGTCACAGAACGGGGCTTTACGGTTAAATACTGAACAACAAAGACTAGTTGTATAGATAGGGTACATAATATGCAACAGAAATTGTGTCGGAAAAGTTCAAATCATTACTCTCGCAAAACATATTTCTAGCAGCGTGGTTGCGTAACTTTACATAGCGAGATCATTTTTTCTTGACAGTATTAATACAGGAACATTCTAACATAAGATCATCTAGCACTTACTGTCAGACACAAGTAATGTATGTACATGTATGACACATCCGTCACTTATCGTACTTTTTTATGTAAAACCAAATACACGTACAGTCAAATCTGTGAACAAAGGCAACCCTTGGGAAGGTCAAAATACGGCCTGACAAATGACCTTTATTCGGAGGTACTTATTTCTTTAAAGGGGCATACCATACAACTGACAAACATTCTGTGAAAGTGTAAACATGTGTTAGATGTATATGTAAAACAATATATAATGGATAATTGCAAGAAGAACTTGGGTCATAAAATGACTAGTTTAGGTACTAGCCGCAAAAATCATAGCTATGAATAATAAATCACTTCCACCCAAAAATTGTACAACAAGTTCCAAAGAGTTTCCGATCTTTTATGGAAATTGATATTTTTTGTGATTTTATTTTTAATTGGATGTATTTTTGGCTGAAACTTTCTTCGTCGGCTTTTTTCTTTACAAGCTTCTAATTTATCATCATTTTGCCTTGATTCTAGATGCACCAAGTTGTAGGGTATGCCCCTTTAATGATCAATGATGTTTTTAAAAGAATGACCTTTATTCACTAGGTGGCCTTTATTCGGAAGAGGCCGCTAGCACAGATTTGACTGTATCCTGACAGATTCAGTATAAGTTTGTGATTCAACTCAATTTCATACAAATATACCAGAACGGTGTTTATGACACTAAGGTACGAACATTATATGGTGCGAAACATGCAGGGTGTTGATACTGTGAAATAATTAATTTTCGTTGGGTTCAATTTTCGTGGTTTTTAATAAAATGGCTATTTCGTGGGAACATAAATTCATGGATTTTGTTTTTTTGAAAAGAAATGCATTGTCTCCGCATTTAAATTCGTGGGGATTTGATTTCGTGCATGAGTCGACCCACGAATTCCACGAAATTAGATCCCCAACGAAAATTAATGATTCCACAGTAATGCGTTGGTTACTGGTATTACATTTTGTCATTTTATCGTAAATTTGAAAGTCAATTCTGTGCATAAAACAACATGACCTTCAATAATATATCTAAACCAGGTACGTCTGTATACCTATTTTATGCTACACATTCGCGCATTAATCATTTGATTATCTGTCAAAGGAGGCAGCTTTCAAGTCAAGTGGTTAAGAATCATTTACTACTGTGGTTGTAAATGCCTATAGTTGATGGTTTTACCGATACTGATGAAAACATGTAACAAGCTTTATGTTAGGAAGTAGAATATTTATAAGCAGATTCTTATCCAAATTTTACCTTTTATCTGCAACTTTTAGTATAGCAACAAACTGAACAAAATATTTTGGAATAATTTTTTTCCTCAATATTACTGTATGAATTCATGATCTAAACATTACCTAAAAACTAAAAAAAAAAAGAAAAAGAAAAAAATATGGCCCGGTAGGGTTTTTTAAAATGAGTACTCTTCAAAATGGAGGTTATGCATTAGAGATCGAAGTCCTTAATCATTCGTAAAAGCTTGTTAATGACTGTCAATATATTTCAATGAGCGCCTGAGAGACTTAGAATGCATGATTCGCGCCATAATTTATGATATTCGTACCTCAGTGTCGTATAAGCGGATATATCAATTGAAGTTTTGGCACGGATTTTTTACAAGCTAAAGATTATCGAGGCGGACCGAGAAGGGGATGAGGAATAAGAAATTAATTGTTTTTTTGGCCACATTTTGCATACCACGTGATGCTACTCCTAATTATGAATAGTGTTCAGTGATGTTCGTGAGTCAACTTTGATTACGTAGCAAGATGTACCGGAAATTATATCCCTTTGATCTCCGAAATTAATTACGTTGATTTATTATGAACGCATACTATAAACAAGATTCTGTGATGAATATATGCCCATGTGTACCTGCTAATTGAATGTGTTGTTCTGTTTGAACATAATAGTTAGATAACTTCGACTAATAATGTTATTTATTAATAATATGTTCTTGAAGTCTACGCTTACCAACACCTTAAGGACACACTTCAATTGTTGATTGGAATGTTGGAACATTTCCTCTAATAGACAGAATTATACTTGTTCTCACTGCCTTGATTCGCTTATTAATAAGCAAGATGTATTATACGTACAAAGTTGGCTGCCTAAATGTTCCGGGCATACAAAATGTTCAGAATTTAGCATCATATTTCCATCATCCTCTACACATAGGGAGGATGATAGATAAATTGTCATACTGCAAATGTTGCTTGTTTTTCGTGTGAGCCATAGTGATTGCTCTGTGGACTTCGTGACGGTGTGGTTTTGTGTGGGGGATTGACAAGGGTTGGTGTAAGCCTGGTTGTATTCAGCTGTTGAAAACCTTGTTTGGTGACATGTTACTTGATTTTGCGAGGATCCGTATGCTACGTTGTTTTGGTCGAAGATGCGTATTGTAATTCTATTGTTATATCACAAGATGTGGTCGGTCTAGTGATCATGGTCTCTCATGACTAGGAATCCCTAGTCCCTCACTACTGTCCAATCCAACCCAGTTCCAGACAAATTACACACATGTGGCAGCTCTCCAGCTAATTTGCTGAAGATAGGTGGTTCTACCCAGGTGACCGACAGGCGGGTCTTCCTCATTCATTAAAGCTTGGACAACTATCTAAATGACCCTGTCAGCTGGTGCGACGTTATTTATTCCATGCGGCATTACATTCAATGAACCAATCTTTACGCCCTTTCAATGTTTCTCATATCTTAATAATTACAGCATACTGCACAAGATCAGCTTAAAAACAGCAATATATATGGCGACCTTTGGCAAAGTTGTTGATTAACATTACTGTCCATATCTTTTGAATTTCCCTCATTGATATACATGTATACCTCAATGTTTCCATTATACGTGGGAGACCTTTATGTAAAATTGTATTATGAATAATCTCCCCTGTGTTATTACATGTTAATATATCAGTGAATTGATAAAGGCCCTGTTATTTGTCAGAGGGCAGTCGTATTGGCCCAAGACCGAGGGTCAAACACAACTGTCCCGAGGACAAATAACAGGGCCTATATCAAATCACTGATTTATTGACAATTTTATTAAATAACTTTATTATCTGAATCAGTTTCATTTTAAGTGTTTTGAAGCCACATGAATAGTAAAATCACTTATACAAGATGGTCGCCATTTCAGCTAAAATCTATATCACTTTTTGGCCCTGCTCCAGCAGCCAATCAAATTGCTTAAAATTCGGGCCAATATCTATATATCACTTTTCGGCCCCTCGGAAAGTGATATAGATTATGACCCGCTTATTGGAAATGCCACTGCATTATTACGCCAGGCAGTAAACAAGTTACAAGGCTGATAATAAATAATTATTTAATAATGTTTTTTTATTAATATGTACGATTAGACTACGTCAGATGGACTTGGTTGCTTTTTATGTATTACAGAGCCTATAATTCATATAATAAGAGGCAGTGCGTAGTCTAGAAATATGTCTGAGATGTTATACTTGATATTAAAGTCTTATATCAATACATTGGATACTTTTGAATCATTCATTTTCGTTCGGGATTTAATTTCGTGGATCGGCTCATCCACGAAATCAAATCCCCACGAATTTAAATGCAGAGATAAGGCATTTCTTTTCAAAAATCAACTTCCACGAATTTAAGTCCCCACGAAATAGCAGTTTTAGTAAAAACCACGAAAATTGAGCCCTACGAAAATAAATGAAAATACAGTAACTTCGATCATTCAACCTGATCACATTTGATCGGCCCACGCCTTTATATTAACTGGGAAAGACTTGTGTTATTCATAACTCCATTTATTTCATGTTACTTTGGAAAGAAACATATGGTTTAGGAAGATAATGATTCGTTTTTAGGTTATCAAACGATCAGAAAGAAATCAATACGCAACTAGATAGATAGAAAGATAGATAGGAGAACGTTAAGTGTACCATTTATACAAACAATCTTGTCTTAAACGTTCTGTTTTTATTCATCAAACAATGTTTATATAGTTATACCCAGTGAAGTTATTATATTATTAAGCCAGGAGCCAGTGAGTTTTACAGTTCGCATTACGTCATCCTTTATGTAATTATTAACTTGTACTTTTTCCGTTATAGGTTTTACATTGGACTTCTCACTTTGTTTTGGAGTACATGTATAATACAATTTCAGTAACTTCATATCCACATTATTAAATTAAGTCATAAACAATGGTGCAGTGTATTCAATACTACAACACGCAATTTATGTAGCTAGTAGCGTAGATCTATATAAATGTATTTAGAATTTGGATGTGATATGATTTGGACCAGTTCGACAAAATAATGAAAGCATGGATGATCGAATTGTTACTAAGTCTAGCATTTCTACTTATGATAATTAAACAAAATCTTATCAAGTACAGTAAAACCCTTGAAAACCGGACTCCCTGGAAAACGGAATTCTCTGAAACCGGACTTTTAGCTTAGTCCAGTTTTAAGGGGGTTTACTGTACCTATTGCAATGAAACTAATATCACTGTAATGCTCTGTCGCGCCCTAAAGGGACCCTTTCGAATATAGCTCCTTGGGCTAGCTCTTTATGGTGTCGACTCTGGAGCTGTATACGGAAAAAGCATGTACAAAGTCGAATACAGCTCGCATGCATTTCGATCAAAATGATGTCTGAAGGATGCCAATGTAAACCGATAACTCTGCCGAGAGTCATCTATTCGTGAAGGCCAATGATTCTAATAGGTTTGAAAGTAGACATATTGCAATTTCCTTATGATAAAGTCAGGACGAACAACAGATAGACAGACAAACAGACAGACGTAATTACAATGCATAATTTAGGAGACAATCTCTTTGATCTGTTTTGTTAATGTTAACCTGCGATACACTTCTTATCCTTTAACCCCATAGAGACTGAATGAATTGAAACATCTTTAAATGTCATATCATTTGGACATGTACATGATAGACAGACGGACGGACGGACAATCTCATTACTACATGGCTATTGAATCGTAAATGCATATCTCGTCATGTATTTGCGTAAACAAATAATTTATCATCATTAAATATTTAATGAATTTATCTTCCGTCAGATAATTGAGGATATCTATGCGAGGAACAACTTCTCCGAATACAGCTTCTTTTTAAGTACTGGAGATATATTCGGCGAATAGAGCTCCTCGGGGAACTGTATACCAAAACGTTCACGACTATAGCTCTCCTGTGTGCTATATTCGAACGGATCCATAAAGGATACGACAATGCATTTTAATAATGACTCACATCTTCGTTAAAAGTAATATCCCAGATAATGGTATACATAAAAACTTTCTACATTTATCAGCCTGCAAAGTAGCAACTTCACCTACATCGGGAAATTTCACCGTAACGAGCACGTTGGTCTGCTTTGAAATGTTTTGACAACCCTACAGTTTTGTTCCATGGCAGCAGATTAATTTGAGAACTTTGTATTGCATATCAGACATCAAATATATACCACACTCTTACTGCCAAGTGTTTTCTTCACACTCAGTTCACGTCAAAACCAAAATACATGTACTTGGAAACGAAAATTGTTCTGGTTGGATAAAACACTTTTTAACTTTTTTTCATCAAGGTCAAAACTGAACTGATTTTGTGCATTTGAAGTTCTAGCAATGAATCTATTGAGTGCAATGCCATAATATATCATCACGGAAACACCTTTTTAACATGTCAAGAAATTCAGGTTAAAAGTCTGATATATGAAGATCGAGAATTGTATATTAATAGGACTGTAGACAAATCATGCCACTAATTTAAAATTGTTTCTAAAAACTTTTAAATACGACCATAACCTCTGACTTATCATTTAACGTATTGATTTTGTATATAAAATGCTCCAGTTGATGTTAAACGCTAACTTGTATTAATTTGTGTTTCTGATTACAAAGTAAACACCATTCAATGAAAAACGTGGATGTTCATGTTCCTATTAAACGCAATATTAATCTCACAACACGGTATGATGCTCGTGACAATAAGACAGCAACTAGATATATGGTATCCACGTTTCGAAAACACCTAACGCTAACAACGCTTCCATTGTGAGCTAACGATTTGCCAATGGTAGGATTTATTGAAAATGATTTCTAATTTTCCAAAAGCTGCCTCAATCTAACCAGTTGGTATGTTTGATTTAGGATCGAATTTCATTGGACATTACTGCTTTTGTCTTTAAAAATGTATACCCTTTATTGCATATGATCGTCTTTTTGAAAAGACAACAATAAAGCCCTGACGACCACATTGTGTTTGGCATTGATATGCTTAAACGAATTATCAGATGTCTGTAACAAGAGAATAAGCCCCTCCAAAAATGTCTTGAAGTCTTTGTGTCTGGTGTACGGTTATACCATACCATTGTAATCGTCTGGCTCAAAGGGAACTTTCCCGACAATATGTAATGTATTTGTGAACAAATGCAATATGGTAGCCTTAGAATATCACCAACCACATGTAAAATGATAAAAAAAACAATCATATTACATTAATGATGTGATTTCATAAATGTATTTTCCATTGAATGGCCGACGGAATTCAATTCAATATGAACGTCTTTTATTTCCTCATGCCAAGTTTGATTTACATGCCGGTCACATGGAGACATAGATAAATGATTTGTGCACGGGTCCATTATGCTGACAATCAACGTTGTACAGTTGATTTCATATCAGGGGAAAATACGCGTATATCAATTATATATCGATCAACATTGCATGTCATACTTCGATTGTTTTTCATCATGAGTTGGCACTTTCATACGCGATTTGCTAAAAAAACGAAAAAAAAACTGGTTGATATTATTATCGTTATCTCGTCCGTTTTCGAAGAAAAAATCGAAAAACTTTGGTCACTGTGTCGTCTTCATCTGTGCAAAAGCTTTAATGTAGCTCATAACTCAGACACTATAAGAGGTAGCAACATGAAACTTCATACTTGGTATTGGTAGATAGATCTCATTGAGGCGGCATTGACAGTGTTCATTTTGCTTATCTGTGACATTTCTTTCTTTCAATAAGATCTGTTCTGACATTTTCTTAGTGTTTTGATTCGTCAATGTCAATGAAGTTCGGTGCTTCTTCATCATTGTTTTATGGACTCTTGCCTGTGGCAATTCATGGATAATCTGATCGTAGTTTTCTATCCAGTGTTTATTTAGATACATCTAGTAGAAGAGCAGTAAATTAAAGTCTACCATTGCGTATAAAGAATCACCGTGACGGTACTTTTGCGTACACTTGCATGATTACACAGCCTGCACATTTCGTCATTAACATAAAATTAATACAGAAAAGAGGGAAACACTATAATAAATGTGTATTATTGAGATAGCAAAAATATGTTTCAATATAGAAACGATTGCATTGAAAGAATTTTATGATGTATATAGACTTTTAAGTAAACCGATTAATTTTTAGTAATCTTGTTTTTACAGATACACGGTAATATACTATGTACATGCATTGGCCCTAATATAAGATTTGCAGTAATGTGTCTTCATTTCGTTGGTTTTTTTCATGTTTTTTTTTCATGTAAATACAGTAACACTTTGATATTCCAAACTCGGATTATCCGAACACATGGTGTTATTTGGAATAATTTATCGGTCCCGATTTCCCCCTATATAATTCAGTGTAAAATAACCTCGATTATCCTATTATATATAAACCGTGTCATCCGAAACCATGGATTATCCGAAACAATAGTTCGGTCCCGTCGATTTCGGGTAATCGAGGTTTTACTGAGTATATTTTTTTTTTAAAAACTATACCATTTTATCATAATATTAACATATTTTAGGTTATACGCAAACAACATGTAAATAAAAAGAATCATTACATGTTTATGCTCCCCGCCATTCGAAATGGCGGAAGGCCATAAAGTGAATCCCCTGTCCGTCCGTTCAAATTTTGTTTTCCGAACGATTACTGAAGAATTTATTTCATATTTGACACGAAGGTGTATAATAATAAAATACAGGTCAAATACGATTTCTGTTAAAATACTAACATTTTCACAGGAGTAATGGCCCCTTTTTGACTTGGCGCTCAACGGGGGCATTGGGGAATTCGTGTCCTCCGGACACATTTCTAGTTAGTAACCTACTTTGACTGGGACACTCATACTACTTTTCTTGACAAAGTTATATTGATAAGCCGTACAACAAACGATTCTCTGTGTGAATCATCTACTTTATCCTCCCATGATTAAGTCAGCTTAGTTATAAGGTGGATATTCATTATATATCATTGTTACAAGCATATTCATTAGATGGTTTAAAATCTGGTATTTAATGGAAGTTTTTTTTCAAGTCGCCATTGCTTCAGAAACATATCGTTTTGATCTTCCAAATTAATGATTTTGTTGAGGATAGCAATTATTGGCAAACTTTTATTACAGTTCTGCTATGCTCATGTGCGACGATACGTACTAGCACGCTCTGTCACAACCTATAGGGATCCCTTTCGAATATAACTCCTCGGAGTTGCTCTATTCGGTGAATAACAGCACACTTTAAATTGGGAAGCTGTATAGGGAAAAAAGCATGCGTGAAGTCAAATACAGCTCGCGTACACTTTTATCAATATGACGATATACATGTCAACGAAAACCGGTTACTTTACTGAGTGTCATTAAATTCTCACAATGCTGATTTTGTGGGGTTATCTCTTTGATCTTTGTGTTAATATAAACCACAATGCATTTCTTATTTCCAATACACGATTTTTAATTCATTTATTAACATGGCAGACAGACTGTCGGAAGTACGGACGGACAATCAACTACTACATCGCCTTTTTGCATCGAAAATACGTATCGTATCGTCAAGCGTTTGCATAAACAAAAACAATATCAGCATTAAACATTTAATTAATTATATCTTGTATCAGATAATAGGGGATCTCTGTCCGAAGAAAAGCAACAACTACTTCGATTTAGTGTTGGAGCTGTATTCGGCGAACAGAGCTCCCCGGGGAGTTGTATAAGGAAACATTTACGAATACAGCTCCCCAAGGATCTATATTCGAAAGGATCCCTATAGGGTGTGACAACGCTCCTTGCTGATCGTTTTGTGTCCTTTATCTATATGCTGATAATTCCTACTTGATTCTTTTTATGCATGTTGTTAAGATGCTAAACGAGTATAAGCGTTTGGCTGTACATAGTTTCTATGTTATGTGTTGAACTATTGGGAAACAATGCCATGTTTTATGTTCAGAATGAGTACCATTGTGTTTATAACAATCTAACAGTTCTTTAACACTATTTGGTTAACCTGATTTTATAACTCAACTCATTTAGTTTGCCAATATTGCTTTTTACTGATAGGTCGTGTGCGACAGATGTGTCAACTTGCTGGAGGCGTCAGCAGGTGTTGATGACATGTTATGAAAAGACACCAAAGGTTTTTAAATAAAGTTGTAAGGCCTTGTCCTTAGATTAGGATTTGTCGTCAGGCGTCAACGTCTAATAATAACTCTAGTTAAGTTCAACATAATGCTGCCAAACTTGGGATGTAGCATATTTAGCTTGATATATATTTGGGGATACGTGAATTAATGACAATGACAGGACAACGGATTTCGCTCAGTAAATCATTGGAAACATGGTTTTGTAGCACTGTCACTTTCGTTGTGTTTTATGCATGGTGTATTGCTATAATTGCACCACATGGTATTGATGGTTCATGTTTGGTTTTCGATTTTCAATGATATTTCTAATTATATACGGCAGCTAATTCACCTGATCAGTTCCAAAGATAGACCCTTCCACATGGAGCCGGAAAAAAACCCATTGGAGGAAAATCGACCTTTCGGTCAAACTTTGTTACGGCGTATGGTGTATCATTATTTCCGTGTGTATTATCAGTTTATTTATATACCACAATTGCTAACAATGTCCTCGAAGTATTAATACTTGTTGAACATTATAGATATGAAGAAAATTCTCGAAAGAAAGAAAAATTGACCCCCCCCCCCCCCTCCTAAAAAATATTACATTTCCAAATATTACCCCTAACACGTAAGACCATACAAAAATGGAGGTCAAAACGTGGTTTATCTAATATTTCATAGTAGAGATGTGATTACTTCTAACTATCGGACATTCATTAGTTGTCAGTGTATTAAGTATTAAATATTTTAGCGTATTGTCAATACAGAAGATTATACATTGCCCTATTACGCCTACCTCATGAAACTAGTGGTGAGCTCGACATAGTCGCCACAATGGCGGTTATGTGTCTGTACGTTAGTTAGTCAGTGAGTGAGTGAGTGAGTGAGTGAGCACAGAGTGAGTGAGTTAGTTAGTTAGTGTGTCCGTCCGGATCCTTGTCCGGCTGTATCTCCCTTATGCATCGACCATTTTTAAGATAACTTGGTATCTCCTTTATGCATAGGAACTTTTTAAGATAACTTGGCATAATTGTTAAACACCACGAGACGGTGTGCAGTGCGCAAAATCCAGGTCTCTAGCTCAAAGGTCAGGGTCACACTTAGAGGTCAAACGTCAAAAATGAGCATTATCTACCTTGTCCGGGCTGTATCTCCCTTATGCATAGAAACTTTTTAAGATAATTTGGCATAATTGTTAAACACAATGAGACCATGTGTCTTAGGCAACACCCAGATTTTCATAGGTCAAAGGTAAAATTTCACACATTCGGTCAAATATATTTTCCTTGTTTGGGCTGTGACTTCTGTTTGCATTCAAGGATTTTGAAATAAATTGGTATAAAAGTTTACTTCAATGAAATGATGTGTCATGAAGAAAGTTGTAAGGCCTTGTCCTTAGATTAGGATTTGTCGTCAGACGTCAACGTCTAATAATAACTCTAGTTAAGTTCAACATGATGCTGCCAAACTTGGGATGTAGCATATTAAGCTTGATATATATTTGGGGATACGTGAATTAATGACAATAACAGGACAACGGATTTCGCTCAGTAAATCATTGGAAACATGGTTTTGTAGCACTGTCACCTTCGTTGTGTTTTATGCATGGTGTATTGCTATAATTGCACCACATGGTATTGATTGTTCATGTTTGGTTTTCGATTTTCAATGATATTTCTAATTATATACGGCAGCTAATTCACCTGATCAGTTCCACAGATAGACCCTTCCACATGGAACCGGAAAAAAACCCATTGGAGGAAAATCGACCTTTCGGTCAAACTTTGTTACGGCGTACGGTGTATCATTATTTCCGTGTGTATTATCAGTTTATTTATATACCACAATTGCTAACAATGTCCTCGAAGTATTAATACTTGTTGAACATTATAGATATGAAGAAAATTCTCGAAAGAAAGAAAAATTGACCCCCCCCCCCCCCTCCTAAAAAATATTACATTTCCAAATATTACCCCTAACACGTAAGACCATACAAAAATGGAGGTCAAAACATGGTTTATCTAATATTTCATAGTAGAGATGTGATTACTTCTAACTATCGGACATTCATTAGTTGTTAGTGTATTAAGTATTAAAGCATTTAGCGTATTGTCAATACAGAAGATTATACATTGCCCTATTACGCCTACCTCATGAATTAGGGTCAAGCATAAACCGGACCAATTGATAGATTACTTTTATATATAGACACACTTTCGAACAAAGGCAACCCTTGTGAAATTCAAATGTGGTTTTTATTGACAGGTGTCGTTTAATCGGAGGTCATTATGATATAAAAATCAATGATGCCGTATTTGAAAAATGGCCTGTACTTACAGTGTGGTCTTTATTTGGAGGTAACTGCAAACACGGAATTGAATGTACAGTCAACTTTTTGTGATCTAAGATATATATCACGAAAAACATATAAACTAATCGGTTATTTCCTTTGGTTACGATGCCGCCTCCAGAACAATTCCTGACTAATATTTGCAGGACCTTAACTGCAACCTGCACTTAATTATTTGTTTGTCGAATCCAACTGCAGTAAAAATTCCTAATAGAAGACAACCAATGAACCAAAACAAGTTTCCCCTACAAAAAATTTCTGAAGTCATGACCATTTTTTCTAAATGCGGAAATGAGGATTTACGCGATGTATGTACAGGACAGATCATAAATAGCTGTCTGTTTCACTTGACCTCTAGTATCATTCATACATTCACAGAAACGTTTCTGAACCTTAGGGAATATATTTATCTCTCAACTACAAAGCCAAGTTTTATAACAATCGAACGGTTTGGCTTAGAAACAATCCCTACGGAAATCTAGAGACATCCGTCTGTAATGCTTTCATAGCTACATCCTCGAAAATAAGACATGTAGCATTAAAAACTTAGGGGCTTTTTATGGCCCCGTATCGATTGATCGAGGCATATTGTTTCGCGCCTGTCAAACTTCATACCTTGGTTCTTCATGACAAACTCTACAAGACCTGTGCATTTTCAGGTCAGTATGTCAAGGTCACGGGGGTCATTGTGATTTAAAGAATTCAAATAGTTATTGTTACCAAGAATCCACGCATACATATTCCGTGTTTTGTGATTGTATTTTTTATGGAGGATTTATTACCCTTTGTTTACTTTGCGCATATTTAAAAGAGAAATACTCTTCTGTGCACAATTCTTCCTACATTTCTCACTCAAGGGATTTTACCAAACTTTGATAGAACTATTGTCACCTTGCCTATAAAATCAAAATGCGTCCACCCACAATCCTCAAACTTCATATGTTGGTTCCTCATCACAATCTCTACAGGACCTGTGCATTTTCAGGTCAAAGTCACCCGAAGGGTGGCATTGTGTTTTAAAACCCATCTTGTTTTCGTTTGCTGTAATTTAACGTCGCCTTATCAGCTGAGGTCATCTTGTGACATTTCCTGCTTTAAATAACAGTAGAGGATGACCCTCGATATTCACGTGTGTAGAACCCTAAACTATGATCGAACTTCTTCCATGGATTGACAGTCGCGAACCACTGTACGTTTTCTACACTCGCCTTGGAAATTTTGAATCGGTTTCAGTTTTATGTTGCAGTACATGTGTATTTAAGTTCAGCTTCCATGGGTACTTTTAGTATTTTAATTTCCCCTCTGGCATCGAATTCTGGAACAGCCTCGGCAGCGAAGTCGTCAACCCCACTTCGCTTGACGCTTTCAAAGGAGCGCTGGTCAAGGCGCTGCAGATATGGAAGCCTGTTTTTTATCGTCTTGTAACGTGCATATTTGCGCGCCTCACATACACCCCACTGTACGATGCCCCATGGGGATTTGTACAATATCGGAAGAAGATGAAGCAATGAATGTAACAAAAATAAAAGAACCGTATTATTGTCCTATGATGAAGACCCTAGTAATACACCCAAGATGGTTTTCTTGGTAATTACTGAGTTTGTTGTTTGTGGGGGAATTAAACCAGACATCATGTCTGTGTTTTACATGGAATTACTTAATCATGAAACATTATTTTCCCTTCTCGATAAACGCGCTAATTTTGTTAATAGCGCGGATGGTATTTTCTAAATTACTAAGAAATGGTCGATCTGATTGTAATTGAATTTTTGTTGTTGCTTTGTTGTTTTTTCCTTATAATATTAGCGTAGAAGACTGCTTCTCTGTGTGTAACATAAAACGTTTTTGTTCGGCGATGTTTGGTTTACTGTGTCAATTTCTTTATCATGTAGAAATGAGGAACTAAATTGATTTTATTAAGATATTTTGACTGAATTATTATAATTCCAGAAAATGTTGTAAAATGGAAAATAGCTTTATGTATAAAAAAGAAATTACAATACAACCTCTCCAGAGTGGCCTTCTCTTGAGCGACAACCTCCCTTCAACAACAGCATAATTTTTCCCCACTGCACAATTTAACTTTTAATTTAACCTCCCTAGAGCAACCGCCTCTCAACAACAATATACTGTTGCTACTTCCAAAGGGTGTTGCTTTGGAGAGGTTGCACTGTATTTAGTTTATTTGCGGCAAATGATAAATTTGTTTTTATACTTCCGGTTCTGTGTCACCTTTTTGTATCTTTATGTAAACACAGCCAGTCTGTAAATCGTTTAATGAAATATTCATACAAGTTGGAAAAGAGATTCATAAAAAAATGGAAAATGTATTATGGTCGAGTACGTAGATAGCTCTAAGCATGTAACATTTATTGGCAAACCTTTGTCTATATGTATAAATTTATGGACATCAATCACGATGCATCAGTCAGTATTTTAAAGGAAAGATATTTTGTAATTATGGTGTGTTCGTTAAATGGTATGGTACGAATTCAGTAGTTATTATCATGAACGTTCCGTCTGCTATTATCTATGCTTCTACTTTATGAAGTTTGACTTCCAAATATATCATATCTTAAGAGAATTAATGTTTTTGTTCAGTTTTAACAACGTAAGTAGTGTGTTTCGTTTTAAAAGAGTAAACAGTTAACCTGTATTAGTGGCCACCTCCGTATTAATGCCACCTCTGAATAAAGGCAACATTTTGTCTTTCCCGAGGCTGATCTTTGTTCGCAGGTTTGGTTCTACATTGAAATTCCGTTTATCTTTGGAAGTCTTTTTGACTCATAGTGATGTATGTTTCTCTCTAAAACGTTGCAAAACAAACACCAACTTCTTCGGTGAGGATGGGTTTTTAGAACAGTTACAAAATGTAGTTTTACCTACACTGATATTATAAAATACTTACGGACAGACGTCTTGTCCAATCTACAAAAAAATGCAATATCTTTTTAGTTAATAATCGTTCTTTTATAAAAATAGTACCATTCGAAAAAAAGTCGCTACGAGTCATTTATTTTTTTATTGAAATTCCGGTAAAATATTTGTGTAAAATAGTCAGCATAAACTGTCCAGAGACAACCGATTTTAAAGTACTCATGGTCCTTAAGTATGGTTACAACTAGCTAAAGCATTTGATAAAACTGTTTGAAAATCTAGAAAAGAAGCGTGGGTGTCACCGTGCGTTTTGAATAAAATACAATACGTAAAACGTCTGGGATATTGCCTACACCCTCGTTTTATTGCTTCACATAAAACGTTATAGGAATGTTATTACGTCTGTCTGTAAGTCCGCCTTGCGGTGATATATCCTGAACTCCTGGTAATTTAAAATCTCCACCTTCATCATTGTCTCCTTCTATTCCCTTCGTTTTTAAATGAAATATTGTTTCTCGAACTGTCACGATATTTCCTCGTTAATATTTCACGAACTAGCACTTCTAATATTTACTGTCAAACAGTACAAAACCCTTCACTAGGATGAAAACATAATCAAACGGCAATACATTTCAATAAACGTTTATGAATATTGCATGCCAGGCGCAGGAACTCAATCTGGTGAAATTTATAACTTTTGCACTGTACAAATATCACACGTAATAAATGATGCAAACGCTGCAACATGTCGCAAGTAATTTGTCACACACATGTCATATATCCAGAATTACCTTAACATTTTTGTCGCCCAGGAAAACTTGTTAGGTGAATCGGCCGACTTATATGACTGGAAAATTGTTTAAAATGATGGTAAACCCAAATAAGTAAAACCTTGCTAAGAAATCACTTCAATATAAGGACCGCCATGTGATTAAGAACGCTTTGTGTCAGAATGTTTTTCTTACTGTTTTTTTATACCTCAGCGAAAATGGGTTTACCTCAATATAGGGATAGTTCATCCAGACTTGATATCCATGTTTTAATGTTCTTAAAATCGTTGGCCACCGGTTTATTTTGCTTGCTCTTCTGTTGCATTTCATTCTTGTTACAATCTGGAAATAGCCTACGTTCGTTGAAAGGTTCATGTTAATTAGATAAATTAGTTTTCAATATCTTTCGCGGCTATTCTGATTTTAAAGGGGCATACCCTACAACTTGGTGCATCTAGAATCATAGCAAATGAGGATAAATTAGAAGCCTGTAAAGAAAAAAAAAGTCGCCGAAGGAAATTCCAGACAAAAATTCCTTTAATTAACAATAAAAATCACAAAAATATATATCCGCCACACATACATTAGTCGTGGAAATGTTGGGTTTTAGACATCTTTGTTTTAGTCAATATCTGTTGCTGAGCATGGTCGTAGAGTTCCGTAAATGATCCGAGAAATATGTCAACATTCAGCGAAATTTGAAATCTAGCTCCTCTTTGCAGTGTGCATGTCCATAGTTTCCATAAAAGATCGGAAAATCTTCGGAAGTTGTTGTTGCACAATTTTTGGGTGGAAGCGATTTATTATTTATAACTATGTTTTTTAGCAGCAAGTACCTAAACAAGCCATTTTACAACCCACGTTCTTCTTGCAACTATCAATTATATATTATTTTACATACACTTGGCACATTTGTTACACTTTCACAGAATTTTTGTCAGTTGTAGGTTATGCCACTTTAAATAATGTTGGACATTGTCGTAGTTATCTTAGTACGGTTGATACGTCATCATAAAAGGGGAAATAATTTTATTTTAATCATGAGTAATATCATTATAAATTTAAGTAAAATCTTAACGTCCGACCAATAGCCAAGATTGTAGGGTTTAACGGTGGGGAAAGAACCGTCATTCTAAATAAATTCACGTGATGATTTACTTGTCTTTTAAAATGGTAAAACGTGGGTGAGTCCGTAATAAAACTTGCTCTAGAACATAGCGAACTACATTTTTAGATAAAAAAATGAGTAACTGGTCTAGGAATATAACAATAAATGTCAATTATTTGTATTGTGATTAAATTATCCTTTTTATTACTTCGATTTAATACGAAAACGCAATTTATGCTCACTGTGTGTATGTTAATTTAAAATCCATTATTTTATAGTTTCAGTCTTTTAATGCATGAAACTAATAATGATTTGGAGCCTTTTCGTTACTGTATGATATTCGGCGCCCACTTGTCTGCTGTTTATAAAATACAATAATTGAGTTACAATAGCCGCTTTATTTGTATTACGATCAAGATGTTTCACAATCAGTTTACAATAATAGAGTCGCTATCGGTGCTAAGAACAAAGAATCAAGACTCTATTCATAGTATCCCGAAAGAGAGGCTTATTTTTAGGAGCGAATCTCCTATAGCTATACACCACTTTTTCTACTTACAATACTGTGACGCCTCTTACATGTACATCCGCGTTGAAAAATAGTACCACATGTTTTAAAGTATACATTGCAGATGTTGCAGTTTGGATAAAAGTTGAAGATAAATTGCAGGATTCTGTTGATCTTGAAAGCATCTGAAATATTTTGGCAATTTAATGTATGTTTGTAGTGAACGGTTTGAGCTGCATTGTCAATATGACATGCTTGTTAGCTAGGTTTGTCCGGAATTTTTGTACTGTACAGTGCAAACACTTCAAAGGAGCACCCTTTGGGAGAAGCAAAATTATGTTGTTATTGGGAGGTTGTGGCCCTTTGAGGTTAAGTTAATAGTTAAATCAAGCATTGGGAAACAGTCATGCTGTTGTATAAGGGAGGTTGTTGCTCAAGAGAGGCTCACTCAGGAGAGGTTTTACTGTAATTCATGAAATTAATGTCTTCGACGTGGTTGGATTTAATACACGTATATTACCTCTCAGACACTTAGCATAATACTCGTACATGATATATAGTGTATTATTGAATTATTGAGTTGCTTATTGTAATTAAGTATGTTACATGATATATGGTACAGTTAAGCCTGTATTTGCAGCCATTCCCGAATAAAGGCCACCCTGTGAATAAAAACCACCCTGTGAATAAAGGCCATTCTTCGAAAAGCCATCATTGGTTATTTAGAACAAACTGACTTCCGGATAGTGGTCATCTGTGAATAAAGGGCGTATTTTATCTTTCCTAAGAGTGACAATTATTCACAGGTTTGATTGTGAATGTATGATAACAGACAAACAATGGTATGCTTTGATTGTTTAAGATTGTTGCATACTCTCGCGTGTTTTCTTTGAGAAGGCCTTTCATCTGAAACGGAAATTGCTAAGTAAGATTTATTAGCCAGTATACGATCGTTATAAAATGGTGCATCTGTGCCGAGTTCTAGATTTGAAAGGTTGCAACCGTGATTGTAATGATTAGTTGTGTTATAATCAAAGAACATGTTTACTTGTTTGCAAATACAGTCAACCATGTCGTAACGGCTACCCCCTAATTAAGGCCGATCTGTGAATAAAGGCCATTATTTTAAAAATACGCAATTAGTATATAGAGATATTTTAAAGTGACCTCCAAATAAAGGCCACCTGTCAGTAAAGACTACATTTTGTCTTTCCAAAGGGCGGCCTTTTGTTCACAAGTTTGACTGTCTATTAACAATCTTGTGGAAGTGGGGCGTATGTCATCACTCGTATACACTCGTGGACGACTTTTGTATGACTGTTACTTATTTTATGTTTACACCATTATCTTGTGCCAGGTAATACTGTATTTTCATTTATTTTCGTTGGGCTCAATTTTCGTGGTTTTTACTAAAATGGCTATTTCGTGGGGACATAAATTCGTGGATTTTGATTTTTAACAAGAAATGCCTCATCTCTGCATATAAATTCGTGGGGATTTGATTTCGTGGATGAGCTGATCCACGAAATCCACGAAATTAAATCCCCAACGAAAATTAATGATTCCACAGTAACTTAATGCATTACCGCCTTCATGTAATGATTATACAATCAAGATTCATATTACACAGTTGAAATCTCTTTGATGTAGAATGTAGCATGTCGTTAGAACGAACCGGTGATATAGTACAACCTCACTGAGCGACCAAAAGTAGTCTTCAAAATCGAGAGTATACTGTATTTTCGAAATAACTATGCCAAAGTGATTTAATTCACAAACAGTCATATGTATCAAGACCGGAACATATTTCTGGTAACCGAACCGTATAGTTCAGCTTTCAATAGCCGTCACTCGCTCGGCGCGCATTAATTTTTATGCAGACCTAAGTACATGTACTTCGAGTATCTACATCCGCCATGTAATTGTTAAAATAGTTCCTGTTTCATGTTGCAGTGCAAATTTATGTAAGTTCAGTTTTAATGAGTACTCTCAGTACTTTGATTGACTGAACGTAATACTATGCTACAGACAAAACTCCAGATTGGTTAATCTGAAAAACAAATAGATTTACGATGTATCAAAACTAATATAATAACTAACATTATTTTAATGTTTAAATGTCAAGAAACATATTAAAGTCGTAATGTTTGTGGAAAGAGAAGAAAATCACATAATCATAGTCATATTGTTCACTTATCATATTTTGAATACTCTTCCTGTGGTAATTGATAATTTGTAACAAGAGTGTACTTAAAACAATTATTTATGTGATTCATGGAGACGTAGTTTCTGACTGTGTAGTTAAACACAGTCTTTTCATTACCAGTAGAACTGCAGAAGATAGAAAATGTAAAACGTATTTAGAATACCTGTTTATCAGAGACGTAACTCCCGTGATAATACTGTACTGTAATTAACTTATATTATATCTACATTATCCTACTGATTGTCCTATACTACATACATCCATTGATGTCAAGGCTGACAGTGAAAAGGTGCACTTATAATCAGTCAGTCAGTCAGTCATCAATCAGTCATCAATCAGTCAGTCATCAATCAGTCATCAATCAATCAATCAGCCAGCCAGTCAAGCAAGCAATCAATCAATCAATCAATCAATCAATTAATCAATCAATCATGCAGTCAATCACCAGTTCAATGAATCACTCACTCAATCACCCAATCAATAAATCACTCAGTCAATCAATCACCAAATCAATTAATCACTCACTCAGTCACCCAATCTATGAATCACTCACTCACCCGATCAATAAATCACTAACACAGTCAATCACCCAATCAATAAATCATTCACTCGGTCAATCACCCAATCAATTATTCAATCAATGAAACAAGCAAACAAAACAGCAAGCAAACTAGCAATGCATTTTGTCTTTCATGTGACAATATTAGTTTGTTCTGTCATTAGTAGGAATTGCGGGTTAAACTATCGGAGTGCTTGCAAAATATATTGAACCATACAATGTTGCAATAGTATGATTTATCTGAGACAAATATTAGTTTATTTCTACAACATAATTCTATTCTCTTTCAACATTTACTCTCTATGTTTTGATGAGATACTTAATTAGTTATTTGACATGCCCTCAATTAGTTTACATAATACATTATTGGAGATAAATTGGTTTTTGTATTACAAAATAATGATTGATTAAGGGTCATCAAGCGTACACTTGAGACCCGTCTATTTGGATTCTTAACATTTTGATGTTGTCAATCAATACTCATCTGGTGTAATTCTAAGGTTGCAATATAATCACACGTCTACGTTTCTCTATCTATTATACAACCCTCGCGTATCATTGATTTTTTATGTCCAAAACTTCTAATGATAATAAAGGGTTACAAATTTAGCGCACTTAACCACTGGACCTCGGCCGCGACCTCTGTTCGATTATCTGTCTTAAACTTTGGATGAATACAGCACAACGTGGTCATAGTGTAAACCTGGGGCTTGACATATTCATTATATCATTGTATTACTACAGTGCAACCTCCCTACTACAGCCACCAACGTGAAGGACACTGATGGTGTTGAGAGAGTGAAAAAAAAGAGTTAAACATCAATTTTATGTTGCTGGTATACTGGCTGTAACAGGGAGGTGGCTGTTATTCGGAGGTGTCCGTTAATGGAGGTTACACTGTACATATATTTCATTTCACTGCAGTAAAGAAGGACATTTCAGTAGAAAATAATTCATTTTATCCGATACTGCACTAAACCTGACATCATTATTACCACGTGGTACTGCATAATCGTAGGATAAAATTGTATTTTTTTTATTACAATCTAACAAAAACTGCCCGAGCAGCAGGACTAGTAATCGTTCCTTGTAGCGCCTTTATCTCTTTATGCTGACATATTGAATGCTCTGTGGAAAGAAATCAAGATGATCACTGATGACAATAACATAGTTAGTCTAATAGTACGCCAAACAACATCCTGAAATATATTCAATTAATTCCGAGCCAAGCGAGGTGCGCTTACTTTTTATGAGGCATAGCTCATTTGAATTATGTAAGAAATGGATACATGTAGGTCGCCGTGATGACATTTATTGGTACTGATAGTGCTGCGGAACATTGAAGGAAGACATTGATATTGTCGTTTATCGCCCGTTTCTTTTTCAATATCTGAATGTTGTTATTTGATGGTGGAATAATTAAGTTATTGCTGGTGAGCCGAGAGCTTTCATAAGGTCAATTCACGGCCGTATATCTTTACTATTAAATAACCAGAGGTAAACAAATGTAAATGTTCCTTTGAACACATTGATTCCATTACAAGTTTACAGCAATACCTTGATGTAAGGTGGCCATAAATATGAATATGGTAAAAACTTGACTCGCTGTGGGTCCGTATGTGTTCATATCATGCATAAATTTAGGATGACGCATAGGTTACATATATTTGCCTATTGTTTTCACCCATAGTGCAACTCGAGCATTAAGCAAAACTGTCCCTAAGCCTATAAAAAAGGGGAGCCCGATCAGCTATTAGGATAAATGACAACATTAAAATGGTAAGTCAGAAAAAAGCAATCGCCGAGGTCTGTAATTTTCGTAAAACATTGTTAGGCACAGAAGAAATAAGATGTGTTTTAAAAACACAATGCTTTCAGATTGACCTTTGACTTACTGACCTGAAAATGCACAGGTTCTGTAGAGGTTGGCATGATGAACCAACCTAATAAATATGAAGTTTAATGGTTGTAGGTGGAAGCGCATTGATTTTTAGGCAAGGTTAAAATTAATTTGGTACAAACAAACTGACAGACAGACAGACAAAAACAATATATTTATACGGGGACATAACAAATTAACTGGTTGATTGAACAATTGTATAAATCTACTGTCATCAAAAACGCATACTTCTCTTCCTGTTTTGTGATTATCTTTGATTCGAGTTGGCAAGCAAACGCATTTTGCGATGTCGTTTTAGTGTGAAGAGATTTTATTAAGTGATTCGTATGATACAATTTGATTTGCATTAGAGTTCGTTTTACGAATGTCGTACTTCTTTACCCCCGAGCATTATAGGTTTATCGTTATATCCAGGATTATTGTAAATATTGTACGAAGTATCACTTCCCTTCCATACTTATACACAAATAAAAACCTAACTCGAACGCAATAAGATGTCAATAAATTCAAATATGTTAATTAATAATAAGCGCACGTTGCAGAAATGTTGAGAGATAAAGAAATATAAATTTTATATGCAATGGAAGCTGCCACAAGTAAATTACACATCGACGCATAATTACCAAGCACCAAAAATTACTAAGCACCAATAATTATCAAGCACCAATAATTATCAGTAAACAATGAGAGAGCTGAACTTTGACTTTCAACAAAACTTAAATCTAGTGGTTTATTTGATGTTAATACAGATAAGGATTAATAGTAATTACAAGGGGCTTCATTTTTCTTCCCCCTTCCCCATTCTCAGATAAAACCTGAAATTAGCACCCCTCCCCAAAATTGAAAATGATTCATACGAGCTTGCAGATAAGCGTATAACTTTCTTGACAAAAACTAAGTGTTTGGTATGGTTCTATTTGTTTTCAATCGCTCAATACAACAAGCACTAACTGGTAATATGATTGCTTGCTTCCTCTAACAGGAAGGGTTTGAATCGTTGTGTAATTAAATATCTACCAGGCCAGTTTTCTAGAGACCTCACAAACTTTAAATGTGTGTTTCTCAGAACGATAAAAAATGTAGTTTTACGCTTTTGGAATAAATGTGACGATATTCATAAGCATAACAGAGCAGACTTTGTGCGGACTTGTATGTAAATGTCAAATGATTCAATATAACTAAGAGAAATTGCTTCTGTGTGTCGCAATATAAATATTTACCAGACTTCTGCCTGTATTTTATTCAGCTGTGATCCTAATTAGGTTTTAATACCAATTGCATCTATCTCTATGACAAGTATGTGTTAAGATCATTTACTTTACAAGTCAAATCGTTACCATAAGCACAACTGTAATTGCATCGAATTTTCTTTTCGGAAAATTTAAAGCTGACTACCATGACACTGAACACGTTTCCTCTTTTGAGACTGTTTTACTACAGTTGTAAATTTTAAATTCAATTTATCTGTCTAGTACTTCCATTAAATGTGGTATGCAGCGATGCTTAATCTGAAGTTAACGTCGATTGAATCACCCTCGAAAGATATAAATTCTTGTTAATGCGTCTATGTTTGAGACACTGCCATCAATTCAAACCTGTTAAACGTAAAAACAAAATGTTGACAGGTTTATGAAATGCAAGCAGACTGTAACACCACCACGTGCTAAAGAAACCGTCAAGTTAATGTTGTCTGTTACCCAGCCTTCCATAGTTTACAACTATGCTCATTTACAAAATACTGTCGCCAATAAAAAACATAAACGTCAATATGCTCCAGGCAAACAGCAAATTTGAATTCGATCCTTCTGTCAAGAAATTGTTTTTTTTTTTAATATTTAAATTTTGAAAGTCGTTCTGACTGCGTCTATACATTGTGTTTACCTTTTCCAAGCAAGGAACTACCAACTTGTCCACATACAAACAGGGCGCAATGGATTCAATCAAATCGTTACGAAGAATATGTTCCACGCTCAAAACTCACAAATCAATCCAGTGTCCATTTACCTAACGCTCTATCGGGTGAGATTAGCGACCAATATTATGTATATTTTAATATTTACTGTTAACAGCATTATTGTAAATGGATTATGTAAGGCATATAGCCATTTATCAACAATATTTCAGCTTTATTCTAACAATGTCTAGTAAAGCCAATGCTTATAATGGTGAAAACAAGGAAAATGCGTGAAATAATCACACAGTATACCTTTTACATAATTAACCACCAGAACTCATTTTAACTGGCACAAATAGAAGATGCACAAAAAAACAACATCACCAAAATGAACCACCAAAACAACACAAGTCCCAACAAAATCGACGCTAAAACAACAAAAAAACACACACAAAATCGACGCTAAAACAACACAAAATCGACACTATGAACGACAACACACATAAAAAACGCTAAAACAAAACACTTTCACCTACGCCCTCACAAAAACACGATATCAACAAAACAAGCAGCTAACGTGTTTTAATTGAAAAAAAAAACACCCCACACAATTGCATAAAACACATGTAACATGATGACAACAGAAAACTAAAAAAAAAAAACATCTCAACATCGTACTAAATTTTTAGATTTGAAATGTAAATTGATGCGCCTTACACGCTTTTCCAGACTAGTCTATGTTTCAATTTGACACTTTGACTTCATCCTGAAACGTTAACCAAATACGGTCGTGTTTCAAACACATTATAGTGCTGAGAATTGACAGCTAACTAATATGTTATTCAACACGTATCTCCTATTTCGACAGTTTTAGAAGGGTTTCGGCATTTTAAATTCAATTTATTCGTCTGATCTTTTGATGTAAAGTTTGACAGTGATCTTTTGATGTAAAGTTTCACAGTGATATTTTGATGTAAAGTTTCACAGTGATATTTTGATGTAAAGTTTCACAGTGATCGTTTGATGTAAAGTTTGACAGTGATCGTTTGATGTAAAGTTTGACAGTGATATTTTGATGTAAAGTTTGACAGTGATATTTTGATGTAAAGTTTGACAGTGATATTTTGATGTAAAGTTTGACAGTGATATTTTGATGTAAAGTTTCACAGTGATATTTTGATGTAAAGTTTCACAGTGATCTTTTGATGTAAAGTTTCACAGTGATCTTTTGATGTAAAGTTTCACAGTGATATTTTGATGTAAAGTTTCACAGTAATCTTTTGATGTAATGTTTGACAGTGATCTTTTGATGTAAAGTTTGACAGTGATCTTTTGATGTAAAGTTTGACAGTGATCTTTTGATGTAAAGTTTCAAAGTGATCTTTTGATGTAAAGTTTGACAGTGATCTTTTGATGTAAAGTTTCACAGTGATCTGTTGATGTAAAGTTTCAAAGTGATCTTTTGATGTAAAGTTTCAAAGTGATCTTTTGATGTAAAGTTTCAAAGTGATCTGTTGATGTAAAGTTTCAAAGTGATCTTTTGATGTCAAGTTTGACAGTGATCTTTTGATGTAAAGTTTCAAAGTGATCTTTTGATGTAAAGTTTGACATTGATCTTTAGATGTAAAGTTTCACAGTGATCTTTTGATGTAAAGTTTGACAGTGATCTTTAGATGTTAAGTTTGACAGTGCTCTTTTGATGTTAAATTTGACAGTGATCGTTTGATGTTAAATTTGACAGTGATTTTGAAATAGAAAGTCAACATCGACTACATTACCCTCGAGTTATGTAAATTCTTGTCAGAATGTCTGGACTTGAGATACACTTGTAACTTTAGACGTTAAAATTGTAAGACAAAAGTGTCAGATCTATGAAAATGTACATGAGCTATCGCTACAAGTAAACGTTTTTGTCTTCTACAATATATTATCATTACTGCCAGCATTTGTTACCAAACTTCGAGCATTGGCACCCTTTAACTTTTCTTAAGTTTGCCACACATTTCAAATAAAATGATCAGAATACTTAACATTATCTAGATTTAACTTCATGCACTGTCTATTGAACAAATTTTCAAAGATAGGTGGCTCAATGAATGTCACACTCCATATGCTGGACATATAAAGCTCGCGCTGATCGACACTAGCAGGGTTGTTGAGGGAATGATCATTAATACTTACATTTGGGCGAAGCATTGTTCTCCCTTGGTCAATTTTGCAAGTGATTTCATTCATTGCAAAATGTCTTCGACAGACTAGGCAACGGAGCGGCAAATTCGTGTAATTACTGACAGAACTAAGGAGAAATAAGCTAGTACTGGTGGATGATTTAAGACCTTGGTTAGATAAACAGTTCCTAGTTCAGAGACTACAGGGTTCATCGGTTCTCTAGTGGTAACGCGCTGGACTACTGAACAATAGGACGTGGATTTGACGCCTTTTCAGTGTCCCCGCCATAAAAACCGAGCCAATGACTATAATAAGAAAATCATAGGAAACGTATGAGGTGTATATCGATGCTTTACACCGGGCACGTCGAAGGGATATAGATACCCGGTTCTCCTCTTCTCTCTCCTGCGCGGCCCTGAAATGACTATAGTTGTCGAATAGACCGTTAAACAACAGATAAACAAATCAGAAAATACAGAACTAATGATAAACTACATAGAATTATAGTCTGTTCCACGAGAGCAGATTTATGAATTCAAAATAACATAAGAATCAGAGAAAAAGGTGAACCAGAAGTACGTACATGTATAACAATGTTTATTAATGAACGAGGTGTCTCCAGATTTACACATCAACTAGACTGTAGACAATTGTTGTCTGTACGGGCATGATTGAATGTGACGACCATATTCATTACAAATGTCCAGAAAGTGTGTAATTATTCAACCACATACCACGAACTTCTTCTGGTGCCAATGAATAATATATGAACTTAGTTAGTTACCTGGATAAAAAATGTGTTCAGGCACAATTAAGCAAGAACTGTTTGGTGGGCTTATACGTTAGTGCATACAGCATGTAAATCACCATGGTCGTATGGTTTATTTCTATAACAAACGCATTTGGACTTTTAGACGAACATTTGGCCTCCTGAAGTAGGTATCGAAATGGACGACTGGGCGATTTTTCCACGCACACAAAAATGACTTAAACTTTTACGTGTATTTATTTCAATTATCCATAGTATCTCGAATGAAAGGCTTATTTTTAGAAGCGAATCTCCTGTAGCTATACACCACTTTTTCTACTTACAATACAGTGACGCCTCTTACATGTACATCCGCGTTGAAAAATAGTACCACTTGTTTTATAAGTATACATTGCAGATGTTGCAGTTTTGATAAAAGTTGAAGATAAATTGCAGGATTCTGTTGATTTTGAAAGCATGTGAAATATTTTGGCAATTTAATTTCGGTTTGAGCTGCATTGCCAGTATAACGTGCTTGTTAGCTAGGTTTGTTCGGATTTTTTTTGTACTGTACAGTGCAACCACTCCATAATTGGAGAAGCAAAATTATGTTGTTATTGGGAGGTTGTGGCCCTTTGAGGTTAAGTTAATAGTTAAATCAAGCAGTGGGAAACAGTCATGCTGTTGTATAAAGGAGGTTGTTGATCAAGAGAGGCTCACTCAATAGAGGTTATACTGTAATGCATGAAATTAATGTCTTCGATGTGGTTGGATATTACCTCATAGACACTTAGCATAATAGATGATATATATATTATATTATTGAATTATTGAGTTGCTTATTGTAAATAAGTATGTTACATGATATATGGTACAGTCAAGCCTGTGTTTGCAGCCATCCCCGAATAAAGGCCACCCTGTGAATAAAGGCCATCCTATGAATAAAGGCCACCCTGTGAATAAAGGCCACCCTGTGAATAAAGGCCACCCTGTGAATAAAGACCACCCTGTGAATAAAGGCCACCCTGTGAATAAAGGCCATTCTTCGAAAAACCATCATTGGTTATTTAGAACAAACTGACTTCCGGATAATGTTCATCTGTGAATAAAGGCCTTATTTTATCTTTCCTAAGAGTGACAATTATTCACAGGTTTGATTGTGAATGTATGTGAATGTACAGATAAACAGTGGTATGCTTTGATTGTTTAAGATTGTAGCATACTCTCGCGTGTTTCCTTTGAGAAGGCCTTTCATCTGAAACGGAAATTGCTAAGTAAGATTTATTAGCTAGTATACGATCGTTATAAAATGGTGCATCTGTGCCGAGTTCTAGATTTGAAAGGTTGCAACCATGATGGTAATGATTAATAGTGTTACAATCAAAGAACATGTTTACTAGTTTGCAAATACAGTCAACCATGTCGTAACGGCTACCCCCTAATTAAGGCCGATCTGTGAATAAAGGCCATTATTTTAAAAATACGCAATTAGTATATAGAGCATGATGACCTCCAAATAAAGGCCACCTGTCAGTAAAGACTACATTTTGTCTTTCCAAAGGGCGGCCTTTGTTCACAAGTTTGACTGTCTATTAACAATCTTGTGGAAGTGGGGCGTATGTCATCTCTCGTATGCACTCGTGGGACGACTTTTGCATGACTGTTACTTATTTTATGTTTACACTATTATCTTGTGCCAGGTAATAACTAAATACATTACCGCCTTCATGTAATGAATATACAATCAAGATTCATATTACACTGTTGAAATCTCTTTGATGTAGAATGTAGCATGTTGTGATATAGTACAACCTCACTGAGTGACCAGAAGTGGTCTTCAAAATCGAGAGTATACTGTATTTCCGAAATAACTATGAAAAGTGATACAATTCACAGAACAGTCATATGTATCAAGACCGGAACATATTTCTGGTAACCGAACCGTATAGTTCAGCTTTTAATAGCCGTCACTCGCTCGGCGCGCATTAATTTTTATGCAGACCTAAGTACATGTACTTCGTGTATCTACATCCGCCATGTAATTGTTAAAGTAGTTCCTGTTTCATGTTGCAGTGCAAGTATATGTATAAGTTCAGTTTCCGTAAGTACATTCAGTACTTTGATTGACTGAACGTAATACTATGCTACAGACAAAACTCCTGATTATTTAATCTGAAAAACAAATAGAATTACGATGTATCAAAACTAATATAATAACTAACATTATTTTAATGTTTAAATGTCAAGAAACATAAAGTCGTAATGTTTGTGGAAAGAGAAGAAAATCACATAATCATAGTCATATTGTTCACTTATCATATTTTGAATACTCTTCCTGTGGTAATTGATAATTTGTAACAAGAGTGTACTTAAAACAATTATTTATGTGATTCATGGAGACGTAGTTTCTGACTGTGTAGTTAAACACAGCCTTTTCATTACCAGTAGAACTGCAAAAGATAGAAAATGTAAAACGTATTTACAATACCTGTTTATTAGAGACGTAACTCCCGTGATAATACTGTACCGTAATTAACTTAGAATATATCTACATCATCCTACAGATTGTCCTATAGTACATACATCCATTGAGGTCAAGGCTGACAGTGAAAAGGTGCACTTATAATCAGTCAGTCAGTCATTCAGTCAGTCAATCAATCAATCAATCAATCAATCAATCAATCAATCAATCAGTCAATCAGTCAATCTATAAATCACTCACTCACTTAATCACCCAATCAATAGATCACTCATTCAGTCAATCACACAATCAATTATTCACTTACTCAATCAATCACCCAATCTATAAATCACTCACTCAGTCAATCACCCAATCTATAAATCACTCACTCAGTCAATCACCCAATCTATAAATCACTTACTCACTCAATCACCAAATCAATTAATCACTCACTTAGTCAATCAAATAATCACTCACTCAGTCAATCACCCAATCGATAAATCACTTACTCACTTAATCACCCAATCAATAGATCATTCACTCAGTCAATCACCCAATCAATAAATCACTCACTCATTCATTCACTCAATCACCCAATCAATAAAATTTAATCAATCACCAAATCAATCAATCACTAACACAGTCAATCACCATGTCAATAAGTCATTCACTCGGTCAATCACCCAATCACTCAGTTAATCAATGAAGCAAGCAAACAAAAAAGCAAGCAAGCAAACTAGCAATGCAACTGTCCTTTACGTGACAATATTAGTTTGTTCTGTCATTAGTAGGAAATTGCGGGTTAAACTATTGGAGTGCCTGCAAACTATATTGAACTATAAATGTTGCAATAGTATGATTTATCTGAGACAAATATTAGTTTAATTCTACAACATAATTCTATTCTCTTTCAACATTTACTCTCTATATTTTGATGAGATACTTAATTAGTTATTTGACATGCCCTCAATTAGTTTACATAATATATTATTGGAGATAAATTGGTTTTTGTATTACAAAATAATGATTGATTAAGGGTCATCAAGCGTACACTAGAGACCCGTCTATTTGGATTCTTAACATTTTGATGTTGTCAATCAATACTCATCTGGTGTAATTCTAAGGTTGCAATATAATCACACGTCTACGTTTCTCTATCTATTATACAACCCTCGCGTATCATTGATTTTTTTATGTCCAAAACTTCTAATGATAATAAAGGGTTACAAATCCAGCGCACTTCACCACTGGACCTCGGCCGCGACCTCTGTTCGTTTATCTGTCTTAACCTTTGGACGAATACAGCACAACGTTGTCATAGTGTAAACCTGGGGCATGACATATTCATTATATCATTGTATCACTACAGTGCAACCTTCCTACTACAGCCACCAACGTGAAGGACACTAATGGTGTTGAGAGAGTGAAAAAAGAGTTAAACATCAAATTTATGTTGCTAGTATACTGGCTGTAACAGGAAGGTGGCTGTTGTTCGGAGGTGACCGTTCATGGAGGTTACACTGTACATATATTTCATTTCACTGCAGTAAAGAAGGACTTTTCAGGAAAAAAATACTTCATTTTATCCGATACTGCACTAAATCTCATATCATTAAAACCACGTGGTACTGCATAATCGTACGATAAAATTGTATTTGTTTTATTACAATCTAACAAAAACTGCCCGAGCAGCAGGACTAGTAATCGTTCCTTGTAGCACCTTTTATCTCTTTATGCTGACACATTGAATGCTCTGTGGAAAGAAATCAAGATGATCACTGATGACAATAACATAGTTAGTCTAACAGTACGCCAAACAACATCCTGAAATATATTCAATTAGTTCCGAGCCAAGTGAGGCGCGCTTACTTTTTACGAGGCATAGCTCATTTGAATTATGTAAGAAATGGATACATGTAGGTCGCCATGATGACATTTATTGGTGCTGATAGTGTTGTGGAACATGGAAGGAATACATTGATATTGTCGTTTATCGCCCGTTTCTTTTTCAATATCTGAATGTTGTTATTTGATGGTGGAATAATTAAGTTATTGCTGGTGAGCCGAGACCTTTCATAAGGTCAATTCACTGCCGTGTATCTTTACTATAAAATAACCAGAGGTAAACAAATGTAAATGTTTCTTTGGACACATTGATTGCATTACAAGTTTACAGCAATACCTTGATGTAAGGTGGCCATAAATATGAATATGGTAAAAACTTGACTCGCTGTGGGTCCGTATGTGTTCATATCATGCATAAATTTAGGATGACGCATAGGTTACATATATTTGCCTATTGTTTTCACCCATAGTGCAACTCGAGCATTAAGCAAAACTGTCCCTAAGCCTATGAAAAAAGGGGAGCCTGATCAGCTATTAGGATAAATGACAACATTAAAATGGTAAGTCAGAAAAAAGCAATCGCCGAGGTCTGTAATTTTCGTAAAACATTGTTATATAGGCACAGAAGAAATAAGATGTTTCTAGAAAACACAATGCCTTCAGATTGACCTTTGACCTACTGACCTGAAAATGCACAGGTTCTGTAGAGGTTGTCATGATGAACCAACCTAATAAATATGAAGATTGATGATTGTATGTGGAAGCGCATTGATTTTTAGGCAAGGTTAAGGTTAATTTGGTACAAACAAACAGACAGACAGACAAAAACAATATATTTATTCGGGGGCATAACAAACTGGTTGATTGAACAATTGTGTTCATCTACTGTCATCAAAAACGCATACTTTTCTTTGATTCAAATTGGCAAGCAAACGCATTTTGCGATGTCGTTTTAGTGTGAAGTGATTTGATAAGTTGATTCGTATGATACAATTTGATTTGTGTTAGAATTCGTTTTACAAATGTCGTACTTCTTTACCCCCGAGCATTATAGTTTTCTCGTTATACCCTGGATTATTGTAAATATCGTACAAAGTATCACTTCCCTTCCATACTTACACAAATAAAAACCTACATCGAACTCAATAAGATGTCAATAAATTCAAATATGTTAATTAATAATAAGCGCACGTTGCAGAAATGTTGAGAGATAAAATAAATATAAATTTTATATGCAATGGAAGCTGCCACAAGTAAATTACACATCGACGCATAATTTCCAAGCACCAATAATTACTAAGCACCAATAATTACCGAGCACCAATAATTACCAAGCACCAATAATTACCAAGCACCAATAATTACCAAGCACCAATAATTACCAAGCACCAATAATTACTAAGCACCAATAATTACCAAGCACCAATAATTACCAAGCACCAATAATTACCAAGCACCAATAATTACCAAGCACCAATAATAATCAAGCACCAATAATTACCAAGCACCAATAATTACCAAGCACCAATAATTATCAAGCACCAATAATTACTAAGCACCAATAATTACCAAGCACAAATAATTACCAAGCACCAATAAATACCAAGCACAGATAATTACCAAGCATCAATAATTACCAAGCACCAATAATTATCAAGCACCAATAATTACTAAGCACCAATAATTACCAAGCACCAATAATTACCAAGCACCAATAATTATCAAGCACCAATAATTACCAAGCATCAATAATTTATCAGTAAACAATGAGAGAGCTGAACTTCGACTTTCAACAAAACTTAAATCTAGTGGTTTATTTTATGTTATTATAGATAAGGGTTAATATTAATTACAAGGGGCTTCAATTTTCCCCCTTCCCCATTCTCAGATAAAACCTGAAATTAGCACCTCTCCCCAAAATTGAAAATGATTCATACGAGCTTGCAGATAAGGGTATAACTTTCTACACAGAAACTAAGTGTTTGATATGGTTCGATTTTTCTTCAATTGCTCAATACAACAAGCACTAACTGGTAATATGGTTGCTTGCTTCCTCTAACAGGAAGGGTTTAAATCGGTGTGCAATAAAAATATCTACCAGGCCAGTTTTCTAGATACCTCACAAACTTTAAATGTGTGTTTCTCAGAACGATAAAAAATGTAGTTTTACGCTTTTGGAATAAATGTAACGATATTCATAAGCATAACAGAGCAGACTTTGTTCGGACTTGTATGTAATGTCAAATGATTTAATATAAACAAGAACAATTGTCTCTGTGTGTCGCAACATAAATATTTACCAGACTTCTGCCTGTATTTTATGCAGTTGTGGTCCTAATTAGGATTTAATACCAATTGCATCTATCTCTATGACAAGTATGTGTTTAGATCTTTTAGTTTACAAGTCAAATTGTCACCATAAGCACAACTGTAATTGCATCGAATTTTCTTTTCGGAAAATTTAAAGCTGACTACCATGACACTGAACACGTTTCCTCTTTTGAGACTGTTTTACTACAGTAGTAAATTTTAAATTCAATTTATCTGTCTAGTACTTCCATTAAATGTGGTATGCAGCGATGCTTAATCTGAAGTTAACGTCGATTGAATCACCCTCGAAAGATATAAATTCTTGTTAATGCGTCTATGTTTGAGACACTGTCATCAATTCAAACCTGTTAAACGTTAAAACAAAATGTTGGCAGGTTTATGAAATGCAAGCAGACTGTAACACTACCACGTGCTGAAGAAACCGTCAAGTTAATGTTGTCTGTTACACAGCCTTCCATAGTTTACAACTATGCTCATTTACAAAATACTGTCGCCAATAAAAAACATAAACGTCACTCTGCTCCAGGCAAACAGCAAATATGAATTCGATCCTTCTGTCAAGAAATTGTGTGTGTTTTTTCAACTTCGGAAAGCCGTTCTGACTGCGTCTATACGTTGTGTTTACCTTTTCCAAGCAAGTAACTACCAACTTTTCCACATACAAACAGGGCGCAATGGATTCAATCAAATCGTTACGAAGAACATGTTCCACGCTCCAAACTCACAAATCAATCCAGTGTCCATTTACCTAACGCTCTATCGGGTGAGATTAGCGACCAGGTTATGTATATTTTAATATTTACTGTTAACAGCATCGTTGTGAATGGATAATGTAAGGCATTTAGCCATTTATCAACAGTATTTCAGCTATGTTCTAACAATGTCTAGTAAAGTCAATGCTTATAATGGTGAAAACAAGGAAAAGACGTAAACTAGTCGCACAGTATACCTTTTACATAATCAACCACCAGAACTCATGGCACAACCCGCTACACTAATAGAAGATGCGCATAAAATCAACATCACCAAAATGAACCACCAGAACAACACAAGTCCCAACAAAATCACGCTAAAACAACACAAAAAAATCGACACCAAAACAACACCAAATCTGCACAATAAACGACAACACACATAAAAAAAAGCTAAAACAAAACACTTTCACCTACGCCCTCACAAAAACACGATAACAACAAAACAAGCAGCTGACGTGTTTTAATTGAAACAAAAACACCCCACACAATTGCATAAAACACATGTAACATGATGACAACAGAAAACTAAAAAAAAAAAACATCTCAACATCGAACTAAATTTTTAGATTTGAAATGTAAATTGATGCGCCTTACACGCTTTTCCAGACTAGTCTATGTTTCAATTTGACACTTTGACTTCATTCTGAAACGTTAACCAAATACAGTCGTGTTTCAAACACATTATAGTGCTGAGAATTGACAGCTAACTAATATGTTATTCAACACGTATCTCCTATTTCGACAGTTTTAGAAGGGTTTCGGTATTTTAAATTCAATTTATCCGTCTGATCTTTTGATGTAAAGTTTCAGAGATCTTTTGATGAAAAGTTTGACAATGATCTTTTGATGTAAAGTTTGGCAGTGATATTTTAATGTAAAGTTTCACGGTGATCTTTTGATGTAAAGTTTCACAGTGATCTTTTGATGTAAAGTTTCACAGTGATCTTTTGATGTAAAGTTTCACAGTGATCTTTTGATGTAAAGTTTCACAGTGATCTTTTGATGTAAAGTTTCACAGTGATCTTTTGATGTAAAGTTTGACAGTGATCTTTTGATGTAAAGTTTGACAGTGATCTTTTGATGTAAAGTTTGACAGTGATCTTTTGATGTAAAGTTTGACAGTGATCTTTTGATGTAAAGTTTCACAGTGATCTTTTGATGTAAAGTTTCACAGTGATCTTTTGATGTAAAGTTTCACAGTGATCTTTTGATGTAAAGTTTCACAGTGATCTTTTGATGTAAAGTTTCACAGTGATCTTTTGATGTAAAGTTTGACAGTGATCTTTTGATGTAAAGTTTGACAGTGATCTTTTGATGTAAAGTTTGACAGTGATCTTTTGATGTAAAGTTTGACAGTGATCGTTTGATGTAAAGTTTCACAGTAACCGTTTGATGTAAAGTTTCACAGTGATCTTTTGATGTACAGTTTGACAGTGATCTTTTGATGTAAAGTTTGACAGTGATCTTTTGATGTAAAGTTTGACAGTGATCTTTTGATGTAAAGTTTGACAGTGATCGTTTGATGTAAAGTTTCACAGTAATCGTTTGATGTAAAGTGTGACAGTGATCTGTTGATGTAAAGTTTGACATTGATCTTTTGATGTAAAGTTTGACAGTGATATTTGGATGTAAAGTTTCAGTGATATTTGGATGTAAAGTTTCAGTGATCTTTTGATGTAAAGTTTCAGTGATCTGTTGATGTAAAGTGTGACAGTGATCTGTTGATGTAAAGTGTGACAGTGATCTGTTGATGTAAAGTTTCAAAGTGATCTTTTGATGTAAAGTTTGACAGCGATCTTTTGATGTCAACATCGACTACATTACCCTCGAGTTAAGTAAATTCTTGTCAGAATGTCTGCACTTGAGATACACTTGTAACTTTAGACATTAAAATTGTAAGACAAAATTGTCAGATCTAGGAAAATGTATATAAGCTATCGCTACAAGTAAACGTTTCGTCTTCTACAATACATTATCGTTACTAGTATTGCCAGCATTTATTACCAAACTTCGAGCATTAGCACCCTTTAACTTTTCTTAATTTTGCCACACATTGCAGATAAAACTTTAAAAATCCGCAGTCTTGTTGAAAGAATGATCATTAATACTTGTATTTGGGCTAAGCATTTGTTCTTCCTTGGTCGATTTTGCAAGAGATTTCATTCATTGCAAAATGTCTCCGATAGACTCGGCAATGGCGTGGAAAATTCGTGTAATTACTGACAGAACTAAGGAGAAATAAGCTAATACTGGTGGATGATTTAAGACCTTGGTTTGATAAACAGTTCCTAGTTCAGAGACTACAGGGTTCATCGGTTCTCTTGTGGTACATGTAACGCGCTGGACTACTGAACAATAGGACGTGGATTTGAACCTCGACGATATATCAGGGATGCTTTTTCAGTGTCCCCGCCATAAAAACCGAGCCAATGACGATAATTAGAACATCACAGGAGACGTATGAGGTGTGTATCAATGCTTTACACCGGGCACGTCGAAGTACCAGGAGGAATCTTTCGAATTAAGAGTAGGGATATAGATACCCGGTTC
Source organism: Lutraria lutraria (assembly GCA_964023205.1). Classification (NCBI taxonomy): domain Eukaryota; kingdom Metazoa; phylum Mollusca; class Bivalvia; order Venerida; family Mactridae; genus Lutraria; species Lutraria lutraria. The sequence continues at coordinate 11,597,418 of OZ026851.1, read as the reverse complement.
TCCACTTCTCTCTCCTGCGCGGCCCTGAAATGACTATAGCTGTCAAATAGACCGTTAAACCACAGATAAACAAATTAGAAAATACAGAACTAATGATAAACTACATAGAATTATAGTCTGTTCCGCGAGAGCAGATTTATGAATTCAAAATAACATAAGAATCCGAGAAAAAGGTGAACCCGAAGTACGTACATGTACAACAATGTTGATTATTGAACGAGGTGTCTTCAGATTTACACATCAACCAGACTGTAGACGATTGTTGTCTGTACGGGCATGATTGAATGTGACGACCATGTTCATTACAAATGTCCAGAAAGTGTGTAATTATTCAACCACAGACCACGAACTTCTTCTGATGTTAATGGATAATATATGAACTTATAGTTACGTTACCTGGATAAAAGATGTGTTCAGGCACAAAGCAAGAACTGTTTGGTGGGCTTATACGTTAGTGCATACATCATGTAAATCACCATGGTCGTATGGTTTATTTCCATAACAAACGCATTTGGACTTTTAGACTAACATTTGTCCTCCTGAAGTAAGTATCGAAATGGACGACTGGAGAATTTTCCACACACAAAAAAAATCTTGAACTTCAACGTGTATTCATTTCAATTACCAACGCATTTGGGCTCAAAATGGACACTCGGTAAATGGTCTTACATAAAGTATGAATCAAAACATTTGAGAAATGTATTAAATGAGCTGAAATAGAGAAATAAAAAAAATAAAATGGTATTCAACTTATCATCATTGAATTGACTTTGTATCAGTGTTTATTCCATAGAGAACATTTTCAACTTTTAATACACCCGTTTGAAAAAAGGGTCGTATTATGGGAACACCAACGGCGGGCGGGCGGTGTCCACAACGGTGTCCGCTCTCTAATTCAAACAGTTCTATTCGGATCCTCACCAAACTTTATGCAAATGTTCATGGCTATGAGATCTCGGTCAAGGTCGATAACCAGCCCAATTGGCACATGCACTTCTGAGTTATGGCCCTTGACGGGCTTATTTTGTGACCTGGCACTCTTGTTCCATACTGTTTTCGGTCGATGCATTTCCTAGTTGTTCTTACTGGATTGAATCTTATAATGAAATGCCAATAACTTATATTTTATAGTGACCTCCAAATAAAGGCCACCTGTCAGTAAAGACTACATTTTGTCTTTCTAAAGGGCGGTCTTTGTTCACAAGTTTGACTGTCTATTAACAATCTTGTGGAAGTGGGGCGTATGTCATCACTCGTATGTACTCGTGGGACGACTTTTGTATGACTGTTACTTATTTTATGTTTACACTATTATCTTGTGGCAGGTAATAACTAAATGCATTACCGCTTTCATGTAATGAATATACAATCAAGATTCATATTACACAGTTGAAATCTCTTTGATGTAGAATGTAGCATGTCGTGATATAGTACAACCTCACTGAGCGACCAAAAGTAGTCTTCAAAATCAAGAGTATACTGTATTTCCGATATAACTATGAAAAGTGATTCAATTCACAGAACAGTCATATGTATTAAGAGCGGAACATATTTCTGGTAACCGAACCGTATAGTTCAGCTTTTAATAGCCGTCACTCGCTCGGCGCGCATTAATTTTTATGCAGACCTAAGTACATGTACTTCGTGTATCTACATCCGCCATATAATTGTTAAACTAGTTCCTGTTTCATGTTGCAGTGCAAATTTATGTAAGTTTAGTTTTCATGAGTACTTTCAGTACTTTGATTGACTGAACGTAATACTATGCTACAGACAATACTCCAGATTGGTTAATCTGAAAAACAAATAGAAATACGATGTATCAAAACTAATGTAATGACTAACATTATTTTAATGTTTAAATGTCAAGAAACATAAAGTCGTAATGTTTGTGGAAAGAGAAGAAAATCACATAATCATAGTCATATTGTTCACTTATCATATTTTGAATACTCTTCCTGTGGTAATTGATAATTTGTAACAAGAGTGTACTTAAAACAATTATTTATGTGATTCATGGAGACGTAGTTTCTGACTGTGTAGTTAAACACAGCCTTTTCATTACCAGTAGAACTGCAAAAGATAGAAAATGTAAAACGTATTTACAATACCTGTTTATTAGAGACGTAACTCCCGTGATAATACTGTACCGTAATTAACTTAGAATATATCTACATCATCCTACAGATTGTCCTATAGTACATACATCCATTGAGGTCAAGGCTGACAGTGAAAAGGTGCACTTATAATCAGTCAGTCAGTCATTCAGTCAGTCAATCAATCAATCAATCAATCAATCAATCAATCAATCAATCAATCAATCAATCAATCAGTCAATCTATAAATCACTCACTCACTTAATCACCCAATCAATAGATCACTCATTCAGTCAATCACACAATCAATTATTCACTTACTCAATCAATCACCCAATCTATAAATCACTCACTCAGTCAATCACCCAATCTATAAATCACTCACTCAGTCAATCACCCAATCTATAAATCACTTACTCACTCAATCACCAAATCAATTAATCACTCACTTAGTCAATCAAATAATCACTCACTCAGTCAATCACCCAATCGATAAATCACTTACTCACTTAATCACCCAATCAATAGATCATTCACTCAGTCAATCACCCAATCAATAAATCACTCACTCATTCATTCACTCAATCACCCAATCAATAAAATTTAATCAATCACCAAATCAATCAATCACTAACACAGTCAATCACCATGTCAATAAGTCATTCACTCGGTCAATCACCCAATCACTCAGTTAATCAATGAAGCAAGCAAACAAAAAAGCAAGCAAGCAAACTAGCAATGCAACTGTCCTTTACGTGACAATATTAGTTTGTTCTGTCATTAGTAGGAAATTGCGGGTTAAACTATTGGAGTGCCTGCAAACTATATTGAACTATAAATGTTGCAATAGTATGATTTATCTGAGACAAATATTAGTTTAATTCTACAACATAATTCTATTCTCTTTCAACATTTACTCTCTATATTTTGATGAGATACTTAATTAGTTATTTGACATGCCCTCAATTAGTTTACATAATACATTATTGGAGATAAATTGGTTTTTGTATTACAAAATAATGATTGATTAAGGGTCATCAAGCGTACACTAGAGACCCGTCTATTTGGATTCTTAACATTTTGATGTTGTCAATCAATACTCATCTGGTGTAATTCTAAGGTTGCAATATAATCACACGTCTACGTTTCTCTATCTATTATACAACCCTCGCGTATCATTGATTTTTTTATGTCCAAAACTTCTAATGATAATAAAGGGTTACAAATCCAGCGCACTTCACCACTGGACCTCGGCCGCGACCTCTGTTCGTTTATCTGTCTTAACCTTTGGACGAATACAGCACAACGTTGTCATAGTGTAAACCTGGGGCATGACATATTCATTATATCATTGTATCACTACAGTGCAACCTTCCTACTACAGCCACCAACGTGAAGGACACTAATGGTGTTGAGAGAGTGAAAAAAGAGTTAAACATCAAATTTATGTTGCTAGTATACTGGCTGTAACAGGAAGGTGGCTGTTGTTCGGAGGTGACCGTTCATGGAGGTTACACTGTACATATATTTCATTTCACTGCAGTAAAGAAGGACTTTTCAGGAAAAAAATACTTCATTTTATCCGATACTGCACTAAATCTCATATCATTAAAACCACGTGGTACTGCATAATCGTACGATAAAATTGTATTTGTTTTATTACAATCTAACAAAAACTGCCCGAGCAGCAGGACTAGTAATCGTTCCTTGTAGCACCTTTTATCTCTTTATGCTGACACATTGAATGCTCTGTGGAAAGAAATCAAGATGATCACTGATGACAATAACATAGTTAGTCTAACAGTACGCCAAACAACATCCTGAAATATATTCAATTAGTTCCGAGCCAAGTGAGGCGCGCTTACTTTTTACGAGGCATAGCTCATTTGAATTATGTAAGAAATGGATACATGTAGGTCGCCATGATGACATTTATTGGTGCTGATAGTGTTGTGGAACATGGAAGGAATACATTGATATTGTCGTTTATCGCCCGTTTCTTTTTCAATATCTGAATGTTGTTATTTGATGGTGGAATAATTAAGTTATTGCTGGTGAGCCGAGACCTTTCATAAGGTCAATTCACTGCCGTGTATCTTTACTATAAAATAACCAGAGGTAAACAAATGTAAATGTTTCTTTGGACACATTGATTGCATTACAAGTTTACACCAATACCTTGATGTAAGGTGGCCATAAATATGAATATGGTAAAAACTTGACTCGCTGTGGGTCCGTATGTGTTCATATCATGCATAAATTTAGGATGACGCATAGGTTACATATATTTGCCTATTGTTTTCACCCATAGTGCAACTCGAGCATTAAGCAAAACTGTCCCTAAGCCTATGAAAAAAGGGGAGCCTGATCAGCTATTAGGATAAATGACAACATTAAAATGGTAAGTCAGAAAAAAGCAATCGCCGAGGTCTGTAATTTTCGTAAAACATTGTTATATAGGCACAGAAGAAATAAGATGTTTCTAGAAAACACAATGCCTTCAGATTGACCTTTGACCTACTGACCTGAAAATGCACAGGTTCTGTAGAGGTTGTCATGATGAACCAACCTAATAAATATGAAGATTGATGATTGTATGTGGAAGCGCATTGATTTTTAGGCAAGGTTAAGGTTAATTTGGTACAAACAAACAGACAGACAGACAAAAACAATATATTTATTCGGGGGCATAACAAACTGGTTGATTGAACAATTGTGTTCATCTACTGTCATCAAAAACGCATACTTTTCTTTGATTCAAATTGGCAAGCAAACGCATTTTGCGATGTCGTTTTAGTGTGAAGTGATTTGATAAGTTGATTCGTATGATACAATTTGATTTGTGTTAGAATTCGTTTTACAAATGTCGTACTTCTTTACCCCCGAGCATTATAGTTTTCTCGTTATACCCTGGATTATTGTAAATATCGTACAAAGTATCACTTCCCTTCCATACTTACACAAATAAAAACCTACATCGAACTCAATAAGATGTCAATAAATTCAAATATGTTAATTAATAATAAGCGCACGTTGCAGAAATGTTGAGAGATAAAATAAATATAAATTTTATATGCAATGGAAGCTGCCACAAGTAAATTACACATCGACGCATAATTTCCAAGCACCAATAATTACTAAGCACCAATAATTACCGAGCACCAATAATTACCAAGCACCAATAATTACCAAGCACCAATAATTACCAAGCACCAATAATTATCAAGCACCAATAATTACTAAGCACCAATAATTACCAAGCACCAATAATTACCAAGCACCAATAATTACCAAGCACCAATAATTACCAAGCACCAATAATAATCAAGCACCAATAATTACCAAGCACCAATAATTACCAAGCACCAATAATTATCAAGCACCAATAATTACTAAGCACCAATAATTACCAAGCACAAATAATTACCAAGCACCAATAAATACCAAGCACAGATAATTACCAAGCATCAATAATTACCAAGCACCAATAATTATCAAGCACCAATAATTACTAAGCACCAATAATTACCAAGCACCAATAATTATCAAGCACCAATAATTACCAAGCATCAATAATTTATCAGTAAACAATGAGAGAGCTGAACTTCGACTTTCAACAAAACTTAAATCTAGTGGTTTATTTTATGTTATTATAGATAAGGGTTAATATTAATTACAAGGGGCTTCATTTTCCCCCCTTCCCCATTCTCAGATAAAACCTGAAATTAGCACCTCTCCCCAAAATTGAAAATGATTCATACGAGCTTGCAGATAAGGGTATAACTTTCTTCACAGAAACTAAGTGTTTGATATGGTTCGATTTTTCTTCAATTGCTCAATACAACAAGCACTAACTGGTAATATGGTTGCTTGCTTCCTCTAACAGGAAGGGTTTAAATCGGTGTGCAATAAAAATATCTACCAGGCCAGTTTTCTAGATACCTCACAAACTTTAAATGTGTGTTTCTCAGAACGATAAAAAATGTAGTTTTACGCTTTTGGAATAAATGTAACGATATTCATAAGCATAACAGAGCAGACTTTGTTCGGACTTGTATGTAATGTCAAATGATTTAATATAACTAAGAACAATTGTCTCTGTGTGTCGCAATATAAATATTTACCAGACTTCTGCCTGTATTTTGTGCAGCTGTGGTCCTAATTAGGATTTAAAACCAATTGCATCTATCTCTATGACAAGTATATGTTTAGATCTTTTAATTTACTAGTCAAATTGTCACCAAAAGCACAACTGTAATTGCATCGAATTTTCTTTTCGGAAAATTTAAAGCTGACTACCATGACACTGAACACGTTTCCTCTTTTGAGACTGTTTTACTACAGTTGTAAATTTTAAATTCAATTTATCTGTCTAGTACTTCCATTAAATGTGGTATGCTGCGATGCTTAATCTGAAGTTAACGTCGATTGAATCACCCTCGAAAGATATAAATTCTTGTTAATGCGTCTATGTTTGAGACACTGCCATCAATTCAAACCTGTTAAACGTAACAACAAAATGTTGACAGGTTTATGAAATGCAAGCAGACTGTAACACTACCACGTGCTAAAGAAACCGTCAAGTTAATGTTGTCTGTTACCCAGCCTTCCACAGTGTACAATTATGCTCATTTACAAAATACTGTCGCCAATAAAAACATAAACGTCTCTCTGTTCCAGGCAAACAGCAAATTTGAATTCGATCCTTCTGTCAAGAAAGTGTGTGTTTTTTATATTAAACTTCGGAAAGCCGTTCTGACTGCGTCTATACATTGTGTTTACCTTTTCCAAGCAAGTAACTACCAACTTTTCCACATACAAACAGGGCGCAATGGATTCAATCAAATCGTTACGAAGAACATGTTCCACGCTCAAAACTCACAAATCAATCCAGTGTCCATTTACCTAACGCTCTATCGGGTGAGATTAGCGACAAAGTTATGTATATCTTAATATTCACTGTTAACAGCATCGTTGTAAATGGATTATGTAAGGCATTTAGCCATTTATCAACAATATTTCAGCTATATTCTAACAATGTCTAGTAAAACCAATGTTTATAATGGTGAAAACAAAGAAAAGACGTAAACTAGTCACACAGTATACCTTATACATAATTAACCACAAGAACTCATTTCAACTGGCACAAGCCGCTACACAAATAGAAGATGCACAAAAAAAATTCACAAAAAATGAACCACCAAAACAACACAAGTCCCAACAAAACCACACTAAAACAACACAAAAAAAAACACACACAAAATCGACGCTAAAACAACACAAAAAAAAACAAAATCGACACTAAAACAACACAAAAAAACACAAAATCGACGCTAAAACAACACAAAAAAGCAAAATCGACACTAAAACAACACAAAAAACACACAAAATCGACACTAAAACAACACAAAATTTGCACAATAAACGACATCACACATAAAAAAAACGCTAAAACAAATCACTTTCACCTACGCCCTCACAAAAACACGATAACGACAAAGCAGGCAGCTGACGTGTTTTAATTTTAAAAAAAAACACTCCACACAATTGCATAAAACACATGTAACATGATGACAACAGAAAACTAATAAAAAAAAGATTCAACATCGAACTAAATTTTTAGATTTGAAATGTAAATTGATGCGCCTTACACGCTTTTCCAGACTAGTCTATGTTTCAATTTGACACTTTGACTTCATCCTGAAACGTTAACCAAATACGGTCGTGTTTCAAACACATTATAGTGCTGAGAATTGACAGCTAACTAATATGTTATTCAACACGTATCTCCTATTTCGACAGTTTTAGAAGGGTTTCGGCATTTTAAATTCAATTTGACTGTCTGATCTTTTGATGTAAAGTTTCACAGTGATCTTTTTATGTAAAGTTTGACAGTGATCTTTAGATGTTAAGTTTGTCAGTGCTCTTTTGATGTTAAATTTGACAGTGATCTTTTGATGTAAAGTTTCACAATGGCGTTGAAAAAGAAAGTCAACATCGATTACATTACCCTCGAGTTATGTAATTTTTTGTCAGAATGTCTGGACTTGAGATACACTTTTAACTTTAGACGTTAAAATTGTAAGACAAAAGTATCAGATTTATGAACATGTACATAAGCTATCTCTACAAGTAAACGTTTTCGTCTTCTACAATATATTATCATTATTGCCAGCATTTGTTACCAAACTTCGAGCATTGGCACCCTTTAACTTTTCTTATTTCAGATACAACTTAAAAATAAGATGATCAGAATACTTAACATTATCTTGATTTATCTTCATGCACTGTCTATTGAACAATTTTTCAAAGATAGGTAGGTCAATGAATGTCACACTCCATATGCTGGGTTGTTGATACTAGCATTTGGGCGAAACATTAATGTTCTCCCTTGTTCGATTTTGCAAGAGATTTCATTCATTGCAAAATGTCTCCGATAGACTCGGCAACGGAGCGGCAAATTCGTGTAATTACTGACTGAATTAAGGAGAAATAAGCTAATACTGGTGGATGATTTAAGACCTTGGTTTGATAAACAGTTCCTAGTTCAGAGACTACAGGGTTCATGGGTTCTCTAGTGGTAACGCGCTGGACTACTGAACACTAGGACGTGGATTTGAACCTCGACGATAGTTCAGGGACGCTTTTTCAGTGTCCCCGCCATAAAGACCGAGCCAAGGACTGTGATTATGAAATCACAGGAGACGTATGAGGTGTTTATCGATGCTTTACACCGGGTACGTCGAAGTACCAGGAGGAATCTTTCGAATTAAGAGTAGGGATATAGATACCCGGTCCTCCTCTCCCCTCTCCCCTCTTCTGTGCGGCCCTGAAATGACTTTAGCTGTCGAATAGACCGTTAAACAACAGATAAACAAATCAGAAAGTAAGGACTAATGATAAACTACATAGAATTATAGTCTGTAGCGCGAGAGCAGATTTGTGAATTCAAAATAACATAAGAATCCGAGAAAAAGGTGAACCAGAAGTACGTACATGTACAACAATGTTGATTAATGAACGAGGTGTCTTCAGATTTACACACCAACCAGACTGTAGACGATTGTTGTCTGTACGGGCATGATTGAATGTGACGACCATATTCATTACAAATGTCCAGAAAGTGTGTAATTATTCAACCACAGACCACGAACTTCTTCAGATGTCAATGAATAATATATGAACTTAGTTACGTTACCTGGAAAAAAAAAATGTTGTTTTCAAGCACAAAACAAGACCTTTTTGATGGACTTATACGTTAGTGCATACATCATGTAAGTCACCATGGTCGTATGGTTTATTTCTATAACAAAATCATTTGGACTTTTAGACTAACATTTGTCCTCCTGAAGTTAGTATCGAAATGGACGACTGGGCGATTTTTCCACGCACTCGTCGATGCATTTCCTAGTTGTGCTTTAGGGGCTTCAAATACGACTTTAATACCCTACGTAATCATATACTATGTTCTTACAAGTATTTCAAACAAGCACGTCGATTCTGGATTGAATCTTATAATGAAATGCCAATAACTTATAAATTGATTCAGAGAAGCGTTGACTTGTATGATTAGATGAACCTGTCTGAAGCTGAAACGCTTTTAAAATATGTTCTAACACGCACCATAACAAAAGCGAAACAGTGTATGTTATATATAATTATATACTAAAAGTTCTGAATATATCAATAAACTATCACAAACCTCTTATTATATTGCATATCTCGCGTCAAATAAGAGGGCGAAATATGATGCAACTCGGGAGCGAGCCATTAAATTCTACAAATGCTGAACAGGCATCTCATAAAACATAAATGGGACACTAAATCATCGTTATTTTCTTTATTTAATTTGATCATCAACGTACATAACGCATGCGATCATTGGGGTGTATATCATGAAGAGCTCGTGAATTGTTTTCCACACGGAGAAAGGAGATTAAAAACAGACGTGTTAGCCTCCGATGGGACAATACATTTTCTTGCCAAAAATGGTAATACTGCGTTTGATGCATTATTCGAGGCTGCAACCGGGACAGGCGTGTACCATTTATTACAGTCGTGTGTCACAGCTTTATTGGAAGTGCTTCTGCTATGGGTTTTGCGTTTAATTTGTTGCTGGAATAATTCAGTTATGTCTCTGGAGATACTGAAGAATTGAATCTCATTTTCATATTGGTCCCATTTGTGCACTAAGCACCCGCTAAACTGACTTTTTTATAAGCCCACTGTGCATATGAACAGTTTTATATATGAATCATATCAACAAATCATCTAAACTAAAGAAATGGCCATTTATCTTCAATTAAAGGTTTGGAATGACTGGTTCCAGGAGTTACTCAGTAAGGTACATTGATAGAGCAATTAGAACAGTGTGTATAACAATAATCCTTCGTAATGCAACCGAAATGTGTAAATAAAGATCATGGGCGCTGAGAAACAATGTACACTATGATCTGTTTAGCGGCCACCTCCGAATAAAGGCCACCCTGTGAATAAAGGCCATTTTGAAAAACAAGATGTTTAATCTTCTAAAACAAAATGATCTCCGAACAGGGGACACCTGTCAATAAAGGACACATTTCGTCTTTCCTGAAGGTGGTCTTTTTCTACAGGTTTGACTGTATTAATAAAAACACGATTTTCGATCTACCTTTAGTGCCAGATTGATCCTCGTGGGAGTTTGTGTTACATCCTTGATATGGTGATCGATTTCCTCTCTTTCATTACATTCAATACTTTTAACTTCTACGAACTCTGTCTAATTCAACTTTATGATCACGCCGTTTGAGGCTACTTCCTGGATAAGCGTCTATCGATAATGATGATATGGATCTTTCAGGCGCTTTAATTGATAAAACAACACGTGGAGGGTTTTCATGGAATTATTGTCAATTAAGAGAGTGACGCCCACTCCATTATTTCCTATAAATGCCTTGGTATTGACAAAGATACAGCATTTAATCTTCCTTCAAGCATTTCGTCTGATTGAATGACTTCAATGGAAAATACATATCTAACTAGTTAAGTTTAATGGTATCTTTTTTACTCTAAAGCAAAAGATAATGACAATAGTATGATCTTTGGGTTTTCAATCAAAAGTTAAGAAGACAAAAAAAAAAAAAACTTATTTATTTTACATTGATTATAAAGTAAGTTTTTACAACTTATATTAAATATTAAGTTAAACTACTCTCGATGACTGCTTCCTGGATTCTGACCAGTACTCACGCCGAAAGAAGAGATTGTGAAGGTTCCGGTAAATTCCGCCAACACAACTATTCCTTCCACACTTAACTCGTATTTTCTTCTAAGGTAAAACATTGGATGTAGTGTCGAGAACCGCTGACCACCTAATGGACTATATACTTAACAACGTTCTAATCATTTAATAATCAAATTATAAAAAATATCGTCCAACATTAATATATTAGTTTAATATTCAGAGAAAAAGGAAGAAACCTAAAACAAAATGTAATTGAAAGTTCGGGAATATAGTGCAACCTCTCCAAAGCAACTCTCTTGTTGAGAGGTTTTTACTCTAGAATGGTAACCGTTGTGAAGTCGTGCCGTGGGGAAAACCATGCTGTTGTTAAAGGGAGGTTGTTGCTCAAGAGTGGGCCGCTCTGGAGAGATTGTACTGTGTATATAAACTACTGGTTTCGTTTTTCAAGCACCTTTGTTCACAGGTTTGATTGTGCATACAGACTGTTGCTTCTGTATTTGAGTTACTATAATTTGTAGGTTATCTATTAGTGCTCGATGGCTTTTTTCAACTATCGACTTACATTAACTGAATTATTGATGCTATCCTGTAGTAGAGATAAATATAGATATCCATGTCGTCTATTTAATAGTATGAAGAATACAAGATAAAAATAACATCAAAGCACTTTCGAGTAACAGTTGTATTTAATATGAAATATAATTGACACTCTTTAAACACGTCTAGCTTCCGGCATATAACATGGAAATCATTACGCCGCTGAGAATTGAAATTGGGCGAGAGCGTCAAATCCTGAACTGTATGTCCTATGCCGATTGTCTTTGCTCTTAAATACAAACCTCTTTAGCCGTGATGTCCACTTAATATGGACGAGTTTCTCCGTCACATTTTTTCTAGACGAATTTTAGTTATGGGTACAGGTTTATTCTAGTTGTTTGTGGGTATATAGTATAGTGTCTATTACTAGTTTGGGTAATCCTGTCCATTTGATTGGCTATTGGTGATGTCTGAATCTATTAATAGTTGATAGATAAGTAAATCATGCAGGCATTGCCCGAGATAAGTTGTTGTGTGGTATAATTTCTGAAATGCTATTTGAAGTTCAATGTGGTTGTATCATAGCAGATTGTGGTGAATTTGTTAACATTTAGGGTTTATTCTATTTGATTGATGTAGGGTATGATAGTACCATGTGCTTGTGAACTATATACTTGAATTTATTCATTTGTCAAATACTCATGATTGTCAATATATGTGTATTAATCATATCATGTAAATATGTTATACTCTCCATAATGGAGGATTGAATAAAATATACAGTCAATATCATTTATGAAAAAAGCAACTTCATACAAAAAAACATAAACCAATATACTAGTACTTCTTGTAATTCGTCTACCTATAACGTTTTGTTATAGTTTTTTTTGTTTAATATACGTAGTAAAACGGTTCATTATATTTTGACTAATAATTGAAGCCTTTCTGGTCCAGAATTTCCCTTGGCCTGGTTCTAACAAACGCGGTTTAATAATAATTGATTTTCACCGCAATCATCAATACTAAATTGATGTGATTTTTGTTCCGAATCACTGATTTTAATATTAACAAGTCCCACCCCTGGGATTTTTTATCTACATCGGTATTTGTTTTGTTCACGTCAAAATATTGAACTGCCTGAGTACTGTATAAATATTTGATAGAATATCTTCACTATCATTCGGTACAAACTCCCTTGTGTAGGTCTTGTTGCTATCTTAATAGAACACATTTCCTTATCATAAACACAAATGAAGGATAAGGAATAATGTTAGTATCAGAGTTGTGGATTACAGCAATACGGAAACCATGCATTCCATCTACGTCTACTTGCTTGACAAAGTCGTGCAGATTTATAATACCTTTAATAGATATGATCAAAATGGACATACAGTCAACCTTGTGAACAAAGGCCGCCCTCGGGAAAGACAGAATATCGAGGGTTCAACGCAAGAGTGTCGTAACTCATATTGAAATAAGAACAAGTTACGATAGTGTTGCGCTGAGCCCTCGATATGGTCTTTAATGACAGGTGACCTTTATTCGGAGGTCATTCTGGTCTAAATAATCAATGACGGGTTTTAAGAGAATGACCTTTATTCACAGGGTGGTCTTTATTCGGAAGTTTGCCGCTAACACACGTTTGACTGTATTTATCTATTTTAAACAATATGCTAATATAAGAATGGTTTTCATTTTCAACTACAATCATATAAATGCAAAATAAACATTTGTAATTTGAACGTTCTACATATAACAATATTAGGTTATTTACTTGTAGAAGAATAGGTTAATATTTTGATGACCTCTGGGCTTCAGTGTCGTCTGATGGTCAGCTTTACAAAATGACATATTAAAACTAGTAGAATCACGATAACATTGTACAAACAAATTCAGAAGGCTATGTAAGCAAGGTTTTGAAACAGCGTTCCTGTTCATTTGAGCTCCCTTCTCTAGAGTCTGTTCGAACGTTAACTAAGATTCGTGTTAATCTATCATCTATGTGGTAAAATTAAGTATCTGAGATAGAATTAATAGTGCTACAGAACTGGCAAGAAAATTATGCAAATTAGGTTAATATACATGATGTATCGTGTTTATTATTATTCAAATGATAATCTGATCCTGTATATGAGTAAAACGTCGTTTTATTTACTGGCCTTATCTAAGATAGTTAAACATAGAGATAAAATAGAAGTGTTTATATTTCAGTCATTTATTTTTAAAGTCTGGCGGCAATGCATATGAGCAGTAACTTGTTACCTTTTATACACAAAAAGTTACATTACTCTGGAAGTTTTAAAAGTACAGTGCAACCTCTCCAAAGCAACACCCTTTGGTAGTAGTAAAATTATGTTGTTATTGAGAGGTTGTTGCTCTAGAGAGGTTTGATCAATAGTTAAGTCGTGCTGTGGGAAAACTTATGCTGTTGTTGAATGGATGTTGTTCTTCAAGGGATGGCCGCTCTGGATAGGTTGCTCTGTATAATCTTAGCTATGATAATTGTTTGTCTACAGAATGACATCCTATTTATCTGTTTACCCATTGATGTTTGGCTATTGATATTCGGCTATTCTTTCTACACCAATGGTGTTTTGTCTACTTTGAAAAAATATCATACCATGAATAATTATGATTTATGTGGAAGTTATTTGATGAACGAGATATATATTGTAAGTAATACATAATTAATACGATGTTTATACTCTAATAGTGTAATTATCTGGTAGCTTGAAGAGAAACTGTCAGAAATGGCTTCTAGTGCCGTTATTTGTATATATGTTTATTAGTGGGTTTTCTTAATTGCCCTTTGACTATATTATATTGTACCTCAAGCATCTAAATGATACAATGATATTTCTATTATAATTACTTATCGCTGGTGTCTGCCAATCTGTATTTAGGAATACATGTATGGAAGTAGTGAACTGATGTACGTCAGTTTGTCAAAGACAATGGGTGTATGGTGTGTAAGTCATTCGTTCTCCACTGTTGATCGTTCACTATATGGATAAGTTGACAGTCACTTGTGGAGAACAAAGTTAGTACTGGTACAGAATCAAGGAAAACTTCTTATTTATAATTCATGATTGTTTTAACCCAAGTTCTAGCGTATCTTATTTAGCGTTGTCTGGCGTATTTATTAGGCTAATTCGAAGATTTGTTAAAATGTATAAAGTAAATTTGTGATGTTTTGTAGTATCGTGTTAAGACCCAGATAATGTTCTCTATAATATAGCGGTAACATTATGTATATGTTATAGGTATATAGGTATATGTGTACAGTACAACCTCTCCAGAGCGGCCCTCTGTACAGCAACAGCATAATTTGACTACTCCCAAAGGGTGTTGCTTTGGGGAGGTTGCACTGTATATGAATAAGATTCATAGGTATATAAATGCTCTTACCAATTATGGTATAGCACCTGTACAATGGATCACTGAGCACAGATAGGCATGAAGCAATCTCTCACAGAGCATATCATTTTTCTAATTCCAGAAATATGTATTTTAACTTTTATTATGCCCCCGCCGGATGGCATATAGTGTTTACCCTGTCCGTTGGTGTGTGCGTGTGTGTGTTTGTGTGTGTGTTTGTGTGTTACGGCATTTTCGTGTCCGGTTCATAACTTTGTCATGCGATTGGATTTTGAAATAATTTGGCACAATTGTTCAGCATAACAAGACGATGTGTCATGCGTAAAAACTGTGTCGCTTGCTCAAAGGTCAAGGTCACAGTGGACACTTAAAGCATTATATGTATTTGTTCGTGTCCGGCTTATAACTCTGTCATGCATGATTGGATTTTGAAATAAAATGGCACAAATGTTCGTCACAACAAGACGATGTGTCATGCACAAAAACAGTGTCGCTTGCTCAAAGGTCAAGGTCACAGTTGGCATTATAAATGTATATTAAGCACATTTTAACTGATGACCCTTCCTTCCCCCCTATGGGACCTCTCCAATGGGACCTCTCCAATGGAACCTCTCCAATGGAACCCCCCATGGACCCAACCCACCATGAACCAATCCTCAATGGCCAATCCCCTATGGCTCCTTCCCCCCATCGCCGCTTCCCCCATGTACCCTCCCCCCATGAACCATTCCCCCCATGGAGACGTTCCTCCAGGGGAATTTTCCCCAAGATGACCTCCCACAGGGGACCATCCCCCCCCCCAATGGGGGGAAGAGTACCCAGGGGACGTTGCTCCAGGGGTCTTACCCCAAGAGGAACCTCCCTTCCATGGGACACTCCCCTTAGGGGACGTCATGTTTCCTGTCTGTCTCCTTAATTAAGATGCAAACCGACAAAAAAGTAACGAGTAGAAGGAAACAAGCAGAGATCTAAAGGAGATGGATATTTTTGGAGTAATAGCCAAATACGCAATCGATAAAAAGAAAAAATATTCTACTGGAATATTAAAAGTTTATAATCAGTCGAAAGTATATGAATATTAAATTGAATGCATACAGACGTAAAATATGGGCGATAGCTTAAAGGTACCAACAGACAGTAATTTAAAGGGATATGCCAACAGACAATGATTGATGATGCCAACAGACTATAATTATATAGGAGATGCCTTACATGAGGAGACAGACAGGGGTGCTTTGTATGACCGTGCGACCACATACACGTATCATACGGGTTTTCCATCCCTCGATACCGAGGGACGAAAGAAAAAGTAGACGCAATGCGTCTGATGATGACGGCCCGTAAAGGCCATACATAAACCATTTGTACAAAATATCCACCTTTTATACGAACGTGATAACACCAGGTATAAAGTGGAAAATGTGAATAACAATAGGCTTCGAACGTATTTGCATGTTCAGTAATTGCACTGTAACACCAATTCAATTCTGATTTTCAATGGCGCTTCGCATTATAAAATACATTATGTTGGTAGAGTTTGGTAATATTTGAAACGTCAATTAAGGTAATATTAATGAATATTTGCAACATTAGGTCTTGTTTTACCTCTGCATAGTCAATACTTGTACCCCCGGGGCATGATATATACACTCTATACAAATCCAAGTCCTTTATAAAGGCGTTTCGCACCTCGCTTCGGTCAACGTGTTCATCGCATAATGTAAAATACACAACATAATCATACATAACTATGTATCTAAAATAAAACCCAAATATTTACTACTTTTATTTCTACCATACCCTCAGAAATAAATACAGTTTAACCAGTTCTAGGAGACACCCGTGAACAACAGAAACCTGTCAATAACAGACGAAAACGTTCTTTAAATGACCGCATATAGTGGTCATGCCCCCGACCGCGGACAGTGGATACCAAAATTGCCAAATCTTTTCCCAAAATGCCATTTGGACCTTCAAGAACGGATCTAAAACAAGTCTTATGTCTTAGACAGTCAAAAGAACCTTCACTTGAATGATCTAGGAATAGTATTGACGCAGGAATCGTTGGCTTTATACTTAGACCGCTTATCAATTACTATAATCAATACGATATAATTCAGTTAATTTATTCATAAGTATACACGTTTCTTAATACGTCGAAGATATTTAAAGCACCTGGTGATTTAAATTATAGAGAAACACACATTTTACCATAATCCAAATAAAATTATTACAAGGAATTATGATATTAGAATTATAATAGTTACCTCCCTTGGGTTGCTAAAGTTATCAGACGATATGACGCTTATTCATACATATATGTGTGTATGATAACTGTTACTATGGGGACGGCTATCTGTGACGAGGAATAAACTATAACAAATTATATGTTTTAAGTTTGTTTAGATTAATAGTGACATTTTTGTTCGCAGTTTTAACTGAGTAGCCCAGTAAATCATGCTACACATAAAGAGATTCCGCTACTCCCAGGACAGCCCTCGTTCAGCGTCGTATCAACGCTGAGGCACACCGAGGTAGCAATAAAAAAATTGTTCAATTTATTCAATCTTACAAACATTCATTCGGTTGTGTTATAATTAGTACGCATTAAAGTGTATATAAATCTTGTTGTAAACTCTCAGAATTAGGTTCTGCGATCCTATCGCTAGCATGTTCATGTACGTATGTAACTTTATTGTTACAAAACTGCCATATATAACGTCCATTATCCCGATAATTTTGGATTAATTAAAACATTAACCTGATATTTAGAATGTATGCGACAACTTATCATGTTCATTTTTGTAAATTGATTTTCGATTTTTTTTTATTTTATTATTATTTTATTACAGTACTGTGTATTTCAGATCGTCCAATATTTCCCGACAAAACGAACAGCTACCAATTAGGACTACGTTTATGCATCCGCATCGGTTGAGCTGAAATTCCATACATAGTCAAGCACAATAAAATACAAATGTAAATGAAATAAACAAAATGTTAATCGATGTAATTTAACTGAATTTTGATTTATCAATTTTCTCGGATCTTTTTCGACTCCTAACCTTTTCAACCCCGAAGACATTTCGACTCCCTACACTACCGACCCCTATAACATTTCGACCCCTAAATTTCTAAGACATTTCTATCCCTAATTGATTTTATTGGGTGTGTTGATAGTTAAGTACACGGCAAATAACAGACGAACACATTCAGTCAAACATGACAGCTTACGCGACGAATAGCCAATCCAATGACCGACAAATCAAAATGACTGACATCACCAGTAGCCAATAAAATAGCCAGTTTGACCCAAACTAGTAATATACTCTATTATCACGTACTAGCAAACAACTAGAATGAACTCATACCTATGACTGACTTAAATTCGTCTAGAAAAAGTCTGATCGACTGTTAAGTCACTATAACACAGCCCTACATTTTCTACATGTTATGGTACCTCTCTCTATTCCTGAAATGTCTGGATCGATGGAACAACGCGGATAAGAAAGGTTTAGAAATAAGAAAGATGTTTATTTTAATGTAAAGCAAATACGTATTGTACCAAATATATCTAACACGAATTGGGATCGAGTTATTCAGGGGATTATAGGGGTCCACATTGAAGGACCAGGGATTACAGCGTCCACTACAACTGTAAGCATGTAATGAGCATAGCATTTTTGTTTTCCAATACAATTGACTACGATGTAGTCTACGATTAAGAAATACTACTGCATCCACAATATGATCAATATAGTAACATGTGTTTGTAAAGATAAAGATAAAAGGGAACCTTTACTTGTCATAGACAGTCGACTCATCTAATATAAGACTTATTAAATTGTATCAGAAGCGCCGTGCTTCCTCACTGGATAATACGTTTGGCAATGCTACACTGGGGAAGCCGTTTGTACGCCAAGAGCTTTGTCTTTGTAACAATTGTTTGTGTACAACTAGAGCTTTGTACGATACTGAAGTCATATATATCAGAAATGACCACCTGGGACACGAGCTAAATTGTCTTATTGTATATAAAAGCTGTTGTATAATTGTACTGCTTAGACCACTTTGGCATAACATACTAAACTTTGTAAGTAGTGCCATCATTGTTTTGTCCAATGTTCCTGTATTGTTGAAGAAAATTATATCACACCATTAACTAGACTCATATAATATATATCTGACGTAAGAGAGCTATTTCAGAATACTTTTCTAATGTCATAACTGGTGTGCAACTAAACCGGATTTTCAGCTTTTACAAATTTTGTTACTGTACACAGCTTTCGCATTAAGAATAAGATGTAACTCTCTTTGAAAAATGGCGTTTTAATAACAGAAGCAAAAGCTAAGCCCCATCATAAACCGTCCTTATATGAAACTATAATGATTTGTTCTAAACCACTAAACACTCATTTAAGAATATCGCCTTCTGATTCTAATTGAATAAACAATGGAACAGTTTCTATATTTCAAACGCCGTAAAACGATTGCATTTCATTTTCTGTTACATATCAAGTCGTTTCTTTAAGCTTGGTAAACAGGTCTATATGACCATTAACTTTCTGATCTAAATTACTTCTGATTGTCTCTTGTGAATGATTATTATCATCTAGTGCTTTTGACGGAGTTAGTTTTGTTGTGTTATAATCCTGTTCCAGACACTTGGTGTAATTTGGTTGTTCGTGTTTGTTGTCTAACCCCTTTTCTCTTGATTACCGATGATTGTATTGATACATGAATAACGGTTTACGTCAGTGATGTCTGCCTGTCTCACTTCGGGGAAATAGAATAACTATGCTATCCTAATCGATCTTGATTGGTTACTGGACGATATGGAGGAATGATATCGTGTAGTCGTTATTTCTTTTCTTATCCTGTGAGTGACAGAAATAGCACTTTTTACAGTCGAACCTTATAGCCAAAGTAGGGGAAGAGCTAAGTATGTATACTTGACCTTAATTCAGAGGTTTGTTTCATTGCAATACAGGTCAGTGCTAATGTGTGCTAAGGGAGACCCTTGTTTACATCGTTGGCTTTATTTAAAACGTCGATTATTGTATACCATATATTTGAAAACTTCACGTCTATTCCATTACTATACTCGTTGGTTGGTTTTTGGGAAGGCACTATTTAAGAGAAGGTACTATTTAGGAGAAGGTACTTATTTAGGAGAAGGCACTATTTAGGAGAAGGTACTATTTAGGAGAAGGTACTTATTTTGGGGAAGGTGCTATTTAGGAGAAGGTACTTATTTTGGGGAAGGTGCTATTTAGGAGAAGGTACTATTTAAGAGAAGGTACTATTTAGGAGAAGGTACTTATTTAGGAGAAGGTACTATTTAGGAGAAGGTACTTATTTTGGGGAAGGTGCTATTTAGGAGAAGGTACTTATTTAGGAGAAGGTACTATTTAGGAGAAGGTACTTATTTAGGAGAAGGCACTATTTAGGAGAAGGTACTTATTTTGGGGAAGGTACTATTTAGGAGAAGGTACTTATTTAGGAGAAGGTACTATTTAGGAGAAGGTACTTATTTAGGAGAAGACACTATTTAGGAGAAGGTACTATTTAGGAGAAGGTACTTATTTAGGAGAAAGCACTATTTAGGAGAATGTACTATTTAGGAGAAGGCACTATTTAGGAGAAGGTACTATTTAGTAGAAGGCACTATTTAGGAGAATGTACTATTTAGGAGAAGGTACTATTTAGGAGAACGTACTATTTAGGAGAACGTACTATTTAGGAGAAGGTACTTATTTAGGAGAACGTACTATTTAGGGGAAGGTTGGAATTTGATGATATCTTTCGAGGAACCCTTTTTTTAATCTATATGAAATATGTTAAGAAGCGTCTTGATCTTGGAATGTTGGTATATTAGTTATACAACATATATGAGTTATTATTATGCATCGGGGTATCACATCTATAACAAACCAAAAACAAAAGCACCAAGTTTTGTTTCTGATCAAACGGATGCAAAACAGTATTGTTGTTTCATCTAATTCAAGCTAATGCGTGTTAAAAGTTGTTAACGTTGATGTGGTTTAATTTAAAATACGACTGTTTAAATGATCTATCTGCATTAATCGATCCTGTTTTGCCTTAACTGCACAAATCTGACAATTCACCCGATTATTTCAATTAGATAAATGGTTAATGCTCCACTAACTATATGTTGATTTCTTCAACCAATTTGTCAAGGGAATTTATTTCGTGGGCAAACATATTACAAATATTAGGAAAATAGTAAACCGCGAAACAGGCATTACATGTAATTAATTAAATTAATGATGGTAAGGTATTAAATTGACGACTTTCTGTGTAATGCCTATGATATGAATGACCACAATGGAATAAAATCTCTTTTTGTGTTTTCCTTGGTATTGATGTGCATACGTTTCATTTAAAAGCGTTGACTTAGTACTCTTAAGGTTATGTTTAACTTCATCTCAGCCAGAAGTCTATAGATAAAGCATAGTAAAATTTTGAACCAGAAAAATACAGCTTTCGAGTAAAGAACAGAGATCGCACTTCCAGGTTTTTTTAAGAGTTTACAAAACTATTTACAGTCCTGTAATCTGATTATAATGATGTCTGCGACATTGGTATGTTGTAATGATTCCATTGTACGTATTGTTTAGGCAATTTAGATTAAATTCGATCAACAAAAATCAACGAGTCCCTATACAGTATCAGTCTTAGAGTTAGCACACATGTAGAACACATATGGTGTGTTCTTATTGCCTTTTAAAATTCTTGGAATGCGGTGCAGTTTTTGTATTAGAATTATGTAGGCCTACAGTACATTCTCACTTAGTAGTCACTTTGATTTAACAGCCATACAGTTGTGTACCTATTTTTAATAGTTTTCTCCACTTATCAACTTTAGTATGATCGGAAAGTTTTCCTGTAATGTGTCTGTTATATAATCTATGACCTGAAGGAATGGATGAAGGAACCTTATTTTTACATTGTTCGTGTAAACCCTTTATTGGGACGTCTTTGTAATTATTTTCCTGATACATTTTTGTGGAATGTCTAGCAATATGACTGATATCTTTGTTACGAGACATAAGCCAATATTATATCATGGATTTTGCCAAATTACCTTATAGAACATTGCATGTCTTTGTTCAATAGGCTTATGATAATGTAATACAGTTTCCTTGTACTTTCTTAAACCTGATCTTTACCTATATGAACAATATTCGTGATCAAATGTTGGCATCAAGGGTAAGTTAGTGATGGTACACAATAGTCAGTAGAAACTAAAAAGCAAATGGCCAAGTGAGAAGTGTTGATTCATTTACTGGACAAGGGTTCTCGGACTGCTTAAGCCATCGGCAGGTACCTGTTAGAACATTTAAGAGAGAAACCTCCCTAGTTGATTGTAATGTTGATTTACCTGAATGGGTTTGCTGGTCAAGGTACACAATATTCATGACAGTGACATATTCATAATCATGATTTTATAATGAATGCATGATTACGTTCATTCTGTCTGTCTTTCCATCGATTTGATCCCAACAGTTTTGGCATAGCAGGTCTTGAAACAACACAAGCTTTTCCTAACATTTTCACCCGTCGGTTTGTTTATTGCAAGACTGAAATCCGAAACGATTTAATTACAATGGTTGAAATGTTAATGGTAACCCGACAGAAGAAAAAGTGGTGATTAAGAACTTTAACGATCTCTTAGGTATTATAATTCCAGGTATTACGAGCAGTTGTGGATTTTATTGTATAGGTAACGGTTAGAAAATTAGTCTTTTAGGTATTCATTACTTCGAGGATGCTGCGATTTTTACGAGGTCATGATACTAAACGAATCGCTGTTCTGTACTTTTTTAGGGAATGCTATCGAAATTTGGAATAAAATGCATTACGTAATGTTATACTTGAATCGTTGACAAATACATAACAACTCGCATAGCGACCACTTCAATATTACGGTCAAACTCAATTTAACGACCGATCATTTTCTGACTTTTTTCAATATTGCGTTCTTGTTTTTTATTAGACCAAGTTAACATTAAATCAGGCCGCAGCCATGGTTCAGTGGTTTAAATGCACCGGACTTGTAAGCCGGTGATCCGTGTTGGAGTCTCATTCGAGGCAGGTCATACCCGTCCAAGAAAATATAAAAATATTCGGAGAAGTTACCAGTTCCTTGTGGAAGAGTTTGTTAGAACATTTTAGTAAATTATCCAGGAAAATTAATAAGTTGTGCATGTACCCAGCGCCGTATATTAATGAAATATCATTGAAAAATCTGTGTTGCGCCCAGTGAAATGCCTAGTACTGTTCTTTTACAAGTGCCTTTATATTTATTGCAAAGGACTAAAAATAAATCGAGGGCTCAGCGCAACACTGTCGTAACTTGTTCTTGTTTCAATATGAGTTACGACACTGTTGCGTTGAACCCTGGTAAATACTTACAGCAATGGAAGTGCATATACTAGTAATTACAATATATACATAATCATTATGAAAATTGTTTGCTAAATAACCAGGAAACATGTGGCATTGTGTAATCAAAGAATTTACTTCATGGAATTACTTTGTTTCTGTTGCTGTTTTGCACCTGCTGCTTTCAACATGCTTTATCAAGTGATGATCTCAGAGAAAACATGTTTCATGCCGAACTACTAATAACCTTCAACACTTATCATAATTACTGACAAATTCTTGACTGACTATTCCAATGGAATCATTTTATAACATTACGAGTAACACGTTCTGGGACTTTTTTTATTTCCACGGTATCAGAAACAGTGTAATCAGACTGCATGAATATTTAATAGAATATCCATCAAGATTGCTATACCAAATCTCCCTCGAGGATTATCAGTAATTAAATGTGTGCGTTATCATTTAACATCGATTACAATCAAAACATTTACAGTTCACGTCACGAATCCAGCTGATAATGTGTCGTTTTGTACGTTTTTGTTGCAAGTATGGATTTATTGTTTTCGTAGATTTAGAAAAAAATATGGATTTCTTTATGACTGTTGTCGATTATAAACCAATGCTACATATTACGTGCAATGCTTTTAACATATTTGCTGTTTGTTTTGGTTTAACTAAATTACGTTTTACAAATAAAAAAATATATATTTAATTGGAATTAATGAAGGATAATTGATTTTGTCTCAATCAACACACTGCTCCTGTGGCACTGAAAGTAAAACAACGGACCACATACCACAAACATATCCACTTCTAGGACAGTATCGCAAAGAAGTGTGGCCAAAAAGCACCCCACTGTAATGGAAACTGCGACAATGCAGAGGAGCTTCCACATACGGTGTTCTTCATCGCTGTGGCTAGAGTGACCGTGTATCGAGACGAACGACAAGAAGAAGATTGATTTTTAGAAATCCTGTTTGTTACTTGAATGTAATGAATAATGCCTTGACGTATACATGTATATTCAACAAGTTGTGTTCACTACCCATTGTTAAAGGGACTCCAGTCAAGATTATGAGAAACTCATAATAATAATAAAACTATAAAAAGGGATTAAAAGTAATTCATTATTTAACGTAATTTGATTGTTGTAATTTGAAATAAACAAAGCATTCGGTATACTGAAGCTTAGTTAAACACATTTCTACAGGCGGAATAACGCCATAGATATTGTTCCATATGTTTGAAAACCTTTGCAAGTGGTGTGTTATTAACAAACAGGGCGTTCAAATCCTTTTATCATTTGATTATACTTCATTCCTTAGTAAGTTTTTTTTCGAAAACTGAGCATGGAGAGAATAGCCTCTTTGACACCATAATATTCCAATATTCAATTAAAAAAAACAAGTGCAATAATTGTCTTTACTTTATAGGGCTTTAACTGAATACTAAACTATTTGAGGAAACCTTAACAAAGTTGTCTGTTACCTACATGCACCTAATCACTAGTTTAATTATTTATCATGGTATCTGAGCTATGCACCCAAAGCAGAATACGACAATTAGACGTGTTTTATAGGCTAACGATGCAGACAATGAACTAGACGGTAATCAAGTCGCTGTGTATGCTAGTGGTGAATGTCAAAGCAAGTGTTTTGTTTAACGACCATTTTATGTCTTTGAAGATAAGTGTAGCATGAAAACAGAGTACTTGCTGTTTGCTTGTAGTAAACTATTATTTGCAATTATGTATGTTTTGTGTTCCTTTGTAGATAGTTGATACGGAATGTTGAATTAAATAATGCAGCATCAAAACAAGTATTATACCCCCGCAAACGAAGTTTGAAAGGGGGTATGTTTGAGGCACTCTGTCGGTCGGTTCGCATGAAAGTTTGTGGAGCGAACTACTTCCACATTTTGTAGATGTGCAAGACACAATTTTCATGCCCACCGATTCACTCGTTGCAGAGTTATGTCCCCCTGAACTTAGCAGTATAGTGTACTATTGCAGTATTAGTGTCAAAGTGACGGTGGGGGTATTAGTTATCTCTGTGACAGCTCTAGTTATCCATTAAACGTGTCTTCAAAGAAATAATGCAGACTTTTTTTCAAAAAACGTGATTCAGGTATCGTAGATATTCATAAATATACTATTTTGAAAATGTCTACAAAGTAAAACTAGTAATAGATTAATAAAAATCGAAACAAAATCTATAGAAATGGGTCTTAGTTGGTATGAAATAACGGATTAGCAATTAAAGATAATAAAAAACATAAAAGTGTACATAAATAGGGAAGATATTATGTTGTCTGTTTGTTTGTCTGTCTATTTATTTTGTGTTCCACGCAATTGATCAATGATATCACATTTGTGTATGACGATCGACTATTGCAACCATGCAACTATACATGCTGTATAAATTCGAGATGGAGGACAAGACGTCTTGAATGTTATGCCTTCAGTAATATTGTCAAGGACAAACGTTTGTCTCGAAATTATGTTCTGTTGAGCGACAGGGCTGCGTTTGAACGATTGTGTTAACTGAGAAGAGAACATTCGTCAACTCTGATTAATCAAGACTGTTAGATGGAACTATTCTGAAATACTAGTTTTTCTAGAAAACTGTATGTAAATATTAAAAATTCAAGAAAACGTGAATCTTAATATTTTTACTGCAATACAAACAATTAAGAGTAGTCTGGAAATGGAAAATGTTATCAAAATATCGTATGTGAAGGTAAAGGTAGCCGCGGAACTTCGTATGCAAATGACAAACACAGAATATGATGTGATACAAAACAATGAAGCAATATAATGAAGGAGACAGTGCATGAAAGTCTTTCAATACTTAGGCGTGATATTAACACACGTGAATAAGTACTAACATATAGGCACTAATTGATTTATAACAACAATAATCACCAGTAACTATGAATAAAGAAGATAAGTACCATTGTACGCATAACCTTCTGTTAATTATGCACGTTACGCTAAGTCGTAGATTATGTGTGTTGGTATGTTGTGCCAACATTAATTAGTGTTTGTATATCAATCTCTCTTTGTCCAGTATCAAGATTTATCTGGATCGGATCGACTCCTGATTGTGTGTACCATATCAAATCTTGTGTTTTAGTGGCGCATTTCGATAAATGGAATTATTTGTTAAGATTACACCTGAATTGGGGTTTTGAAGAGATTTATTGCAGAAAAAATTGTTTGGATATAACAGTTGAGGTTAATATTAAGTTCTTTTTTACGTGTTCACTTAAAACTGCAGTACATGTCAGTTTCTTTATGTAATTTCAGCGTATTTTCTCGATTAATATTTATTGTGTCATGTTATATAATGTGGTAACTTAAACTTTGTGGTGGCAGTACGTTTCATTTAATTATGTTATCCTCTGAGACACGTGTCATTAGTCATTAATCTATGCTATAGAACAATCATAATAATTTTATCATAATCTTCGATTTAGTTGTCAAATTTAATGGCGGATAGTAAGAAATTTAGACTAATCTTAAATGGTTCTGTAATTCAGTTATCAAAATTATCTGCATATAATTCAGCGATTGTTTAACATTACATGTCACAGTATGTGGCAATTAACATACATTGTTGTATATGACTTAAATAAGCAACCAGATAACAGGTTATCAATATTACACTTTTAAGACGTGTCTTTAAGTCCACACTGCACGGCAACTTAAAAGGAATATTGCCTTCTTCTAAATTGGGATGCGCTTAAAATGTAAATTGAAATTTTCTTGACATTTAAGTCCAACGAGAATTACCACTTATTACTAAGAATGAATATAAAATGTTAAATGTGGCGAATGTTGTAAGTTAAAACAATAGACTAAGCTTGTATTTTGGCAATATGGACTTTTTTAATAGTGCTAGTTTTGCAACAAAGCCAATTTATTTCTCCTGTTATTGGTCATAAGCACATGCTGTTTGAATTGAGATAGGATTATCTTATTATGACACGCATCAGTTTTGTAATACAATCTTTATTTATTATTAATTTTTAGATGCGTTTCTTTATTCTCACGTAGATAAGACATGTTAATGTGTCACTTTATTGTCGTCGTGTGTTTTATTACACCTCATGCAGCGTCTGGATTAAGGTCTCATGGTACCAATTTCGGTTCTTTTTTCAAAGCCTGAGCAAATTGCGTACTTCGACAAATTATTTGCTTCACGTTTAACGCCAATCCACCAGATTCTCTCAACTGGTAGAACGTTAGGTTAACGGATGTTGGCTTTGTGCGTTCCAATCCTTATACGATATACGTACATGTATATATAAGCGCGGGGTATTTCATGAGTTTCTTACGGACGGCTAGTTCATATTGGTACATAATTAATATTTTCAGCTACGTTGTCTTTCATACGTATATTTACTATTTCGAAAGTTTTGAGGAAATGTTATGTCATGTTTACTTTATCAATACAAAAATAGAAGCATTAATCCGAAAGATTTTATACCAGTTTTACGATGATCCGGTCGCCTTTGCGGACTATGAGATCTTTCCCAAAACCACGACGCTCAGAATAACGATGATAGAAGGCGTGGAGTATGATGGCGAATGTAGAAAGTGCAATTGTTAGAAAATAGAAATCCCGCGATTGTAACTTTCGTACATTCAACAGTGCGTAGCAATGCCTATGCCGCGGCCATGATCCAGATTGCACTGGATTTGTAAGCCGACCATCCGGGTTCGATTGAATCCCGATCGCGACGGGTCATACCTTTCCATGAAAATTTGACAATAATGTTAAGTTGCCTGTGGAAGGGTTAAGTTAGTACTGGTTAGAATACAACTGAAAAATTGGCGATTAAGTTAACGGTGTCAAATTTTAATTCCAAACAACTAGATCGAGAAGACAAAGCGATGCTGCATGCAAATGAAGACTCATACCGAATATACTGTCATTAAAATCCTGGTGTCATTAATACGGCATAGTCATCGAATTAAACGTGCTGAGAACAATTGCAAAAAGCTCTCATTTGCGTCAAAGCAGAAAAACCTCGGGAACGTATAATAACGCGACCACTTTATGATTACATTGTTGTGTGAATAAGAAACACCTGTTTCATAAACCATATGTTACAACATGCATTATCTATAACTGATGTGTACATTTTATCTCGCCGCTATTTAAACAGTGAATTGGTTCCACGCTAGCGTCGATTACTCCGCTATGTGGGCTGATTCAAATTTAATGCGTTCCTTTTTCATGCATTTGAAACTCCCATCGTTTACCTGTCCATCCATATTTCCAATCAAAATTCAAGGTTATTCAATGTCTTTTAAGCTTCGTTTTACGTTCTAAACATTTGCTTCCTCGAGTATAATTCAATCTTAAGTCTTAAGATTTTATTTGGAAAGAAATTGGTAAACGGACCTTGGGTTTGTCAGGTTCGAATTCTTGGTTCTGCTCGTGTTCTCTTTGACGGTTTGGTCACCATCTTTGCGTCCGATGTCATTCATTCACCACCGCTGATCTGTGCAAATAATGAGGAAAAATTGTCATAAATAAAACGTCGTGATCAAATTTAACATTAATGTTTGTATTTATAACTCGTTTACGCGTTGTCAAAGTAAACATGAATATATAGCATTATTTTTTATAGTCGGATAATGTTCAGCTGTCGTACTTTATGTTAATTTACTTAAATAAATATGTTCATTTCGTGAGCAAATACATTTTTGTATATCTATTAAAATGGCTGAATTGGTTGAGCAATTGTTCATCAAAGCATATTGAAATTCTATCATTGCACGATGAGCAGTAACCGGATATTATTTCAATATTCAAGCCATCTCATTATAAAAACAAATTCTGTTCAGGCCAGTTTTCAATAATGCGTCTGTACTCCACAATAGGGACCCTATAGAACTCTTGTTTATCTTCAATAGTAACCAAAATATCGAGGCTATACCTCATTTAGTTATTTATGTTGCATGATATACTTTTTAGACCGAGTGAACTACTGCATAAGTTGTAATAATTATGCTCAGTAGCAGCGGCATAATGTCACAGCACTATTGTATAAACTATTTTCGAGGCTGACGGCGAACAGACGATGAAGGGAATTAATTCTGAAAATGATTAGTACTGAAAATATTTTAATACTGAAAACATTTAGTACTAAAAATATCAGGTGCTGAAAGTTCTGAAAATATTTAGTACTGAAAAAAGTTAGTACTGAAAACATTTCGTACTGAAATATATAGCACCACTCAATGAGACGTTTTTCCGCTATTATTTTCGATGTTGTGATTTTGTGGGACTACGTTTCGGGCAGTAACAATGTTTTAAATATCTAAACTGCATTTGGCTAAAGACAGCACCGACTATGAACGCAGCATCAGCGAGTGTTTCGACAAAAGTCTCTTCCAGGCGTCAGACGATTGGTCCTACCACACCTTTGGTTGATCTTACGGTGAGTCCGTGTGTCCCCTAACCTGGTTATCTTCCTTTGTGTGATATTATCGATTAAACACTGAGTTCGTGTGTCTCCTACCCTGGTTATCTACCTTTGTGTGATATCATCGATTAAACACTGAGTCAATGTGTCCCCTACCCTGGTTTAATATATCTACCTTTGTTTGATATCATTGATTCAACACCGAGTCCGTGTGTCCCCTACCCTTGTTTAATATCTACCTTTGTGTGATATAATCGATTAAACACTGAGTCCGTGTGTCCCCTAACCTGGTTATCTACCTTTGTTTGATATCATCGATTAAACACAGAGTCAATGTGTTACCTACCCTTGTTTAATATATCTACCTTTGTGTGATATCATCGATTAAACATTGAGTCCATGTGTCCCCTACCCTTGTTTAATATATCTACCTTTGTGTGATATCATCGATTAAACACTGAGTCAATGTGTCCCCTACCCTGGTTTAATATATCTACCTCTGTTTGATATCATCGATTAAACACTGAGTCCGTGTGTCCCCTACCCTGGTTTAATATATCTACCTTTGTGTGATATCATCGATTAAACACGGAGTCCGTGTGTCCCCTACTCTGGTTATCTACCTTTATGTGAAATCATCATTTTCGTCGGTTTCGTGTGTTAGTCCCTACAGTGATTATCTACCTTTGTTTGATATCATCAATTTTTACGTTCGGTCCTTGTATCAAATACCATGGTTTTGTACCTTTATAAAATATTATCGATTTTTTACGTGGGTTTCGTGTGTCCTATAACATGGTTATCTACCTTTGTATTGTAGTCGCAATTGTTTTTCCACCGAGTGTCCTCAGGTATAGTAAATATTTCAACGCAAATACCAGCTCAGCGAGCTTTAAGTTCAACAGTTACCACGAAACCGAAATAAAATTGCTTCTAAAGAATCGAGGTCCATAACATAAAAAATTGACTGAGTCGTTCAGAAGATTTATATTTATTCGGGTTTACCGTCATTTTTCAACAATTGTTCAGTTATATACGGCGGCAAGTTCACTTAACAAATTTTCCTGGACGAAACCGACAACTTCTCCACATGTGGAGGAATATCGACAGTTTATTAAATTTTCATGGAAGGGTATAACCAGCTGTGAATCGACCCCGTATCGCTGGGTAACAAAGCCTGAGCACTAACCATCGGGCCACGGCTGTGGCATTTGTTCAGTAGAGGCCAGCGCGAACTTTGTATTATATAATTACTAATGTACTATTTATGATATACAGTTACCCTCAAAACCTGGCCAAAATTCCTTATGTCTGATAACCTCGGTTCTCACAGAAGCTTTTGATAAAAAAATCAGAAATAATGGTACTTGGAAAATTGTCCGATTTTCGGGGAATTCCGTTTTTCTCTGGTGTTTTACTGTACATATAGATCGAAGTTCTTTTATCCAAGTCTTCACTAAGGGAGGAAATAATTGTCAATAAAGCGTTTATGTATGATATTGATCTTTAATGTACGTATGATTTCTGTAGCATCATGATCGCGGTATTCTGGTACCTGTGTATCAATCATCACATAGGGCTTAATTGGTTTACCTCACCCACCGATAGTTAATCACTCACTTGTGCCAATAAATGGAATACTAATTGGTGATTGATGTGTACAGAAAGTCTGTGATAATCTACTGTAATTTACGTATAGTAGGTACAGTGCAACCTCTCCAGAGCGGCCCTCTCTTGAGCGACAGCCTCACTTCAACAACAGCATGATTTTCCCAATGCTTGATTTAACTATTAACTCAACTTCTCTAGAGCAAAAACCTCTTAACAACAACATAATTTTGCTACTCCCAAAGACAGTTGCTTTGGAGAGGTTGTACTGTATTATCAATGTATATTGTGGTCAAAGGTGTGGATATATTAATGCCAATGTGAAATTCGAAAGAAATAAAAATCCTATAAATATTGTACAAAATTGATGTATTTGGACAAATCTGAAAAATAAACCATTTTTTCTCCAATTCGAATAATAATGCTCGGAATCTTAATGATAATTTAAAGGTTTTAAGTTGAACTTTTTATTGTAATTTGGATCCATTTTTAATGTTATTCAAGGCCGCGATAAGTAAATACAAATGTATGTTAATTATAATTGTAATCAAAGATATTGATTTTGCTAATAGGATAAAGATTGTTCAAATAAAAAAAATATGCAAATAGTGTAACTGTTATGATTAATTAAAATATAATCATTACCAATTAGTTTTAAATGCGAGTTTTGACTTTTATGTCAGTTTAACCACAGCACGGCTCAACGTCAATCAATACATAATCTAGTCAGTGTATTATAATGCTATGATATTATATGTTAATTTACTCATCATTGTACAATATCGTACTTAACAGGTGGAATTTTTCATATTATTTTAAGAAAGACAACTATCGTTAGTACTTAATGAGTCAAACGCGGTTGTTTCCCTTTATTTGCTTTGTTTTGTATTTCACGAATGCTTTCCAGATGCATTATACTACATATTGTTTCTACTTATGTTACTATTAGCACATGCGTAGAAATAACTCTATAATCATATTTGATACATAATTTATATACTAGCGTTAGAAGTGCAGGATTTGGAAAGAAAATCAATTTTCCCTACAAACGTGTATTTCTTTGTCTTAAACATACGGGAACTAATAGATCTAAACATAGATTTTGATCTAATTCGATGGCTCTGATTGGTTACATCCGCTTGCAGTTCTTATATTGACCAATGAAATCGCTGAATTATTTGGTGACTATTCTTGTATAATTATATTTGACTATTCTTGTATAATTATATTTCACTAGCCTGTGTTTGCTCAAGGCCAATGGCATGACTGTACATATACGCTGAATCAAGTTACTTGTTTTCTTTGAGATATTTTGTTACCTGCTGGATATGTTTTAACACCACTTTTTAGAAGTTGTGAGCATTCTTTGAAGTTCTTGGTAATATGTTGTTAGTTAATTGAATAAAGTGTTGCTGTTATTTTCTATTGCATAATTTGCAACTTGTAAGCAAGTGTTTCCAATTGAAGTTCTTGAATCACCTGTTAAATTAATTGTGCTTTGTGTCTGCTCTCTAAGTTTTATGTAAGTAAAGTTCTAATGCTTAGCGTTTGAAGTGTGAATTAATATTTCAATATGACGTGTACCTATCAATAAAAGATGCTCAAACAAACTTGCATCTGTTAATTTAGTAAAACTTTGTGTTAATCTTATTCATATTTTGAATTCATCCCTAGCTCTCTCAGTTATTTGGTCGTATGTATCAGTCTAACCTGTATACAAAGGCCGCCCATAGAAAGACAAAATATGGCCTTTATTGATAAGTGGCCTGTTTTTGGAGGTCATTTTCTTCTAAATAATCAATTATAGTTTTTCAAACATGAATGGCCTTTATTCACAGGATGGCCTTTATTCACAGGATGGCCTTTATTTACAGGATGGCCTTTATTCGGAGGTGACCGATATCACTGTGTTGTCTGTATTAAGAGGCCGCGGCCGTGGTCCAGTTGTTAATGCGCTTGACTCGTAACCCGGCAATCAGGGTTTGAAATCCAGTCGGCGAAAGTCAGTCAAGGCATACCCTTCTAGGTATTTGAAAAAAAAAACTGTCGATTTTCCTTTATGTAAGTGGGGAAGTTGCCGGCTCATTGTGAAAGAATAGGTTAGTACTGGTTAGAATACAGTCAAAGAAAATTGGTAAGGTAAATCGCCGTAACAGAACTATCGTTGACAACAGATAGCGTTAAACCCATTGGAACAAAACAAACACAATCATTATTATATATCCTTTAGACAAGACATTGCTGTCGTACTTTGATACCTCATTCCAGGGTGTATGTGTCACACAAAGTCGCATTATTATTTCGCCATGGCGCTTATTCCGCCACTTTTCCATCCCGTTATATTACATGGGCGAGATATCAATTTAAGCAACTCCCCGGACTTTTGCCACGGCTCCTGTTTGAATTAACCCCGCCACATAGGACCAATGTTCTGTCGCTGAGAAATAATACATTTTTTCTCTGGAGTGGCACCGACAGTCAAAGTTATTCGACAACTTTTCCAGCTTTTGCGTCAGAACAATTACCAGGGTAGAACAACCGACCTACGTCAGCTTCCCCACATGTGATGTTCTTCTGGCCTCCAGATGTGACTCGAACTAACAGCACTGAACAGCTGGTAGTGGTAAGTCACCCCCCCCCCCCCCAAAAGGCCATCATTCTAATATGTTATTGTGATAGAAAGAAATGGGTTTTATGTCCGAATACAATGTACTACAATACTAGTTTATTTGACAATACGACAGCATGATACAAGATAAATAATCGAAGAAATACTGCTAAGTAATACATGTACATTGCTAACCCCACCCATCACTAATCTAGTCTGCCTAGCGGTAAATAAACCATCATAGAGGGAGATACATCTCTTTGAAGCATGAAATATGCAATTATGCAGTCATGAATTCGATTTGTTTCTGGCGCATTTAAGACATTCACAAGTAATGCATCTGCTAATCTTGCATTGCGATATTGAGTTATAGCCAAATAATGTATTCTATTGTTTTATTAATACATATCAAGGTATAATTGCACAAAGCTGCCGATGTACAAAGCTGCCGAAGAATACATAACATAAAACTGTAGCTGCATTTAACTTCGTTGGTTTCAAATTTCGTGGATTTGCCATAATCGAACATTTCGTGTGTGCGTGGTTTCGTGGACATCAATATTTCGGATAGATACATGTTTCGGATACTTACATAATATTACGAACATCTTAATTCGTCGGCACTGATGTTCGTGGTTTAGCTCACCCACGAAATCCACGGAATTAAAAGTCCCACGAAAATTCGCGAAAATACAGTAGTAACAAAATAACACCAAAAGCAAACCAACACATGTGTATATATAATAACGATCGTCTTCGGGTGTTCTACACGACTTTGCTGATTATTTATGCAGAGACTATCAAATGTAGGGACAAGATTATTATAATATTCCTCTGTTGTGTTTGTTGCAGTGGGTTGAATGACGTTTTCAATAATATTTGAATATGGCGACTTGTTCACCTAACCAGCTTTCCTGGACTGTATTCTAACCAGTACTAACTTGAAGAAAATGAATGAAAAACGATCTTTTGGGTCACATTTTCATACTATTAGATACCTTTTTCTATGATAGATCCTTATTCATAGGTTTACTGGGTGTAATACATCAGTAAATTGGTGTTTAAAAGGCACCCATTCCTTGATTAGCCTTGATGACAATTCTTCAACTTAAAATATCTGTAAAAAAGGCGATTTACCGTTTTGATTATTTTCAGATTTATTTTCAAGCTGTTCACAGAAAATATCTAAAATGAATACTATTAGCAAGATTTAAAGGTAAAAATGTACCATCTTAGATAAGGTACAACATATCTGTCTTCGAAATAGGCCATTGAAATGTAGAAGGATGCAGTTAAATCATTGTGATTTGCCTAAGAACATTCCACTTTCGTTGTGAAATCTGTTATAAATATTCGTGTAATGTTGCGAGTCTAAAATTGTATTTATTTTGTATTCAAGTATCATTTACAAGAAGCTACTTCATGAACATCATAAATAAAAACAGTGCTACCTCTCCAGAGCGGCCCACACTTGAGCAACAACCTCCCTTCAACAACATCATACTTTTGCTACTCCCAAAGGGTATTGCTTTGGAGGGGTTGTATTGTATTCACGTTTATTTCTAAATGTCAAACATTTTCACAATATAAAGAAATAGAAAGGAGAGATACGACTTGATTACAATATGCTATTTATGGCATACCCTATGTAAAACAAGTATTATATTAAAATCGTACAACATTTGTGCAGTTTTGTGACAGTTGTCCTAGTGCACATGTACCAAGCAAATGTTTCACCACGTCAAACAAATGAATAACTAAACAGATAATTGTCGTCTGATTCGCACATAGGTTAAAGATGAAGATAAATTACAAGAACTGTGGTGCCATCAGAAGTAAATATAAGGCCAACCTTAAACAATATCTTGTTTCAATATATCTACATATTCACCAAAAACGACCCTACCTGACTTTTTTGGTCTCTATTGTGTTTTTTTTTCAATATATATCTTAAGATTTTGACAGGTATATTGGGTTCAATGTATAAAAAATAAATTGTAAAGAAATATATCCTATCTAGCCACTGAACATTACCTTGGAAGGGTAAACCAAAACAAATATTTAAGGACGGCCTTGGCAAAGAGTCGATAGAAGAGAATAGATAACTTGTCGATATTTTCCATGAGTTTACATTTCTCGTCGACACCCACGGTTGTTTAAACAGTGACATTTAATTAGTTTCCACTTTGTTAATTACCAGTATTTATTCACAAGCTGTTTGACAAAAAGTTTGACTTTTCATATCTGTCATTTCTGATGGCTTCTCTCTGGATAATTAGTAGATGTTTTGTCACGTTTAAGGCAATGTTAGAAACACGATGCTGAACGCAACCAGATATTTTCTCCTTCGCATTTCAGGCATTCAAAACTGATCATGAATTTTCAATTTAATTGGTATTAACAAATAAAATAAAACATTATGATCATTATATGATGTCTATACGATTGGCATAGGCTTTAGGCCAATCATTTTAGTGATGCTATGCCAATGGTGAGGCCACGCAGGTAGCTCAATAGGTTGTATGTCGGACTGCTGTTTTCCAGATTGTAAGTCGCCGGGAGCTTGGTCTCGCTAGCCATCGATCAAGTGCTCTACCGACTTGGCGTGAAGTCGAGCTTGTGAATCTTAACCTACAAATAATATACTGTGATTAGCTCTACAATCGGAAGGAAAAAAACGAAGCGTTATTCCTATCCGGGGGTCTCTCTTTTGGTCATTGCTTTAAATTGGTGCCCATTAACATAATGGCCTTAAAATTAAACTTTAAAATATATCAGCATAGTATGTTTTGTAAAAAATGTACCAAAATGACGAAAGACAAATCATACCTTGTAATTCAATAGTTTACACAAGACTGTCAACTATTTGGAACCTTGGTTTTTATACACCCGTTTGAAAACGGGTCGTATTATAGGAACACCCACGGCGGACAGGCGAGCGGGCGGCGTCCACAACGGTGTCCACTCTCTAATTCAAAGAGGTTTATTCGGATCCTCATCAAACTTGATGAAAATGTTTATGGCCATGAGATCTCGGTCCGGAACGATAACCAACCCAATTTTGAGTTATGCCCTTGACGCTTTGAAAAATGAATTTTGACGGGCGTATTTTGTGCCTGGCACTCTTGTTAAATCTTAATTAGTTCTGAGTAAGATTATAGTACGTTGACTGCGACGTCAAAATAAAATATTGTATTCCGTTCAGAGACTTCAGTTTATACTGACCTATTGATGCCAATCTTAAAATGTTCACTTGAAATTATACTTTGTGGTTCTTGGGTCAAGGTCATTAGTGCTAAAAATGGGTAAACGGTGTCTGTCCAACAAACTGTTTGTTTGCATCTCTTTGTTGCTTGCTTTTAATTCCAATCTGCTCTGCAAAAAAAGGCATACCATCACAAACTAGTGCAGTAAGTTTAAAATGGCGATTTTGATACTTCCTCCTAAGTCATAAAGGGACCACAACCCTTTGAAGTTATGAATATACGACCTCGTTTTGTTCTATCTTTGGAAACACAAAGCAAACATTGCGTTTTCAATGTTCTTGAATTATTCACGAATAACGGTTATGCAATATTTATGTTTTACTATATGGAAGTGTTCGCATGGGAGTAGGCAAAAAGCTTTAACTGAAACAGAATAATGAGTTATATTGCTGATATATCTAAACATTCACAGCGCTTTTATGATCTTTCTACTCTAGATCTCGATCTTTGTTTGGCGGGGAGAATAAG
This sequence comes from Lutraria lutraria, assembly GCA_964023205.1. NCBI lineage: Eukaryota > Metazoa > Mollusca > Bivalvia > Venerida > Mactridae > Lutraria > Lutraria lutraria. Next base: position 11,559,384 of record OZ026851.1, on the reverse strand, counting down.
AGACCAAATTAAGGCATTTTTGTTGGGTAATTAAACCGTTAAAAATGTCACATCAACTTTTGTTATTTTTTTCATGGCCCAATAAAGTTTTTCATAGCCTCATAAAAATATCCTATTTCATATATGTATCTATTGTTTAAAGACCCATTCGACGAGCCGAGTTGAGATGTATACTGGAGAACCGGGAATTAATATTCCTACACGCTTCTTTTAGTTCTTTTCCTGGTTCTTTAGCGTGCCAGGTGAAAAGCACACCACTAGTTTCCTGCGATTTTCTTAACCTTAAAGTACTTGGTTCGGTAGTTAAGAACGGACCATTAAAAAAGTGTCCCTGAAATATTGAAAGGATGTAGCCGAGATAAGAACCAAGACCTTTCATTTAGTAGTCCAATGGGTTACCACTAGACCATCGATCATCCTACAATAAAATGTAAGATGACTGTTTTTTGTAAACGAGTGTTTCTATTGAAACTTCTTGACGATCACCGTTGAAGTTGATCTTCTCCTGTGTAAGTCTAATGCTACCGGAAGAATGACCAGATGGCCCCTGTAGTACAATGCAATTAGTAACCAGATTGGGCTCAATATTGATACAAGCGCACATTGTTTACACAGTATTGTTTAGTGTTGTGCGGTAAATCATCAATTCTAAGAGTTTTGTTGGAACATGGTGCATCGGGTCAAACATTCATTGCCGTAAAAGATACATACGAGTTTATAGCTTACGTACTTGTAAAGAAGTTTTATTTGAAACTCAGTAATCTGAACAGAGATTTTCTTTTTTTGTATTAAATTTTAATCTACAGTATTTTTTATTTACTATTCCACCTATAATTATTATTCTTGTATTTACAAGATACATGGAATTTTCAATTATATATAAATGACAAGTTCTAAATATAACTACAAAAATGAAATAGTTAATGTAACAATTTGAATGTGTTCCTAAAGTTTATTTCAGAAAATAATATATATGTATTGCGGACTTATTTGTTAAGATTTTATTTTTTAGTAATATATTTTATTCAAAAGAAAAAAAATCATGTTATAAAAAATCCAAACATTTGTAATAAACACTTATAGATTAACTATTAATAATATGGGCGAAAGATCTATATTTGGCTTAAGTTGTATGGTTTAGCACGTAACAACTTTGTCTCGCTTGCACAAACAGCTTCCAAAATAATAAAACCTTTGACACGCTGCTTTTATCGTAAATAAATTTTACATTGATCTCACCGGGCCTCTAGCCCATTGTCGAGACACAAGATTTATTTTGCAAATACCTATTGTCTTATAATTTTCTGTAATAATTATCGGAAAAGTCACACACAGTATGGGTCATGATGAGGAAAATGGATTGTCAGCAAAACAATCCAGAAATCAGAAAGTGAACATTGCGTTCGGTCTATGTTATGTTATGCTATGTTATGCTATGCTATGCTTGTAATGTAATATTAAGAAGTGGTGAGTAAACCGGTGTTTTGCCTGTGTTATGTTCGAATTAAAGGTCTACTTTTACTGGAAATTGGCCATGAATCGGATTAGCACCGTTAAAAATAAATGGTGTTTTCAACTTATAAAATGACGTTACATACAATCAAATATACTGGTAATTTGGCTTCCAAAATTACCAACCCTGTAACCATTTCAAGGTTTTGCACGTAATGAATGAACCGTAGTTGCTCACATAGTCTTTAAATAGATCACATAAACACGCCTCATAACGAACAAAATGTTGGATAGATTTGACGAAAGTCTGTTGCAGTTTCTTTTGTATTGTAATCTTTGAAGCTTAGACTGACTCTTACATTGACCCAATCTTTACCTAGTGATAGGTGAACAAGTGAACAACCTGTAATAAAATGTCCAAATGATTAGGATATCTGATATGAAATGTCTTTTACTGCTGCTACAAGGCTGTTCTGTGCCGCAAGACCTTTCACGAGATTATTCAACATTTCGCTCGTCAACAGATGCGTTACTGTCAAGTTTTATAACATCAATTAATCTTTCGTTTGTTCACTGTTGTTCCGACTAGAAGAATAATGAGGTACAATATAATTAGTACTTTTTGGTTTCCATTGCATCACGCCTACAACTTATGTTAATCCAACTAGCTCATATCCATGTCTTACAGTGCCATTGTTTATTATATAATGAATACTTCGTCATATTTCCTATCAACATATGCTCTTACTTCAGAAATGGTCGGTAAAGATAAGTTATCATTCATATAAAATGAAGACTATGTTTTCTTAGACACGTGCAAGCAATAAGTAAGTTATTGGCTGAAGGTTTTTGGAACATACAGTAGCGGTATTGTTCTATCAGGTTCGCTTGATTACCTGAGCCATACTTTTACTTACTACCACTTCTTGTATAGTGTTACATTTCATAAAAACGTGCTTTCCTGTTCTTTTGGACATGTTTGTATAATATTATGATAATACATGGATAGTGATATATTGCAGTCTGCTAATTGACATTAATTGCAATATAATTACGTGTTTCAGTCGTCGTGATATAGTGATGTATATATGAATCATTGTTTTGTTATTTTAATAAAATGTGGTGTAAATGGTGATTATGGTGTGACACATACGTGTTCAAGTTTGATTTTACCAGTTCTATCCAACGTGTGGATTATAATAATTTGGTTAATTTGGTTATAATTTGCCTACGATTTGGCGTTTTGAATTGTTTACTATGACCGTATATCGAGCTCTTTCTGGTTTACAGTATAAAATACAGACATTCGAATACAGTAAAGAAGTACAGAATTATAACCCTCATCGATGTACAAAGTGTTCTTCTTGACTAATGATTTACTGTGAAATTCAAATGACATACATGGAAAGTAATGGGTTACAATGTCGGAAATGGTTACCACAATACATAAATTGTCATTAAATAAAACAAGTTTTAATATATGTTCAAAGCATGAATGGAATAATATATTGAAATTGTACGTTCTTATCATTATTTAGTTGTTGTAAATACATTGTTGAAGAATTTTGAAGAAACCGTGAACTTTCATAAAAGACTTAAGAATAAAGAAAACTTTTTCAAGAGGATCCCGTATCCGAAACACGAACCAGATACAGCATCTATAGACAAAGATGATCAGTCTAGAAGTGAGAGTGAAAGTGATACGAACAATAAACAAGCCATACAAGACCAGGTTTGTTTAACATTTGTGTATTGTTTCCTTTAAATTCAATGGTGTGATTTTCAGTACGTGGCTGCCACCGAAAACGTCCCTTTGCTCACTTGAATTCTTCCCTGGTTGTTACAGACTTATATCCAAATCCGATCCAATGAACAGTTTGTTTGTTGCTGTCGTCTTTTTTTTGGTATTTTTGGTGTAATCGCTACGGGTCATTTGATGTTGGAATGTAATCGCCGTGTGCTCCTTTTCATCCATTGGTGACGCACTGTTGTCATGAGTTTAAGACGTTCGAATTTGATGGTAAATCTATAATGTTCTTGGACTTGTGTATTTTTTTCTTACAGAACATGAACAATATCGTTTAGATATTCCAGTTGAAGACAAATCATAAACTTGTGTTAATTTGAGTTATTCGTACATACTATTCATGTATCTCTTGTTGTTTAACCTCCACTCTAAATAACTTCTTTGTATCAAAACAAGGTTCCCAAGGAAATTAAAGAGACTGATTATTAGATTACTAGGTTACTTCTTAGTCAGGTAATCAGATGGGTGTGAAGTCAAACAATTGCCAATGGTTTCCATTCGATAACTTTAATTTAGATTGCTGCCAAACTTGGGTCGTTTCAGATTATTTCGGAGCCCTAGCTGATATGGGATTGTCGTGTTTCTTGTTTTCTCACTTGGCTAATGAACTCCAAACAAGATTCACTAACCTTGATGATATCGCTTTATAACTGATAGACATCAACAATGGGTTTAAAAACACTTCACTGTTTAATTCGTATCGAAGTTGCTGAATTAAGTCTTTTCACAGTTTCCAATGCTGCGTTGTGACTCTGTGTATAAATACTGTCCATAACATCACCTCCAATCTGCTAACGATTTACCAGGTATGTTGTACCTTACAAAACCATGTAGATAACATTCTAGCAATACTTCCTGTCTTCTTCGAATCCTGTTTTATGGCTTCAAGCGTTATGGCCATCGCGATACTGTATTTTCATTTATTTTCGTTGGGCTCAATTTTCGTGAATTTTACTAAAATGGCTATTTCGTGGGGACATAAATTCGTGGATTTTGAATTTTGAAATGAAATGCATTATCTCTGCATTTAAATTCGTGGGGATTTGATTTCGTGGATGAGCCGACCAACGAAATCCACGAAATTAAATCCCCAACGAAAATTAATGATTCTACAGTATAACATTGCGTCGATTGTTTGTTTCCATATGATTTACTTTCTTTTAGTCTGCATTGCACGAAATTCAAGTACGAATAATATTATGATTTATTTTAATAACCAACTCTTTGTTTTGTGGAAACAAACGTTTATGATTTAAAGATCGACTATTTTCACGAAAATTAAATCTCGCAAAATTAATTTCACTTAACAACCATATGTAATAAAAATGTATATGTCGCAATTTTATAATTTTATCATGGCACGTGTCTGGATATTGCTTCAAGTTGTAGATGCTGGTTATAGTACATGGAAATCCACCTGTATAATGTATGCTATGTAACCAATGTTAATTATTATTATCAGATACATACCGTGTTTGTCTGTATGGTAATCACGCCTTGGTTCTTTTATTTATATACCAACATCAAGCACATTTTCATGTTAACTGTTTACCGCGTTTACAGGTGTCGCATGCACTGTTTGCGTGGCACTATGATGTTTGTTTTTGTTTGTTGGAATTGGACTTTGCCAAATTTCTCAGCAGTGGGTCAGTTACATAAAACAGACGATTTTTCTAACGTGAACGTTCAGGTTGCTAACTTGTACTAACCCGTCCCTACACATTCCCAAGGTGACTGCCACATTTCATAACATGTAGATACGAGAGTACGAATGACTCTAAGTGTCAATTCTTCAAGTTGTAATCGTTGCAATCTAATTCATATGTACTGTTTTCTGAAAATCGGCCGAGAAATTATTCTTACCGGCGAAACCAGTTCAATTTGCAACATTCAAGAAATACAGATGTTTCATTAAAAAGGTGTCGTAGAATATGACTTTCTGTTTAGAATCTAAAATATCTGCACTACTTTTGGCGTGGAATCTCACATTGAATGAATTTCTAGAATTTCATCTTGTTCACTTAAGTTGGTTAGGGGCCACAATAAAAGTCACCAATTAAGGGAAATATGTTTAAATGAGCGGTCGTCTATTAAATCCACTTACTCCAATTCATCAATGTGTAATGTTAATTAACGAACGCAAAATTTTGTAATTGCTAGATACAGTACAACCTCTCCAGAGCGACCCTCTCTTGAGCAACAACCTCCCTTCAACAACAGTATGATTTTACCACTGCACGATTTAACTATCAATTTAACCTTTCTAGAACAACAACCTCTCGGCAATAACATAATTTTGTTACTCCCAAAGGATGTTGCTTCTGAGAGGTTGCACTGTGCACTTATCGTAACACTACTTGTGTTTAGGGGACAGCAGACGGTTATACTTCATGGGGTCCAAAAACTATAGCTCATTATATCCATATTTTACTTTCTCCTTTTTATTGAAATGTTTCAGGGTTTTAGCCGGAAAAAATAGAATCTTCACTTTAAGTATCATACTTGCACTAATAGCAAATCTGACGGCGACTTAGTGCACTGGATTTGTACCCCGGCGGTCCCTGTTCGATTCCATGTCGCGACAGGTCATACCTCCCATGATCTTTTAAAGTGAATCGGCCGCTGTATATAACTGAAAAATTGTTGACAAACGGTGTTAAGCCCAAATAAATGAACAACACTAATACATGTATCAATTCACTATGAGCGTGCTTGATTGCGTATATGATATGAAATGCATATATGCGACTTTTTAAAATGCTGACAATGGTGTTTTCGTGAGAGCAGCAGCTGGGATACGATATTTTATTTCTGTGTTTATACGTCCTCCCGAACTGTAGACTGTATTTATTGTTTTATTTCTTATCATTTATAACTCGACTTTATTTGTCTTTTAGGACATGACAGACGCTCTCGAAGTTAGAAACCTTTCCCATGACAATATTTCATTGTGCAAGGTGTATAGAATGACTTTAAATCGTTGATAAATATCTTAATGACCAGGTTTATATGACACAGGCTTATTGTGTTCCAGACACTTATCACTATGTTATGAAAACTGTAAGATATAATTTGGTAGTTAATATATATCTAGAAGGCATCTTACGAGTCTCTATAATGATTGTTCTTTGCATCGGGAGTATCAGCAAATAGCGCAATTTCACGTATATACGTTACTGTCAAACCTTTGTCCTCCTCTGAATAAAGGCCACCCTGTGAATGAATGCCATCCTGTGAATAAAGGCCACCCTTTGAATAAAGGCCATCCTGTGAGTAAATGTCATCCTACGAATAAAGGCCATCCTATGAATAAAGGCCATCCTATGAATAAAGGCCACCCTTTGAATAAAGGTCAGTCCTTTTAAAACCGTCATTGATTAATCAGAAACAATGGGGGGGGGGGGTAATCAGTTATAAAACCATCACAGTCAAATTAATGGGGTCTGAGTCTCCCATCTACTCCCCCCCCCCCCGGCTCCTAAGGGGTATTGAATGTGTGTGAACATCATTCAATGAAGGCTAAGTTTCATATCAGCTTTACAAAAACCGGGCTTAGTAATTAATGCCGATGCTTGCTCTTAATTAGCGAATTTCACGTGTTAATGTTTTAAGTGTGTAACAATTACTGAGCACCTGGTGTTAATCTTGTTAGACCCGTAGTAAATGACATTCTTATTTTGATGAAGTAGAAATTCCAGCTTTTACAGCCAGCTACTTGATGTGTCAAGTTCATAAATATTGGATTTAGTTTTTTGTCTACATTACGGTAACGAGATGTAGTTGTACGGCATGTATATATTAACCAACGATAAAGCACGGCTGGCTGTTCTATATAACCCATTCGGTTGTAAATTTGCAATTATACCGGTCAATGACGTCACAGTAGAAACGTTTTAGTACAGTGGAGTAAAATGTAAGAGCCAACGGACAGGCATCGGTGTAAAAGGTGCTTGATATTTTTAGCTCACCTGATTCATCAGGTGAGCTTTTAGGATCGGTGAATGTCCGGCGTCCGTCGTCCGTCGTCCGTCCACAATTAGTTTGTTTACACTCTAGCAACCGCAACTCTTTACGAATCTTGATTAAACTTGCTCACAATGCTTATGGTCACAATGTCTCGGCTAAGTTCGATTATGGGCAAAATCTGATAATAACTTCTAGAGTTATGGGCCCTTGAATTACAAAATTTGCTATATTTAGCTTGTTTACACTCTAGCGCCTTCATTTATTCACCAATCCTGATAATATTTTCAGTAAATGTGTACAACCAAAAGATCTTGGACAAGTTCGATTATGGGCAATATCGGACCAGAACTTCAAGAGTTATGTGCCCCTGACTTAGAACATTTACTATATTTGAGTTTGTTTACACTCTAGCGCATTCATTTATTCACCAATCCTAATCATATTTTTAGTAAATGTGTATAACCAAAAGATCTTGGACAAGTTCAATTATGGACGGAATCGGACCCAAACTTCAAGAGTTATAGGCCCTTGATTTTGAAAATATGCTATATTTTAGCTTGTTTACACTCTAGCGCCTTCATTTATTCACCAATCCTGATAATATTTTCAGTAAATGTGTATAACCAAAAGATCTTGAACAAGTTTGATTATGGGCAATATCGGACTAGAACTTCAAGAGTTATGTGCCCTTGACTTAGAAAATTTACTATATTTGAGTTTGTTTACACTCTAGCGCATTCATTTATTCACCAATCCTAATCATATTTTTCAGTAAATGTGTATAACCAAGAGATCTTCGACAAGTTCGATTATGGGCGGAATCGGACCAGAACTTTAAGAGTTATGGGCCCTTGACTTTGAAAATTTGCTATATTTTAGCTTGTTTACACTCTAGCACCTACATTTATTCACCGATCCTAATAATATATTCAGTAAATGTGTATAACCAAAAGATCTTGGACAAGTTTAATTATGGACGGAATCGGACCCAAACTTCAAGAGTTATGGGCCCTTGACTTTGAAAATTTGCTATATTTTAGCTTGTTTACACTCTAGCACCTACATTTATTCACCGATCCTAATAATATATTCAGTAAATGTGTATAACCAAAAGATCTTGGACAAGTTTAATTATGGACGGAATCGGACCCAAACTTCAAGAGTTATGGGCCCTTGATTTTGAAAATATGCTATATTTTAGCTTGTTTACACACTAGCGCCTTCATTTACTCACCTATCCTAATCATATTTACAATGAATGTGTATTACCTTATGGTTTTGGACATGTTTGGTTATGGGTGGAATCGGACCACAACTTCAAGAGTTATGGACACTTGGATTAGAAAATTTGCTACGTTTTAGCTTAACAGTATTATACCTTCATTGTTGGTTTTGATCTCAAAATCTACGTAAAAATGAGTTTTACAAGATGGAAACTATATTACCTGGTCATTGATTGTTGGCCTTGGTTCTCAGGTGAGCGATAAAAGGCCAATGTGGCCCTCTTGTTTGTTGTTGTGATCGATATAATAAATAATTTTTATGTTCCCATATTTAATAAGTTGATATGACTGGGCAGCAAAGTTTTCTTTTATTTCTTTAACAAGAAAATGTTGTTAAATCAAACGAATGTGTGAGGTTCGATATGTTCTTTATAGTTCTGTAACTTGGCAAGTTAATCAACGGAATGTCCTGGTAATAATTTTCTGAGAACTTCCAATCTTTTCCACAAATTTCAAAGCGAGATTTACGAGTACTTATTTAGTACAAGAAAACATGTCGATGATAAATAAGAACCGGAGAATTATTGTCATGTGTGGTGCTGTGCAGTAATTGTACTATTTTGTTGTCGAATTGAAACGTGAAACAATGTTCATAATTGATTAAGTTTCTAAAAAGATGTTCATTTTACGTGTTATATAATTATGATGTTTATAATTGGTACACAAGCATTACCGAACCCAGTACCGTATTTAGGCAACCAAAATGATGCAGCGTGTTTCGATGCTTTACATCGGGACGATAAAGATGAGGAAACTATTTGAAATTTGGAGAAGGGGTATAAATGCCTGCTTCTCTTTTATCTTTCTCTCTCCCCTCTCTTGGGCGGCCCTTAAATGACCACAGCTGTCAGATGGGCCGTTGAACAACAGATGCACAAACAACTGGTTACGTAATATCTTTAAATGATCCATTGAAAGAAAAACAAAATGACGTCAAATCTATACGGCGATGTTTTTCAGTGCTTGGTATGGTCTCAATGAGTATTGGACAAGAGTTGAAGATGTCGGTAGACCAGACCACAACGCCATGGACGATATTTTGCTTATTTGTATTTAGTGAATCCACATTGCTTAAAACTGTTCTTTATCATCAGTGATATTGACGTACAAGAGGAAAAACCCTCTCTCATGTAAGAACCAACGTCACATGAATAAACGTTATCATCGTTCTAAAAATCAAATACAGTCAAAGTTGTGAACAAAGGTAACCTTTTGTAAAGACAAAACATGGCCTTTATTGACAGATGGCCTGTGTATGGATGTCGTTTTGTTCTAAAGTGCCAATGTCGGTTTTAAAACGAATGGCCGTAAAACACAGGATGGCCTTTATTCGGAAGTGGCCACTAACACAGGTTTGACTGTATCCGTGTCTAATTGGTTGTTTCTGAGCACAGTCCTGGAATTGGCAATGATGTAGCAGCACTTTATGAATAGTTCAATATCAGGTAGAAAAATGTACTCGTTTTTATTTGAACGTCTAGTATGTTTTAAGAGTACATATTTATTTAATATACAGTTAGACGTATCATAAATTATGTGATTACATAAAACATTGTCGCAGCTGAAACCGATGACATTTCCACAATTAATTAGTTCACAAAGTACATAGCAGTCTCAGTTAATACATAATACACCATAAAACGCCTAATTGCATCGTGATTATGTCAAAATAAATATTCTGAAAGTACATTTTATCTAATCTAAATAAGTTAGCAGCTGAGACGTTAAGGTTACGTGAAGTTTAACATGAATCATAAACAATGTAGAAAATGTTATAGTTATTTCTTAGCCAGGTCGAAATGCTGCTTCTGTTTGTGTTATTACTGTCGATGTTGCTATTTACCGTTGTTGTGTTGTACTGTTGTATTTTAACATGGTATTTCACTGTACGTTGTATTTTACTGCTGTTTCCATTGCTACTGCTGCTGCTGCTACTGCTGCTGCTACTACTACTGCTGCTGTTGTTGGTTATTGTTTAAGAGTTTGGCTTTGACCATTGAAAGTTAGCCCGATTTGCGCATCTGAATTTTCCCATTAACTGGGGTGCTATCTAGTACAGCTCCTACCATCCATTGAACTCACACTTACATGTTGGCATTAATTAGTGTATATCTCATCATTCATCGATGTCTCAAAAACGATTTCCAGTAATTCGTCTGCATCCCGTTTGATATGCGTACGATTGATATTTTTCATATGATGAATAAACACAGTTATTAGGCGTAGTTTTTACCAAAGAACCAAACATCTTGACACCTGTTGTGTATTCCAAAACTATTTTTCTCCTTGGAAGATTGATCGCTGTGAAGCATCGCAAACAGCTCGTGGAACGGTTTAAACTTCAAAATTGGCAACATAAATTGTATTGTTTGGCAATCGCCATTTTTTTCTTGGAAAAGGAAGCAATTCTGGTATTATTTACTTAATTGCAGACCTTCGTTTTTTTTGAGAATTTCCCGCGATTTATTAATCTGTTTTTCTCCTAAAAATCAGAATTAATGCGAAATTTTGAGAAGAAAACACTGACAGCAGTAATTTGATATGAACTCTTAACAAAATGTTTGGCTTTTAAAGTAAATTAAACTGTAAATGTATTTGTTATTTTGACAATATAATCCATTTTATCACGTGCGAAATAATAGCGAGTAGGTTTGTTCAAATTGGACCAAATGCATTTTTATTTCCCCACAGGGATTGGTATATATTTTGCCATCCCACAGGGAGCCGTAGATATGATTATTTGAACGAACACATTGTTGCTTCTTATTATAATGCATATTCAAATACAGTTGAAACTTTGTATAATTATTAAAGATTGGTTGATTCGTGGCATTTTCTTGAATTTCATTGGTTGATTTATGCCAACGCTTGTGTTTGATTGGATGTTTTATGACTAATTATTGTATTTGATTGGATGAATATGTAATTTTCTTGTAATTGATCAGTTGATTCGTGACATATTCTCGTATTAAATTGGTTAATTTATGACATATTATCGTACCTGATTGGTTAATCCATGACATATTTTTGTATTTGATTGGTTAATTCACAACATATTCTTGTATTTGATTGGTTGATTTTATGACGATTACTTGTACCTGATTGGTCGATATTGGGCATATTTTCGGACTAGTGTCTGATTTGTTGGTTTATATCGTATTATTGTATCGGATTGGTTGCTTTTTATAGTTTCTATGTACCTGATTGGTTGGAATAAGGCGTATTCTTGTATCTGATTAGTTGATTTATATCGTATTACTGCACCGGATTTTATGACGACCGTATAATCTATTAGTTGACTAATTATGTATTCTTGTATCTGATTGGTTGGTCTATATCGTATCTATATTTGTACATGATTGTTTTGTCTATTCCGTGTTTTGTACCTGTTTCCTTCCATGTGACTTAGTTTGTTCATCACTTGAAACTGATTAGTTAAACTCTAAAGAAACACTCACATGATTGAAGCGTAAACGAATTCTTACTGGTTGAAAACAAGTTAATGCTATTTCGTTGTCATTTAAGCGTGACATCTAAAAAACAATGCGGCTTATGTTTGAATACAACTCTTCCCGTATTAAGATTTATATCTGATAAAAACACAACTACAATTGGTAATATCCGTTCTTGGACACGAACAAGACTGTTATTGGTAATCCTAGCTCACGTATTTGTGATAACGTGTCGACAATTTCCGTATTTTTACGGAAACGACCGAGTGCAATTTATATATCGTCGATATTCATCGGCATTTTCCGTAAATCATTATGGAAGTGTTTGAATTCCGCAGTCAACCTTTTCACTCAAGAAACGTCCATTACGCTGAATGCCGCCCAATCATATAATTATTCAGGGTCCAAAGGTTGCCAATAACATTAGTGAGTGGACAAGCATTAGCACTTAGAATTATTAGCCGCTGGATATTTCATTTGTTAAATACGTAGTGTCCTCGTATGTTCCTACTGTATACATCAGTGTAGTAGGGAAATAACACGTCATTAAGTCATATTTATTATATTGCTTCTGAGGCATCGGTGGTCCAAATAAGCCTGGAAAATTTAATAATGTACAATGTACATAAAGCTTTATGTTAGAAGTGCTCTACATAGATGCTCGTTACTAATTTAATAAAAGCTGGTTAAGGCCGCCCTAAAAATATTCCATTGTTTACTGTCCTTATTTCTTAGGTCAATGTTTGAATGTTCACGGACGTTATATTACCCTATATTTTGTATGTACCGATTTTTTTTTTTTTTTTTTTTTGAGGAAAATGGTTAAGCAAACAATCAAGAAGACTTTTAGTGTGTGTCGAAGTGTAAAAGGTGGCCCGTTTGCTCAAGTTAGTGATCATATAATATGTCGGTTCCTCGAGAATTCCTTATAACCGTGTGGTACTGCATTAGCTTTTTTGCGTGGTTAAGAGTCTAGTTTATGTGTTATTTATTTCTTGTCTGTCAATCTTCAATCCTCATCATAGAATGAACAGTATTGGAAATACTGGGTCGTTAAATTCTTGATATTGACAAGCTAGCATGTTGAATCACTATGGCAACTTAACTGTAGATATTACGTAAAAATATTGTCATATCCATTTATGATTTAGGTCTCCTGTGGAGAAATTGTCCTTAAGGCCAGTCCTTAAGAAATGTTGGTTATAAGTTACGCTGCCCATACGTTAACTGTGATTTGGTTGGTAGGCATTTATGCTTATACTGAAAACGGAAAGTTGAGTTAAAGAACGAAAAGCTGAAATATAGAACGGGAAATGGAAATAGAGAACGAAAACCAGGAATAAGGGTCGAAAAGCTCAAACTATGAACGAAAAGCTAAAATAAAAAATAAAACGAAAAATTAAAATAAAGAAAAAAAATCTTACAGAGAGAACGAAAAGAAGAAGGATAGTATGAAATAAAGAAAGCAATCTGGAATAAAGAACGGAAAGCTGAAATAAAGAACGAAAAGCTCTAATATAGGATGCAAAGATCATCGGAAATAAAGCACCAAAAACTGAAATCAAGCGACAAAAGCTTAAATAAAGAATAAAGGAAAGCACTTGTCAAAATCTCCATTTCAAATGAGTCTATCGCGTAGATGCAAACAGTGTGTGCGTGTGAGAGAACTTTATAAGTTTGTATTTAGTATAAATGAGTGTATGAATGGTTTGTGGCAAAATGTATATGGTTGTATCTTGTACTTTTTTTTACTTAGTGCTTTGTTTTTCGTCTATGAAACAGCAGAGTGGTGTACATTCGTTTGAATTGACTTATCATGGCACAAACAGCATGAAAATAACACATTTTTGGCCAAGAAACTGATTGGCAAATTGACATAAGAATTTTACTGAACATTTTCAGTTACATCACGCCAATAATTAACGTTGGAAACATCGATTTCTCCGTTTTACTCATAATTATAGAGGGACTTGGCTCCAGATTTATGATTTTACAATCGAAATGGTTGTTCTTGAACTATTTTTGCATACTTCATGAATTGTTCATGAAATGTTCGTGAAGTAAGAATAATTATTTGACAGTGTAATAATAACCACAATTTTATACTAACCTGTTAATCCCCGCAAAAGTAATTCATGAAGTCATATTTATTTCTTGCACTATTGTTGCTTACTTCGTGAATAGTTCATGAAATATGATAATTATTTGACCGGGGCTATGTAAACATTACTAACTCCGAGTGGGTTACAGTCAGACTAGTGACATCACAAGCAACACTAGCCCCTGGCTGCTATGAGTTCAACTCCCTCGACTTAGGTCTTCCTGTGCAGTTAAAATTGACAACCTAAAAAAATACCACTGACTGTATGTACTACGTTGACCTCCAATTCAGGAAACTTAACCCATTTAAAAGTGACTATGCCTAATTTAATGAGCGGAATGGCTATTGAGAAAATTAAATTTTGTTTCGTTTTACTACAACACTTTCAACAATGTGTGAATCATAACTTAGCTGTGAGTTATTCCATAAAATACTATCTTAACACACATGAGGGGTTAAACAAAAGTTTCATTAAACTAAGCGCTTCCGTTCCAAAGATATTACAAAAGTCCACGTTTTTTTGGATAACCCCTCGTATGTATGATCTGATTTTCACGTTTACGAATTACCAATACAATGAAGATGCACAAATGTTACTAAACTCTAGGGAACCTTTTGTTAGTTATACATAATTAGGATATTCTCTGATGCTGATCCGGAGATGAGCCTCTGTATTTTATTGATGGATGGTAAACATAACTGGCTTATGTACACCATGGCGTAATTCATAACAGTTCAACAACTTGCAAAAACGGAAAACCTATTAACCTTCACAAGTCATCTAGACGTTCGATACAATGGTTAAGCATGCTATTCATTTGTTTGTGATATATAGTTTAGTTAGGCCAAGCAAAGCGTGAGTATAATATACCGTGTGTAACATGTGCTATCAAACCTGTAAACAAAGACCACCCTTTGGGAAGACTTGTTGTGGCCCTTATTGACAGGTTGCCTTTAATTGGGGGTCAATTTATTCCAAGTAGTCAATTATCTTTTTTTAAAGAATATTCTTTATTTACAGGGTGTCCTTTATTCAAAGGTGACCGCTAACACAGGTCAGACTGTAGTTTATTAATACCGAACCGATATGTATTTCGGGATTAAGAAATCTTCTAGTAGTCTAACAGCTCATCTCCAACACAAGAATGACTATTTCACGCATTGTAGAATGGTATGGTGTGTATATATAAGCGGTACAAATCGATGCACTTTAAATTGAAACACTACGCATGATTTTACATATAAGTATGCCTGCCGCGGCATCGTTTCCTCCGAGTACTACTTCCGGTCATTATCTTGTATTGATCACGTGTTATCATTGTTTACAACCGTTACCATGGATACTTACTGTTTATTAACGTGATAACGCCTTTAATATTCCTGAAAATGATGTTGGATAGTCAGCTTTGTCACTCCTTTTTTGTCTCTTCATCTGAGTCATTACATTTCCATTTTATATCTTGTATTGCCATGACAACGGATTAACTTTTTCTCTTGGCTTGATTCAATATATTCAAACAATTTTAATAAATGACTAAGACACACACATGTAAATAGCACGGCCTTATACATCACCCATTGTGCGGTCCATAAAGGGTGAATACACGCCTGTAAAGTTGACATTTTTTTCTCTTATTGCGAATCTTATTTGCTCTTTGATAAAAACAAAAATTGATCCTTACTATGGTTTCTCTATCGTATCAACTTCTTAATAGGTTTCTGTGTTTGAGTCGATCGTCTGTTTTTTATTGATAAACTCTAGGAAATAATGTGAACGTCGAATTTGTAACTGACAGTTAAAACGAGGCGCGAAATAAGGCCAGTGCAAAAATTTGAAAACTTTGGTATAAGCATTGGAATGTTATACATAGTGGGAGCAGAATTAGTGGCTGCCGCTGAAAAAAAATGTGAAGTTCAATTATAGGAGGAATTTGAGTTGTTCGTTTGTAGCTTGATTGGATTAAATTTCTTGTTCGAAAACATGTTTCTTACATGAGAGTTTAGCCCTCGAGGGTGATCGTTATAACACAGGTGGTTCGGGTGAATACGATGTAATGAATTCAATGTAAAATCTAATACGGATATAAAATAAATTTTCAAAAAATCTAAAAGTACAATTATATAGGTATTGTGCGTTGTGTGTCCTTGGACTTTTAGAAAAGTTTTGAAATAATTGGAGGTTTAAATGATGGGTAAATTACGCGAGACGGCCTCATTTCATAGGCGTTTAAAAAACTGTGAATTCTTTTCTAAGAAACTGACGTATACTGCAAAACAGGTGGAAATTCCGGTTCCAGTGAGGAAAAAAAAGGACCCTTGTTTGGTTGAAATCCGGAATAAACATACAAAAGAGTTAGTTGATATTGAGGTACGTGCTTTCTTAGCTCTTATTGTCGACTATTGATTTAGTTTTTCACGTTTACGACCCGGAAATACGGATTTTAGCCTCGTAATTAATGGCGGACTATTGATATTGTGATTATTGTATAACTAAATGAACAAGGGTGAATAAGCAGTTTTATGCACAACACAAAGTATATTACCTCAGCGAATGATCAATTTACTGACATTATCCATTGTAATGCAACATATTGGATAATTGCTTATTTAATTATATAGTTGAATGATGGCATGTATAATATTTCGTGGTAATTATAGCCGTTTCCTTCTCGTCTTGGTGCCTTGTATATTGAGCTCAATACTTAATCATTATGTTGCAGTATTGTTTAGTCTTTTTTTTTGGTCCCTGACAAGTTGATTATGTTGTCGTCTGGTCTAGCGTTGCTTGTCAAAGATCTGTTGTGAAATATTTGAAAATAAACGAAGTTGTCTGTTGACTTTATAGAAAACTGTCCGATTATTCATGTCGTGTTTGCAACTGCTCAGACATTTGAGAGAGATTCTTGTTTATCGCTCGTCACCGGTCGGCGGATTCCGGCCGTCTCCGAGCCTAAACTACGGAAATAAAGTGTTCTATAAAAAAAACAATTAAGTTGAAGTATGAGCCTATATTCAGGCAATCGCAAAGCAATGAATGTTTTTAAATGATACAGAACCTATAAAACAGAGCTTTAGTTGAAAATAATTTGTTTCCACGGTTAAAGTAAGAACTATTTGAACGAGCCAATATTTGAAAAGCTTTGGTAATCCAGATAATGAGTCAACTAGCTTGTAACTGAGTATTCTCAGAGGAGATGTGATATTAAATTTTCTTCTGTACAAAAGATTTGAGAGCTGTAATCAATGTTGAAACCCAGCGTGTAAAGTTCACTTCGTGCTAACTGCTTGAAATCTTTGATGCAAATAGCAAAGAATTCGTAGACCATTCTCAATAAGCAAATAAGCAACACTTCCTTTTTAGGAGCTAGAATAGGAAATATTGCTAGAAATTTCAAATAAATACATTTTATCAATGTGTACAGTGCAATCTCTCAAGAGAATCTTCCTTTGGGAGTAGCAAAATTATGTTGTTAATGAGAGGTTGTTGCTGTAGAGAGGTAAAATTAATGGTTAAATCGTGAGGTTGGAAAAATCATGCTGTTGTATATGGGAGGTTGTTGATTTAGAGAGGGGCGCTCTGGAGAGGTTATACTGTACATTATATTTTAGGACTAAGACATCTTCTACGAGTGGTTAAAATTTCAACACAAAACACAAAAAGAAGAATATTGCCACTTAATTGATTTCAAAAGATTGCGTGAAATAATGTGTGTATCCGAATGGTAAAATGGATGCGCTGTCATTTTGTACTTTAAATTTAGATACTTGAACATATCAATATACTAGTGAATATGTCTGTCCTGTAGTGTGGCATCTTTTCTTACGTTATCACTTCTGATAAAAAATTCTAAATAATTAATTTTACCCCTTCAACTTTCTTTGCAAAATTGTCATTTGAAAATTGTAAGAATAAATTTGTATTATCAAATTATATGTTGAGTTTTTGCGGTAATTAAAATTCTTCTTTGTTGTTGAACATTTCTTTTATCAATAAAATATTCCTATGGAAATATTTCTGACGTGGTTTAAAGCCATGACCACCAGTATGGAGTTTAAGGGGGGCTTACTCTTGAACTACTCTGAAAATTACCGCATTGTTATAACATTAACGGACGACTGGAATTTAAACCAGACCTCCTAATTGGAACACCTCTTATATATACGTAGGATAAAGAGACTTTTAGTGTAAACATCGATTAAAAACAGACGTGTTTCTTTGTTAGCATGGTTTTCAAATTCATTATTTAATATGTTTTAAAATCGATGTGTGAGGTGCACGATTTTCACCTGCTTACATTTGATTATTCACCATTATCGCTGCCGAGTAAATGAATCTTCAATCGCGCACGTGGTGCTGTTCAATTAAAAGCCGATTTACGTGTTGTTATTTCAATACATAGTTTCTACGTCTACAATATTTACCTTTACTTAAAAAATATATATTGAATATGTGGGAACTATGTATATCAAAATATAGGATTTGAGATGTTATTGATAGATACGTTATTATGTAGCATGTATAATTATATATCTTGAAGGGATTTAAGATTATTTCTTCCGAAACCTGAAAAGTCCTTGAAATAATGGAAATGTTCTTGATCCTTGGTTAAAGCGTTGTTGTTTTTTGTTGGGGTTTTTGAAGCTTCAACCATCGACCTAAGCTTGCTGGACAATACATTTAGTTCCCACATCTACGATATTTACCTTCCTTGTTTTGAATTGGCGGTCATCTTGAAAGTCAAATTTTACAAGCATTGGTAGAACGGATAGTTTTGTTTTGATAATTCTGAATTTGGGATATTCATCTGTGACAACTACATTTTCTTAAACCTGGTGTACTTCTGGTTTTTCAAACTTCAAGATTAAGTCATATTTTCATACATTGCGTTGTTTAACTAATTTTCTATATTTTTTTTATTAAACATATACGATATTTGACTTTCAAGATGGCTGCCAATTCAAAACAAGGGAGGTAAATGTTGTGGATGTTGGAACTATATATTGTCGTATATATGTGAAATTCGTTGAGCGCATGATTGGATTCGAACTCATGACATTTGAGGGGGGCTAGTGATTAGTAGTCAAAGACCATTATCTTTCGAACAACGAGGCTTGCTTCTGTAGCATTTAAAATCTCTGACACTGTTTATTTACTTGATACATATTTATATAACAATTCATGTAAAGAAATAATATTTGTACTATGCAACTTAATTCTAAAAGAATTCTATTCTTAAGGTAATTATTATATAAAACAACATACTAAGATTATATGCTTAAGTTTTCAACTTAACGTAATATTTCTACGACATTGTTTTAAATTAATAAGTAATTTAACAAAGAACTTAATTAAGTCGGTTTATAATTAGAAACTTTGTTAAGAAAATCAATTACCAATTATGTTCTAATCTACGAAAATGACTTTGATAGTTTGCAAATATGGACCCCGATTCAAATCTGTGAGTGGGTGAATGCAGATTTTAGAGTTATCAGTCGTAGGTAGCAACCTAAGTCGGTTTGTTTATTGGAGCCGCGGTCGTGGTCCTGTGGTTTGTGTCCTGTATTTGTAAACCGATGATCCGGGTTCGATTCCCGGTCGCGACAGGTCATAACCCTTCCATGAAAATTTGGCAAAAATATAATTCCCCCCCCACACACACACGTGTGAAGAAGTTGTCGATTCCTTGTAGAAGGGTAAGTTAGTACTGGTTAGAATACAGTCAAGGAATACTGATTAGGTGAGTCGGCCGCCTAATATAAATACGTTGAAAAATGGCGTTAAACTTGGTATTTTTTTTTTAAAGAGTTCAGGTGTTGTTCATTTAGGCATGTGCTTATATATGTATGATGGTTCCAAATCTTGCTCAATATGAATGATTATAATTACATTGATATATCACATTTTACAGTCAATTTAGCAGCCATTCAAAAATCATACTTCTGGTATCGAGTCTTAAATGCCGCCACTATTTTTAGCTTTCGAAGAGTCCTCCATGGAAGAGCAGCTAAAGTTTCTGTCTACTGGTCACCAGTTCCTTACCAATGTGAGTTCAAATCCTATATCCAGGGCCATAGAAATCCCTGCGGAAGAACGATATGTATGATTTAACTAAACTCAATGGTTATACCCGGGTGTAGGCCTGGTACTCAACTCCTCCATTAAAAGCCCAAAACGTCGCCACGTGACACTGATGGCTGTCTCACATGTGCAACATTAAACCAAACAACAACAACAACAAAAACCCACAGACTTTGTCAAAAGTGACTTTCTCTTAAGTAAGATACACGGTAGCAATTGTTGTCAACTTACAGGGGAAAGCGATGACAGAAAAAACTGAGTAGGCTAATTGTTTCGTAATTGTCACACGATGTTTGGTTGCCACGGCAACGGAAATAATAAAAAACGACATAAAACTATTAGTATGAAAATAGAATTGAACTCTGACAGATTAATTGCTCAGGAACTGGAGACAAGAGAGGTTATGATTTTTTGGAAAGGACAAAAACTGTGACAGACAAATAATTTTGTCTTTTACGACCGGGAGTACTTTAGAGGACTTTTAAGCTTAATGGAAATTTCTATAATAAATCGATGTTCAAAGATGATTTATTTTCTTTGTTTATCTGTTTGTTTGATTATTTGGGGTTTACGCCCCTTTTCAACAGTCAGAGTCATATGAGGCGGACAGTTCACCTAACCATCGTTCCTGTGAAGAACCAGTACTAGACTCCCATCCTCCGTAAGCAACTGCCTACATTCTCACATTAAGAGTCATGGTCTGTAGCGGGGCTCAAACCCATGACCCTCTATCAGTGAGAGGTTATAGTGATTTGAAATCAGTGACCTTAACCCAATTACATATTTCTAAAAATACTTATGAAGTATTTCATCTGCTATATTTGTTTGTTTATATCAAGTTTTACATCCCTTTTCAACAATCAGAGTCATATGAGGCTGACAGTTCACCTAACCATCGTTCCTGTGAAGAACCAGAACTAGATTTACATCCTCCGTAAGCAACTGCCTAATTTATCACATGAAGAGAGAGACATGATCGGTAGCGGAGCTCCAGCCCACGACCCTCTATCAGTGAGAGGTTACAGTGATTTGAAGTCAGCGACCTTAACCACTCGATCACGGATGCGGGTTTATTTTCATTAAGTGTTCATAAGTACATAACTGCCTGATTGCAAGTAATTTGCCAAATAATTGCCTAGACATAAGTTCATAGCCTCATAACTTCTTTATTGCAAATGTTTCACAACATAACTGCCTAGACATAGGTTGATAACCACATATAGTCATGCAATAGGTTTATTAAAGTGTATTTGACTAATTTACTAGCGAGTATGACACGTCTTGATTACAATTCCGAGTCTATATAAACTGTTTTAAATCAATAAAGCACGACTGACTAAATGGACTCTTACGATCACATGTTTTCACATTAAGTTCCGGAAAATAAAAATTATACTTTTTCGGTTTTTTTCTTCACCCAACCCAATGTTATGTAATCTAATGTCGAGGATCGTGGCTTCATAAGAAGACCCATTGAAGATGAAAATCAATTTTGAGATTTTATTAATTCAATCGTAAACGAATTTGAATGAATCTTATTCTCATTGAGCTTGCAAATTATATGTTTTATCTCATTATGATATCTGGTGATTTCATGTTTTTTGAACGCGATTTCTTGGGCTGTTTGGTATGAAAAGCTTACCATTGGGCGAAACATTTGAAACGGGAAGGATTATCAGCCTTTGCTTTTAAATCTAGTTGATAACAGTACAAGGTCGACCTGTCTATAGATTGCCTGATGATTCAGTCTGGTTCTGTAATCCGGAAGCCGCGGCTGCGGTCTCGTGGTCAATGCGCTGGATGTTTAAGCCGACAACCCGGGTCCGATTCCCAGTCGCTGGAGGTCATACCCTTCCATAAAATTTGACAATAATGTTGATTTTCCTCCACATGTGGAGATGTTGCTGGTTCCTTGTGGAAGGGTAAGTTACTACTGGTTAGAGTTAAGTCAATGAGATACTGGTTATGTGAATCGGGCGCCGTATAACTGAAAAGTAGTTAAAAAACGGCGCTAAATCCAAATTAATTTAATCCTGAGTATGAATCAAAGCGCACATTTTTTTTGTATGACATTGACGTTATCCAATACGTGTATGCTTGGGCTTCTGTTTGGGTCAACGACCCTAGACTTATGTCTACACCTAATCTTTTCATCAGCTTCTGAAATTGCTCATCCTGCATTGTAGTTATAATTAATAACGTGATTCCATGCGAACAGAACTAGCGATATGGAATTGACGTTTTTATCAGTCATTAATTTTATAGAATTGTTCAGTAATGAACTCACGATCCAACACCGTTCAGCAATTCAATGGCGTTGATTGCATTTCACATTTCAGGGGACGTTTTGTCTTCATTTAAGAGAGGCAACAATAATTTATTCTCTGTCGAGGTAATGACATATGTTTCAAGTCACGTCTTCTCGTCATTATGACGCGTTAAAGATGGCGGAAGTGTCTTCGTAGTGTATGTAGATCGGCCTTTTATCTTCTGATCTAGTCCGTCCGTCTGTCAGATTAAATTCTGATTTCGATGCCATTTTATAATCAAGTGTTATATTTGACCCCATAATTGGCCATTGTTTATGTTTTTACAAGTTTCTTGTCGTATAGTATGCACATAGTACGCCGTAATTTCTTTTACGTAAATCGCCGAATTGTAGCGGAGATCTAAACGGAAATTAACGAAGTTTCACGGAGTTTTCTGCCTAATTTATGACGTTGTAAGCAATCGATCTATCATACCCGACTGTAATGAAAATCATCACGGAATTTAACGAAGTTTCACGAAAATGTTCGATTAAATCGGGCGTTAACTACAATGTTACGCGCAGTTAACTGATTTGTTAGACTACTCACGTCAATAAAGTTAAATCCAATTTCTTTCTCATATATTCTCTACATAAATAGCGCGCTGACAGAATGTTCACGCTTCTGCACAAATCATCTAATTTGTCTGAAAGATAATAGGTATCGTTCTCAGATATATGTTAACAAAATAATGGCGAATTTCTACAGGTACCACAAACAAACGCAGTAATCCAAGCGTGCTATCTGCATGATAGTTTTGCTATGCAATCATTAGGCGTATTTGGCATTACTAAAATAACTCGCCTGCCGTTATACCATCTATATTGCTTGTCTGTATCTAAAAACACACCATTAAGACCTATAGTCAATTGTTTATACATAATTATATTCTCATTAAGATTATTCCCACACCTACAATTTAGCATATTTGTGTAATCTCTGGTATTTATCCCTCAAGGTCGAGGCAGGTCATATACCCTTCCATGAAAATTTGACAACAATGTCCAATTTTCTCCCCATGTAGAGAAGTTGCCGGCTGTTAATAGAAGGGTAAGTTAGTACTGGTTAGAAGACAGTCCCAGAAAACTTGTTAGGTGAATCGGTTGCCGTATATACTGAAAAAAATGTTTAAAAAACGATGTTAGGCCCATATAAATATACCCCTATGTTCTCGGACATTGTACTGCCTCTTTAAAATTTGTGCATTCGATTTAAACACTGTACCCATTATATAATACCAACTAAAACAACTGCTAAAAATGCATTCCATTTAGACAGTGTTGGCTTTGCTTTCGATAGAGAAAGTAAGACCAGTAATTACAAGTAGTGGCTCGAGTTATAGTCATAAGTCGAATTTTCGAGTTAAAGCGAGTAACATCTTAACTCAGCTTGTTTATGACTTTTTCACCTAGTTAGATATTTGTTACTGGTATCTGACTTACTTAGTAAATATAGGTTTCTAGAGATGAGGCGCCCCTATAGTCTTGTGGTTAAAGTAATATTCAACCTATATCGACTTGTAATTGTTAGTTCAACTCAAGCCAGGAAACATTCGAAAATATACACGAGGAAGCTATCCAGATAGCTTGTAGAAGGTCGGTTGATCTAACAAGGTATACACATGGGGTCTTCTTCATGGTTAAAATGGAAAAGTGACCATATCACCAGACAGTCGATGGACGTTTACCCAACCGATAAAAATTAGAGACAAACACAGCACAACATGATAACAAACTGTCTTGGTTTGTAAAAGTAGAATTGAATTACTATTTAGGAAATGCTTACCAACAATTTACTGTTAAGTAATAGGTCGAGTTTCAACTAAACTACTTCAAACACGTACTTTCAAACTAATAACTACATTTAGAGCATCAAATTAAGACTTTCTATGGAGGAAACGATTGGTTTCTTTTGGTATATGTGAAGTTGCAAACAAACAAATGGTTTAACTCGACAACCTTCCTGTGAAAACTTCAAGGACTGAAACAGTTCGTCTATTTTTGATATACAAAAATGTCGATAGACTGGTTAAGAAAGTTAGTTAGTTTGTTTGTTTGATGCAAAGAACAAGTGCCCTTAATTAGTATCTATATAGTATATTATACAGTACAACCTCTCCAGGGCGTTCCTGTCTTGAGCAACAACCTCCCTCCCTCCAACAACAGCATGATTATTTCCAACTGTACAATTTAATTATTGATTTAATCTCTCTAGGGCAACAACTTATCAACAACAACATAATTTTGCTATTTCCAAAGATTGTTACTGTGGAGAGGTTGCATGGTATATGTTGTTTAATGAACTTGAGCGAGTATAGATTTCTAAGTAATTCCAGAGTGATCGTTAGGCTAGTGCTAACTCCTGGACTACTAAACGAACAGTCGTGCATTCGAATCTCAGCTCCGACTTTTGAGATTTCAGGGACGCTTTTTAAGTGCCTCCATCCCAGTTACCGAGCCAAGTATGTAACTGTGTCTAGAACTCTAGATAAATAAACACAGGGAAGTTGTAAGGTTTCAAGTTCTTTATTTTGCCAGAATCGCGAACCGATACACGCCTCTAAAAATTGGGTTCAAATTGAAAAAACAGCCAGTTTCGTGAGTAAGTATCAAATACGTTTTCATGTGCACATAAGTATCAGAGGTTCTGCAACATAGAAGCAATTACGTCACTAATAGTTAAATACAGCGCTCTGTCTGTTTTACCTATCTTTTTACGCGCATGCGCGATCCAATCCGGAGGTTACATGAAATTAATTGAATTTCGGTTGCAGAAACGTGCAATACTTTCTATAGATAGAGAACGGAGATTCTAATTATAGAACCTGTCAATTAAAATACAAATGTAGCTTATAATTGTACATGTGTTTTCTTTTTATCAGATATACAATCGACGTTTTAAATCCAAATATTATACATCGGTATGATTCAAAATCAAATCCAATTGAATAAATATACAGTATTAAACATGAAGGAAGTAATACTTTATTGTGCATCGATAGCGTGTATATCAACTGTCACGCCGAGAACTTGTAGTCACGCCCTAAACTTGAAGTCAAGTCTGATCATAGAGTTACGCCCCTAACGACTATGCATGCCCTTATCGTATATTTATTCCCTGAATCTGCAGTCACGCCCGAATGTGTGGTCACGCTAATATCCTGTAGTCAAACCCTGCTCGTGAGGTAACGCCAATAACTTGTCACATCCTGAACCGGTAGTCACACACTAATTGTGTAGCCACGCCCTGCTTGTGTAGTCAAACCCTGCTTATGTAGACACGCCCTAATTGTATAGCCACGCCCTGATTGTGTAGTCACGCTCTGATTGTGTAGTCAAATCCTGCTTGTGTAGTCACGCCCTAATTGTATAGCCCCGCCCTGACCTGATTGTGTAGTCACGCTCTGATTGTGTAGTCACACCCTACTTGTGTAGTCATGCTCTACAATTACAAAACGACGATTTTTGGTCAGGGCATGTGTAAAAGTTGTTACTTTGGATAATGCTAATAAATACATTTAATTGAAAGAATTGCGTCATTCCAAAAAATAAATGACAAAATTTGGCTCTTATAGTATCCCATAATTTAGGTAAGAATAACGCTGAAGAAAACAAATACAGAATTCAAAAAAAATACAGGTCATTATCTAAGAAACATCACGATAATTTGGTATTATTTCCTTGTAATGAGACATTGCTCTTATTTGAGTCAATACATCATTCCGCCACATTTCGTAATTATTTTAGTAATATTGCCGTAACAGAACAAGTCAGACAAAGAGTTATCGATAGTAATAACAGCACATTTTCTGATAAAACAAAGACTTTATTTAAATAATGAGTTTCCACATTCTACAACGCCGTATTTCAGGAATTTGATCATAATGATAGTCATTTTGTCGTCTGCAGCGAGAAGATGTATATTTTACGAATGATTTTGATTTACTTAGAAATGCAACCTTTTTTCCAGATCAGAGATTTTACCTTAACTATTAGTCTGACTGGGCGAATTTATATCCCAGAATCAGTTTTGTAACTTACTTCTAAATGGAGACACACTGATTTTTCTCAGCTGTGACATGCAGCAAGCTCTTAATACCACGACTTAAATTACCTAGCAACGCGTTTCAACTCAGACATCCATTCGTTTAGATGTTTACTTAAACACAGACGAGGCAGAAAAGTCGATTTCACTATCTTTGATGTGAAAGATATATAAAAACTAAGTCGATGACGTCTTCAATACAAATGTATATGAATTATATTTTCAATTCAAATACATCTCCTTTAGAAGGAAACGCGACAGCTTTGTTGACAAGAAACCCAGTTTTGAAATTGATATTTCACTTGAAAATGAAGATATGTGTGTCTAGCAACATTTGTGCAACTAATAGTTTATCTTATGTTACTAAATTGTTTTCTTTCTCAAGAAAGTAAGTATCTATATTCATGGTATTTGAATGCAGTGTTATTTTATAATATTGAAGTATTTATCATAATAATTCATTGTAGCACTCAGACATTGTGTAATAGACTTGTTATTCAATACCACTTGCGGAGACTAGCCAATTTTCGTTTTTGGAATTTGATAATTCCTTTGGTATCATCGACTTACAAAAATGCCGTGAGCTCCATAACTGCCATGGTTCCCATTTCCAATTTCACTCTATTGTGTGCGGTAAGATAGGGTTAGGAAACCAACTAGTTTAGCATAAAATAGTTCTACTTTCGGCTTTCGTTCAGTAGGTCAGTAATTTCTCTACAGAAGTATGCATGTAATTTCATTAATCTACTATTGATGTATGTCTTATATGTGACTTTTTGACATGATACGTAAATCAGTGTTAAGGTTTATATCCACTACGCGTATCGATCAATACTATCGGCTAGAGCTATATATAGTTGGATAAATTCTAAAAATAGAATGTGGGGTTTTCCCGTCGAAGTGCAGAAAACAGAACGGCAGTACACATACATTTGCGAAGAAATAGCAGTTATTGTGAAGTTCGCAATTATTATGTTGGTTCACAGTGTGTGAAGGGTATTTTTAAGACAGAAGGATCGTAATGGAACTGATGAAATCGTGCGATGTCGGTTTACTCCGTAGCGAGATCGGCAAATATCGCCGTATAACGGCTCGTTTCCGAATAGCTATATTTTTTTACAATAAACTTTTACTTTCACTTCAAAACCTGTTATATAGTCCAACATCATGATATTAAGTTTGAATATAATTCATATACCAATTACATATATTTTCTGGGAAAAAAATCTCAAACTACGATTAATCAATCGATAGTGGTTTATGTCAGTTTTGTTCCGAGTTAGGAACTAAAACATGGAAAATCGAAAAATTCTTCAAAACCAAATTATCACTAAAAGAATTATATAGGTCGATTTTAATTCGTTTCTAACACTGTAGTGTGCATTTAAAGTGATATGTGGTCATAATTAAGATATATTATTAAAATGGAGCGTTTTGAAGAGCTTTTCGGTATGTATTAAATCAGTAAATACGACAGCAACAATGATTATTTTGGTACCGATGGATTCGGAAAAATATAGGCTGGATAATGGGCTACATAATAAACTTGAAACATCTGATAACTTAGATAACTATCATGTTAGGTTGATGGAATTTAGCACATGAATATCAGAATAAGTACATAAATAGATGGTAATATTGAGATGGTGTATGTTAATTCCTAAGCATGAATATCCATGAACTGTACCTTCTCCTAACTGTCATTGTTGTGTTGCCAGCAACACCATGGCAGTGACTTGTCTGATATGAAAAAAATCAAATTCCGACAGTACTTTCAGTACTTTGATTAGTCCATTCGACATAGACTGTGCCATACTATATAGATCGGGTCCTACGATACAGACTGTGTCATACGATATTGACTGTGCCATGCTATTTAGAATGTGTCATACGATACAGACTGTGTCATACGATATTGACTGTGTCATACTATTTAGAATATGTCATACGATATAGACTGTGTCTTACGATATAAACTCTGTCATACGATATGGACTGTGTCTTACGATATAAACTCTGTCATACGATATGGACTGTGTCTTACGATATAAACTCTGTCATACGATATAGACTGTGTCTTACGATATAAACTCTGTCATACGATATGGACTGTGTCTTACGAAATAGGATGTGTCATAACTCTCAAAAAGTAATACTTCAAAATTATGCGGACACACTTTTGTAATGTTTATAATTATTTTAAAAAGTAATGTCGACAAAGGATTTCTAATCAATGTTATTATTAATTCTCTAATATCCGTTTACAAAAACCCACATAGCTTGACCCGACTGTTAACGCTAGACTGGTATCATCTTAGTTCAAGGATACAAATACATTAGTCCAGGAATTAGTAAGGAATCCAGTCTAGACATGTTTTGTCGGACTGTAGTTTAGAATTTATGATGAGGAAAACAAACATTCCGTGTTAAATGTTATATCCGCCTTCTAGCGCATCAGCTAATTCTCTCAGATACTTTTTCTGCTACTCGTTTTATTACTGCTTTAAGGCTTCGAGATTTCCTAGACACGTCTGTAAAGATTATGTTTAGACCTCGGTATTCTGTCGCGGAAGATACAGCTTTATAGTTTATAATGTTATGTTACGGTATGTTTCAGAATTACGCTTTAATTTGACCTCCTTCGTAATGACAAATTCTTCGTTAAGTTCTCCCGTATGGCAGTAAAATACCGGATGACACTAAGCCTGATTTTAGCAGGACCTGGTATTTAACTTGTTCCCTGTAAGTTTGTGCTAAATTCTCTATCACAAATAACTCATATCTGCGTTGAAGAACGAATGTCTTCAGGTACAATTTCTTCGATCAAATTTGCATAGAGAACCTGGCAGCAGTCGACAGTGTACAGTAAAACCTGTGCCAATGACCGCGTGTACATAGCAACCGTCTAGGTGCAACAACAGATACGTCAACCTCTGAATTAATACCATCTAAGATTTGTACCTAGTATTTCAACCTCTGAATAAAGACTACCTAAGATTTGTACCTATTATTTTGACCTCTGAATAAAGACCACATGAGACGTGTACCTCTTATTTACCATTGTAAAGATGACCTTGTATATATGTTTGACTATATCGACATGTAAACAAAGGTCACCGAAACAAAAAAATGATATATAACCTATATACAAAATTGACTTTTGCTCAGATTTCTATTTATAGCGGGATAAATAACGAAAAAATAGTGCAAATTGTTGTACAAGCACCAAATTTCGCACAAATGTTGGGAATAATATATAGAAACGGTTAAGGGTGTGTGCTAAAGTTCAAGTGCCTCGATTCAAGATGGCCGCCAAATTTTCAAAACGGCCGCCAAATAATTTTTCGATCATAGAAAGTTTTATCAAAACTCTCAATAGTGCCAATAAATTACACTAATCTCATTTTCATTACATGTTCGGTATGTATGAGTCGTTCGAACGAACTTGGTAAAAAAGATACATATCATTCTTATGCGGATGCCCCCACCCCTCTAATCGGAGACGTACTAGTAAACAAAAAGTGATTTTTTCCCTTAGTGTCGTTTTTAGCATACATTAGTTAACCGCTAATTGTTCCAGGATAAAAGCCATCCGGATTTATTAGGGGGGGGGGGGGGGGGGAAGGAGGGCTGCATACTTAAATAGATGAAGCAACATGTGGTCATACCCATATAATGTCAATTAATGTTTTCATAAAGTGGCCGTAATGCACGAGTGATTGCTATTCCATAAAAAATTAAAATATATCATAACGGTTTCATAATTATACAAGTCGAAATATACTAGAAGAAATATTGAAAAATCGTCGAAAAAAGAAGTCTCACTCAAATAGGATTTGAAAGACCCTGAATAAAGCGACCATCGTTTTCAGTAAGACCTTATCACGAAGAGGCCGCTTTTGGGGGGTTACTTTTGGGGGTTACTGCACTTCAAAATTCTCATTTTAAAGTTTCTCGCAATAACACCCGTTCACTTAATTAAGAGTACGTCGGAAAGAGAGACTTAATTTCTCTGTATAGCTACCGGCTTAATTATTAGAATTAATTGATGTTTGTCATTTAGGCAAGAAAAGCAATCATCTAGAAACAGTACGTCTTTAAATTTACATTCCGATGAGGGAAAAAACTGAGAAATATCCTTAAAATCGAGATAAAGACCTGAGTCATCTCAATTAGTTCAGCCCAAGGACCAAAATAAAGACAAAAGAAATTATTGAGAGAACTGAAAGCTTTACTCTTTGTCTTTAATACGATGTTTCCTGCAGATCTTATTGCTCATAAATTTCAATCGTAGGACTTTAAGAGTACAGCGATTAACTCCGTAGGTGTAAAATCTACTGTTAAATCGTCTTAGGCTACCAATCAACTTGTCTTTGATGAGGTACGCCCATTATAGCGTACTTTTAATTGTTCGTTTATTATTTCCGGTATAAAAGTTCGAGTCAAAGATGTATTTGCAACTGTTACATCCATATTTTTCTGTATTTTTTGTATGTCATGTTTCATTTTTTTCCTTTCACCTTTGCGTATACATTTCAGACATGGTACTTACTTTTAACAACTGGCAAATGAAAAGAAACAAGCAATATGATTTAACACTTTTATTAACAAACCGGGCTAAAATGACTTCCAAGTTCTAAGTAAGAAGCACAGACGGGCGGAATGACAAGGCAATCACATCCTCAATGTATGCCCCGCATTATTTGATGCCGATGGGCATAAAAAACGGGTCCCATATCCTTACTTATAGGTACTGTAAAGTTCATATGTTTTAATCTAAACAATACATATTGCCCTGTTGCCGTCTGCGCCAAAATAATCTTGTATTTATCTTACTGGTGTACAAAAAGTATTATTATCATAGACAGATCAATTGGTAACATCAACGTTTTTGGTTATACAACTGAATACTATAGAATCATTAATTTTCGTTGGGGTTTTAATTTCGTGGAATTCGTGGGTCGGCTCATCTACGAAATCAAATCCCCACGAATCTAAATACAATGACAGGGCATTTCTTTTCAAAAATAAAAATCCACGAATGTATGTCCCCATGAAATGGCCATTTTAGTAAAAACACGAAAATTGAGCCCAACGAAAATAAATGAAAATACAGTATATAGTGAGTTAATATCTTTTTCTAAACTCAATGCAAAATAATGATATTTTCTTTCTCTCTCCATGGATGACCCTTGCACCAACTGTGGGGGTCATTTTGGCGACCTTCCACTTCTTAGTAATGAGGGGCTAGTGATTACTAGTCCACATACCATGACGGCTAGACCCTTGCATAAACACAAGCAAACATCCTATTGGCTTAATTTGTCACCAAAATGCTAACATTGACCTTGTTGTTAAAGATATGATTTAAACAGAATTTGAATATAGCTTCTGCGATTTGCGTTCCTCTTTCTCTGGTGAAATGTTTCAATAACGTGGGTGGGCCATTCCAAAGCTGTATATTCAAGAATTTGAAACATCGATGTCTTAGTGTTTTTGTTATTGACTTTAAAATCTGCTAGGCGTTTGATGTACTTTATTGTCTCAGATCTCAAAAAAATCATTTTAGTCATACATTTACTCTCTACAATCCTTGTATGGCAGACGGTATGTGAAGCTACGATATAGAGAAAGTGTTACATTAGTCGACAAAGCCAGCTGCTCATGTAAAAGCAATTGTAATTTTTACTAGAACTGCGAAACAAGCAAGTTGGTTTTTGAACAAAACTTAATTGGTGAAAATTCGAGAGATGGCTTTTGATCAATGTGTACCCTACGGTAGCGCTTGACCTGTGTTCCATCGCTCGGGGCATTATGGGTATTTAGAAGAACTACTTTCAAGATGGAACAAGCAGAGCCAAGCGGCAATTCGGAAATCTTCAGGACTTATCCTGCCATGTATGGGTTAAAAAGGGCTATATATGTACGCTTTCATATTTTGTTAATAATAGGCTATCAGTATGGTTGTATCCTTTCGCGTAACTATGTTTTAACGTAACTATCCAAATACGGCTAGTAATCAGTTCGTTAGACAAGGTAGTGACGTCACACTATTTATAGATTGGGCATTTGATATCAAACAAATGGAATTATTTGTAGTGCATCTATATGGTGACATTTAACTTTGATGCCAGATGTTGACTTTATTACGTTGATCATATTTGTCTGTCAATTACAGCGGAGTTAGCTGCGATATATAAGTGATGGGTGCCCGAGTGGTAACGAGCTGGACTACTAGAAGAAAGCTCTTGCGTTCAATTCTCGATTTCGTCTTTAGAATTCCCCAGGGACGCTTAACAGTGTCCCCATCTCAACTACCGAGTCAAGTACACTAGAAAATCATAGGAAATTGGGGATGCGTATATCGGTGTTTTACACCGGACCGGAGAATGAACCAGGAAAGAATATTCGAAATAAGAGTAGGGGTATAAATGTTCATTACTCCTGCATCTTATCCCTGCTCTCTGGATCTGCCCTGGTATGACCATATCTGTCTAATCGACCGTTAAGTAATAGATAAATAAATGAAATATCAAACAGCATTACTTATCATGTTGTTGAATTGGAATATTGTCTTAGAATTAACTTTGAAAAGACCATGCATAGCTGTCGATCAAAGGGGTTTGTCACGAAAAAAAAACATTTTCCATGTAACCCATATAATTTTATATATTGGTTACATGGAAAACAAATTTGTTTTGGATTTTTTTTCGTGACAAACCCCTTTGCTGTCGATTGGGCCGATATGAAAAAAGGTTGTTCTTATGCATATCGTAAGCACATATTCTAAAGGGTAATTAAGGCATTAGATCTCTATTACATGTACTACAATTTCTTGACAATCCTGCCCAATGCTACACACAAAAACTGTTAATATTATCTAGATAGTATTAGTATTACCCATTTGTCATTATTTCTTTAATAGTAACCTCAGGTAACACATTTTATTTTTTTAAAGAGTCTAAGTTGCCTTTGTGGAAAAAATAGAAAAATATTGATTTCTGGAGATAGTTTATGGTTACCAATATTTTTTTCTTTATCAAATTAGACTTATTCTGTGTTATTGCATCGTTTTCTTGTTGCTTTTTTTTCTTTAATCTTTGAAACAACAGATTACTCCCATAGACTTCCCATGCAACTTAAATTGAAGGGAAACGAATGTCATGTTTTTTTTAAATATCGTGGTAAATCATTTTCTATCATGGAAACCTATAAAGATTATATTAACATTTCCAGAAATCTTTTCGCCCCATTTTGAGAGTTAGGATCCTTATACCTTAATCTAAGTAATGTTTCAGCAAAGGCCAAAATGCGTATATTAGTCTTACCGTCTACTCCATGTGGCGTTATTTATACTTGCGTTTTTGGAGCCACGTGATTTATACCTGTCCGTCCGTACAAGTGTTGGTTTCCGAGCAATAACTCAAGAAATATTACATGGATTGGTTTTATATTTTACATGAAGGTGTGTTATAATAATATACAGGTCATGTTCGATTTTTGTAAAAATTCAAATATTTTCATAGGAGTTATGGTTCCTTTTTTACTTAGCTCTCGGTGGCGGCATTTGTTTCTTCTGGACAAATCTCTAGGGGTTTTTTTGTGTGTAAAAGGTGTTGATACAAGGTGAAGAAGGAACAAAATCAATAAGGATCTTGTTAATTCCAGACAAAATGTGTTCATTTTTTCACCTTCTTGGCAATTTTCATTTCCGTTGTAGAATTGTTTAATTTTCTTGTACCACGAGTAAAGAGCAATTTTCATGTCTAAATGACTTTTCTCAATGGCGCTTAAGTTAGCCAGCGCTGGTAATTAAAAATCCGTGAGAGTCCCTCTTGGGTAATACTGCCGGTACTTTGCATTAATCCAACGTATTTTTTCTTGTAATTCGTTGCTGCATTTTTAAGTGCTTAAGTGTTGAAAAAGACAGTCTTGTTCCTTAAACAGAATACAATTCATACGATCTTGCGGTTTTTGTTCGTTTAATTTGCCCTGGGTGAGATGTCAAGGTCAAGTCGCAGAAAAAAATCCCGATCAATTGTCAGCGTGCTGATTGAAGTATTTTAAAATTTGATTTATCCGTGCTGAAGCCTTCATAAATTCGTTAATTCATCGTCCTTGGACTATAACACGATTAAGTCTGAATAAATTCTAGAAATTTAGTTTTTGTACAAACAAGTAGTTGAAAACAAGACAGTCCTTCATTTAGTTCCGTAAATCTGACAGTAATTGAATATGTGGTCGAATATATAATTTAAAGCGAACGGAACAATAAACTCAATGTTAACATTGCATTTAACGGAAATTTCAAGCCCTTCCGAATGGAATTTATGAAAACGGGATTTTTCTTGAACTGTTCTTGTAAACTTCGTGAATAGTTCATGATGTAAGAATAACTACCTGACACGGGAGA
This sequence comes from Lutraria lutraria, assembly GCA_964023205.1. Taxonomy (NCBI): domain Eukaryota; kingdom Metazoa; phylum Mollusca; class Bivalvia; order Venerida; family Mactridae; genus Lutraria; species Lutraria lutraria. Next base: position 11,524,478 of record OZ026851.1, on the reverse strand, counting down.
TGAAATTTAAATCTAAAATTAAAATTTCTTCAAAAGTACGCCGGATCACTCGTATCTAATGATCACATAAACACATAGAATGGTTTGAGAATATTTGTCAGATTAGAAACGAATCTGTCTTAATTGCAGACGAGTATTGACAGAGTAGTCTGAGTATAAGAATTATCTATAGCTTTAATATTATTGTGTATTTGAATTGTGATAGATTGGGATGAAATGTCGGGGATTTCTGAATTTCTTATTTCATCTATTTGTCGTATTTTAGTAAAACACAAACGCCATGGTTAAAAAATTTACTTACTATAATTAAAACTATTGTTCTACCTGGTTCATGCTATTGGTATGATATTGTTCTACCTGGTTCATGCTATTGGTATAGTATTGTTCTACCTAGTTCATGCTATTGGTATAGTATTGTTCTACCTAGTTCATGCTGTTGGTATGATATTGTTCTACTTAGTTCATGCTATTGGTATAGTATTGTTCTACCTAGTTCATGCTGTTGGTATGATATTGTTCTACTTAGTTCATGCTATTGGTATAGTATTGTTCTACATAGTCCATGCTATTGGTTTAGTATTGTTCTACTTATTTCATGCTATTGGTATAGTATTGTTCTACCTGGTTCATGCTTTTGGTATAGTATTGTTCTACGTAGTTCATGATGTTGGTATAATATTGTTCTACTTAGTTTCTGCTATTGGTATAGTATTGTGCTACTTAGTTTATGCTGTTGGTATAATATTGTTCTACCTAGTTCATGCTGTTGGTATAGTATTGTTCTACCTGGTTCATGCTATTGGTATAGTATTGTTCTACCTGGTTCATGCTGTTGGTATAATATTGTTCTACTTAGTTTATGCTATTGGTATAGTATTGTGCTACTTAGTTTATGCTGTTGGTATAGTATTGTTCTACCTGGTTCATGCTATTGGTATAGTATTTTTCTACTTAGTTTATGCTATTGGTATAGTATTTTTCTACTTGGTTTATGCTGTTGGTATAGTATTGATCTGCCTAGTTCATGCTATTGGTATAGTATTGTTCTACTTAGTTTATGCTGTTCGTATAGTATTGTTCTACCTGGTTCATGCTATTGGTATAATATTGTTCTACTTAGTTCATGCTGTTGGTATATTATTGTTCTACCTGATTCATGCTATTGGTATAGTATTGTTATACCTAGTTCATGCTATTGGTATATTATTGTTCTACTTAGTTTATGCTGTTGGTATAGTATTGTTCTACCTAGTTCATGCTATTGGTATAATATTGTTCTACTTAGTTCATGCTATTGGTATAGTATTGTTCTACCTGGTTCATGCTTTTGGTATAGTATTGTTCTACCTAGTTCATGCTATTGTTATAGTAGTGTTCTACTTAGTTTATGCTGTTGGTATAGTATTGTTCTACCTAGCTCATGCTATTGGTATAGTATTGTTCTACCTGATTCATGCTATTGGTATAGTATTTTTCTACCTAGTTCATGCTGTTGGTATAGTATTGTTCTACCTAGTTCATGCTATTGGTATAGTATTGTTCTACTTAGTTTATGCTGTTGGTATAGTATTGTTCTACCTAGTTCATGCTATTGGTATAGTATTGTTCTACCTGGTTCATGCTATTGGTATAGTATTTTTCTACCTAGTTCATGCTGTTGGTATAGTATTGTTCTACCTAGTTCATGCTATTGGTATAATATTGTTATACCTAGTTCATGCTGTTGGTATAATATTGTTCTACCTAGTTCATGCTATTGGTATAATATTGTTCTACCTAGTTCATGCTGTTGGTATAGTATTTTTCTACTTAGTTTATGCTATTGGTATAGTATTTTTCTACTTAGTTTATGCTGTTGGTATAGTATTTTTCTACCTAGTTCATGCTGTTGGTATAGTATTTTTCTACCTAGTTCATGCTGTTGGTATAGTATTGTTCTACCTGGTTCATGCTATTGGTATAGTATTGTTCTACCTTGTTCATGCTATTGGTATAGTATTGATATGCCTAGTTCATGCTATTGGTATAGTATTGTTCGTCTTAGTTTATGCTGTTGGTATGATATAGTTCTACCTAGTTCATGCTATTGGTATAATATTGTTCTACTTAGTTCATGCTATTGGTATATTGTTGTTCTACCTGATTCATATTATTGGTATAGTATTGATCTGCCTAGTTCATGCTATTGGTATAGTATTGTTCTACTTAGTTTATGCTGTTGGTATAGTATTGTTCTACCTAGTTCATGCTATTGGTATAATATTGTTCTACTTAGTTCATGCTGTTGGTATATTGTTGTTTTACCTGGTTCATGCTGTTGGTATAATATTGTTCTACCTAGTTCATGCTCTTGGTATAATATTGTTCTACCTAGTTCATGCTGTTGGTATAGTATTTTTCTACTTAGTTTATGCTATTGGTATAGTATTTTTCTACTTAGTTTATGCTGTTGGTATAGTATTTTTCTACCTAGTTCATGCTGTTGGTATAGTATTTTTCTACCTGGTTCATGCTGTTGGTATAGTATTGTTCTACCTGGTTCATGCTATTGGTATAGTATTGTTCTACCTTGTTCATGCTATTGGTATAGTATTGATATGCCTAGTTCATGCTATTGGTATAGTATTGTTCGTCTTAGTTTATGCTGTTGGTATAGTATTGTTCTACCTAGTTCATGCTATTGGTATAATATTGTTCTACTTAGTTCATGCTTTTGGTATATTGTTGTTCTACCTGATTCATGCTATTGGTATAGTATTGTTCTACCTAGTTCATGCTCTTGGTATAGTATTGTTCAACCTGGTTCATGCTATTGGTATAGTATTGTTCTACCTAGTTCATGATATTGGTATAGTATTGTTCTACTTAGTTTATGCTGTTGGTATAGTATCGTTCTACCTAGTTCATGCTATTGGTATAATATTGTTATACCTAGTTCATGCTGTTGGTATAATATTGTTCTACCTAGTTCATGCTATTGGTATAATATTGTTCTACCTAGTTCATGCTGTTGGTATAGTATTTTTCTACTTAGTTTATGCTATTGGTATAGTATTTTTCTACTTAGTTTATGCTGTTGGTATAGTATTTTTCTACCTAGTTCATGCTGTTGGTATAGTATTTTTCTACCTGGTTCATGCTGTTGGTATAGTATTGTTCTACCTGGTTCATGCTATTGGTATAGTATTGTTCTACCTTGTTCATGCTATTGGTATAGTATTGATATGCCTAGTTCATGCTATTGGTATAGTATTGTTCGTCTTAGTTTATGCTGTTGGTATGATATTGTTCTACCTAGTTCATGCTATTGGTATAATATTGTTCTACTTAGTTCATGCTGTTGGTATATTGTTGTTCTACCTGATTCATGCTATTGGTATAGTATTGATCTGCCTAGTTCATGCTATTGGTATAGTATTGTTCTACTTAGTTTATGCTGTTGGTATAGTATTGTTCTACCTAGTTCATGCTATTGGTATAATATTGTTCTACTTAGTTCATGCTGTTGGTATATTGTTGTTTTACCTGGTTCATGCTGTTGGTATAATATTGTTCTACCTAGTTCATGCTCTTGGTATAATATTGTTCTACCTAGTTCATGCTGTTGGTATAGTATTTTTCTACTTAGTTTATGCTATTGGTATAGTATTTTTCTACTTAGTTTATGCTGTTGGTATAGTATTTTTCTACCTAGTTCATGCTGTTGGTATAGTATTTTTCTACCTGGTTCATGCTGTTGGTATAGTATTGTTCTACCTGGTTCATGCTATTGGTATAGTATTGTTCTACCTTGTTCATGCTATTGGTATAGTATTGATATGCCTAGTTCATGCTATTGGTATAGTATTGTTCGTCTTAGTTTATGCTGTTGGTATAGTATTGTTCTACCTAGTTCATGCTATTGGTATAATATTGTTCTACTTAGTTCATGCTTTTGGTATATTGTTGTTCTACCTGATTCATGCTATTGGTATAGTATTGTTCTACCTAGTTCATGCTCTTGGTATAGTATTGTTCAACCTGGTTCATGCTATTGGTATAGTATTGTTCTACCTAGTTCATGATATTGGTATAGTATTGTTCTACTTAGTTTATGCTGTTGGTATAGTATTGTTCTACCTAGTTCATGCTATTGGTATAATATTGTTCTACTTAGTTCATGCTGTTGGTATATTATTGTTCTACCTGGTTCATGCTATTGGTATAGTATTGTTCTACCTAGTTCATGCTATTGGTATAGTATTGTTCTACTTAGTTTATGCTGTTGGTATAGTATTGTTCTACCTAGTTCATGCTATTGGTATAATATTGTTCTACTTAGTTCATGCTATTGGTATAGTATTGTTCTACCTGGTTCATGCTATTAGTATAGTATTGTTCTACCTAGTTCATGCTATTGTTATAGTAGTGTTCTACTTAGTTTATGCTGTTGGTATAGTATTGTTCTACCTAGCTCATGCTATTGATATAGTATTGTTCTACCTGATTCATGCTATTGGTATAGTATTTTCTACCTAGTTCATGCTGTTGGTATAGTATTGTTCTACCTAGTTCATGCTATTGGTATAGTATTGTTCTACTTAGTTTATGCTGTTGGTATAGTATTGTTCTACCTAGTTCATGTATTGATATAGTATTGTTCTACCTGGTTCATGCTATTGGTATAGTATTTTTCTACCTAGTTCATGCTGTTGGTATAGTATTGTTCTACCTAGTTCATGCTATTGGTATAATATTGTTCTACCTAGTTCATGCTGTTGGTATATTGTTGTTCTACCTAGTTCATGCTATTGGTATAATATTGTTCTACCTAGTTCATGCTGTTGGTATAGTATTGTTCTACCTGGTTCATGCTATTGGTATAATATTGTTCTACATAGTCCATGCTATTGGTTTAGTATTGTTCTACTTATTTCATGCTATTGGTATAGTATTGTTCTACCTGGTTCATGCTATTGGTATAGTATTGTTCTACGTAGTTCATGATGTTGGTATAATATTGTTCTACTTAGTTTCTGCTATTGGTATAGTATTGTGCTACTTAGTTTATGCTGTTGGTATATTATTGTTCTACCTAGTTCATGCTGTTGGTATAGTATTGTTCTACCTGGTTCATGCTATTGGTATAGTATTGTTCTACCTGGTTCATGCTGTTGGTATAATATTGTTCTACTTAGTTTATGCTATTGGTATAGTATTGTGCTACTTAGTTTATGCTGTTGGTATAATATTGTTCTACTTAGTTTATGCTGTTGGTATAGTATTGTTCTACCTGGTTCATGCTATTGGTATAGTATTTTTCTACTTAGTTTATGCTATTGGTATAGTATTTTTCTACTTAGTTTATGATGTTGGTATAGTATTTTTCTACCTAGGTTATGCTGTTGGTATAGTATTTTTCTACCTGGTTCATGCTGTTGGTATAATATTGTTCTACTTAGTTCATGCTGTTGGTATAGTATTGTTCTACCTGGTTCATGATATTGGTATAGTATTGTTCTACCTAGTTCATGCTATTGGTATAGTATTGTTCTACCTGATTCATGCTATTGGTATAGTATTGTTCTACCTAGTTCATGCTATTGGTATAGTATTTTTCTACCTAATTCATGCTGTTGGTATAGTATTGTTCTACCTAATTCATGCTGTTGGTATAGTATTGTTCTACCTGATTCATGCTATTGGTATAGTATTGTTCTACCTGATTCATGTTATTGGTATAGTATTGTTCTACCTGGTTCATGCTATTGGTATAGTATTGTTCTACCTAGTTCATGCTATTGGTATAGTATTGTTCTACCTGATTCATGCTATTGGTATAGTATTGTTCTACCTAGTTCATGCTATTGGTATAGTATTGTACTACTTAGTACATGCTTTTGGTATAGTATTGTTCTACCTGATTCATGCTATTGGTATATGGTATTGTTCTACCTAGTTCATGCTATTTATTCAGGTACGTTAGATTTCATGTAATTCTTCTGACGAACCAGTCTTATTGACGACAATGTATTGCTTATTTTGTAAACGTTCACGCTTACACACAGAGGTACTAACTTAGTCTAGTATATTTTTATACAGGAATGCATTTCAAGAAACAGCCTCATTAAAATTACCACCTTCCTTAAATTACTACCAGAGACCCAAAAAACAACCTACGCCCAAACCCATATACCCAAACTGCTTTAGAATGAAATTGTGATTTATGATATTATACATTAAACATCAGATAACATTAACACAGAAGTTACAACCACATATAAAAATTATTAGTATTATCATAACATACAAATCTCTATCATCATAGACTTGATCCAACTGATTGTCAAACCAATAAAAAAGAAAACACAATAATAAAAACATACTAAATGATATTAACAATCATCAACATACATAACATATTTCTATGAGAGCCCCAGGTGACAAGGAGACTGGGGAGATATACGACGTGCTGATTAGAATCCAGTAATTGTGTAAATATTACCGAATTGAGATGCCTCTATACTCAATATAGCTGTGTGCAAGAATTTTCTCTCGATGTATAATCGTATATTATACAAACAATATAGTTACAATATTTCCATAGTTTTATTTCGTACTCCAGCGCATTCGTACTGTTTTGTTTGTCAAGCACATTTTTTACTTAATTAGCTTAGCACCTCATTTGATGGGAAGAAATACCACTCAACACGATAGTGTATTTTCTGTTAATGAAGATATCTAAAAATGTTTACATAAACACGCAGAATTGGTCAAAATAGTATAATCATGTTATTTCATCGACATTTGTGGAACAGTCGAAGCTATGGTCCAAAGGTGCAGGATAGGTGAGTTTTGAACTGTTGCCCGAGGCCTACAATGCAAAATGTCATCCCGACGCCGAGGGCCTGTTTTACTGTTCTACAAATGCCCATAGAATAACTGTTATTACCTAATGCATTATATAATAATATATACACGCTTGCAGAAATCAGAGTCATAAAACAGCATGAGAACCTTAACGTTTGGTAATTTAGGTCATACATGTAGTTAACTCCAAGACAATAATTCAATTCTAAACCGTAAAACAATGATTATGATGTTTGGTATTGTGTTTGTTTAACAGCCCATTTGACTGCAATGATCATTTCAGATTATCCCCAGAGGAAGGGAGGGGGGATAAGACACATGAACCAGGCATTTATATTCCTATATTGATACTTCGAATATTTTTTCCTGGTTCCTGGTCGTGCCTAGTGTAAAGCAATGATACACGCCTCATCCATGTCCTGTGATTTTCTTAACACTGTACTTGGCTCAGTAGTTGGGATGGGGACATTGAAAAAGCGTTCCTGAAATATAGAAGGGCGGAGTCGAGATTCTAACCAACGCCCTTTTGTTTGGTAGTCCAGCGCGTTACCATCAGACCACCGATCATCCTTTTAGTATTCTAAGTTATACAACTTAAACAGGAAATTAATTCGTAGCACTAGATAGGCCATCAATTAAGAACAGTTGGTGAGTAAAATTCATACCATACAATCTTCTACCTCTCCTCTTTCTAAAACAAATATGTGGTGTCAATTTAACGGGTCAGTGCATGATGATACCTTTGTATGTGGTGATAGGACCTTGCTTACACTCACTCAGCCCGCCTGGTTAGCTCAGTGGTTTGAGCGTTGGTCTACGCGTGAGTTCGAACCCCGGGCCAGGCTCACACTGTCCGTGACAAATTTGACTGAAGATATTACATCCTATGTTAAATTGTCCTCCACCTCTGAATTATGTGGGGTAGCTTGGTAGTAGCTTGCAGATAGAATTTGGTTAGTACTGGTTTTCTTTAACTTAAGTCGAAATTTTTTTCATGGTAAAAGTTTGTAAACCAGTCATCAAAAGTGTTAAAATGAATGATAATTTTCATAATTGGCATCTTTAGAACAAAGATGAAATCATATTATTGTGATTTCCTCCTTTATATTAGTACAAAAGAGTTAAGGAAAAAGTCGAATTTAAGGAAAAATATAACTTAAAAAAAAATTACTTAAGATGCTTTGTGAATACGGACCCTGGTTAAAGGCCTAAATGAAGTCAATGAAAGCTGGTTAAATAACTACACGCCATGATATGACTGAAATAACGTTGAAAGTGCCGTTAAACCCGAAGAAAGAAATAAACAAATACACTCACTTCTTCAATTCACGAATGCACTCCTAAATTTTGGAGGACAAATGCGGCATAAAAACGTGAAACGTTCAAATCACTGGTTGTTACTAAAATGCTTAATGACAACTAATTGCAGTAATGAAAACCAATTTGAAATTATTTCAGAAAATTAGTTCCGTAGAAATACATTACAATAGTCGTAATTGCGAAATATCTATTTTTTTATTGTCATTACCTCCCCTTCTGTTTTTGTATTAAGTGATTCAATGCCTGATGCCTAAAATTATTACGTCAAATTGGGCGGACCGATTAAAAAAATATTTTTATAGGTTTCCATGATAGACAAAGATTTACCGTTAGACTTTTCAAAAAAAAAAAATTAACTTAAAAACTACGTGTGCATTGAAGTTAATGGGAGTATGCCATTTTTCAAAGATTAAAGAAAAAAAAACACATCCATTTCAATGAAAACTCGTAATAAAACGATGCAATAACGCAGTATCAATTAAGTTTGATTAAGAAAAATCTAGGTCACCATGTAATATCTACAGAAATTAATAAAAAAAAAATTTTTTTTCGGCAAGGGCAACAACTCTTGTATTTTGTTTTAATGTTTCGTAATTGAACTAATTGAAGTATCTAAGATAGCTAGTCTAAGATCTATCAAAGAAATAGTGATAATTGGACTATACTGTTTTGAAATATTGATATTTTTGTGTAGCAATGGGCAAATATTTATTTATGAAAAGTACTGTATTAGGGATGCAATATCTTAAAGGTTGCAGGATGGTGCTAACGTGATGTCTGTGAAGACTGAAGAGTCTCCCAAACAGTTTCGCCTAAGAGTTTTATCGAAATGTCGATAATTTCATTGTCGCAGACTTTCAAAATTCCTGGTAGCTTAACGTCATTATGTGATTATGACTAGTGTCTGCCATTGTAGACTAGTTTGGTAAACTTCGTCGTCACCGGTGTTGATATTTAGTAGCAAAGTATTTGGTAATTAGAGCTTCGGAAGATGTCTGTGTCTTTATTGGGAATATATAACACGAGCAGCCAGCTTCCTAATCGGTTGTGATTTCAACTTTCTTATTTTCATTTTCCAAATTTCCATATTTTCTTTGTTTGCTTTGAGTGGATTTTGTTTCTTTACATTTCTTAAAGTTTTATTAAATAGTGTTAAGAATTTATGACACTCGTATAAGCTCGATTGCAATGCTTAGCTTTTTTGTTGAGAAAATTAAAAAAGTGATAAAATGATAAAAAAAGCATTTATGCTTATGAAACATGTTTGATTATTGAATCTGTGACACGCCACAAAGACTCGAGGAAGTAATTATTAATAAAATCCATATTTACCTGCAAAAGACACGACTTTTAATTACAAAATCATAGCTTGTGGTGAGTTTCTGTTTCGTTCGCTGCGCCCGACTCTCTAGACAACTTACTTAAATCATTAATATGAATTTTGAAGTGACATTCGGCTTATTCAGAAGGATAAATGATTGGTATTCATTCTCTGATGAAGGGATACTCTTATCTTTGGACAGTTTGTTTTAAATGGGTCGACTTCGAGAGACAGCGTCATTTCACCGCCGTATGAAGAGCACGGAGTTGTTCTCGCGCAAACTGAATTATCAAATGAAAAAATTCGATGTTAACTTACCTGTGAGAAAATTGAAAGATCCTTGTTTAGTTGAAATTCGGAACAAATACACGAAAGAGATTGTGGATATTGAGGTAATAATAGCTTTGAAGTTTATTTCACCATTGTTGAGTAGAATTTTACTTTTTTCATTAATGTTTACTCTTACGTTCAAATAGTTACACATTGCCAATGTACGTAGAATGCAGATATTGTTTGCTATTTGGAAGTAAGTACTAAATATTGTTAGAAAACATCTGACTACAATATTGTGTTTACTCATTCGTTCGGCTGTCTGTTCATTTGTTCTCGCGGTCTGTTTACTAAAACTTTTCAAAATATCTTAATCGCTGTCTTCTGGATGCTCCATGATGCACATACGTATAGCCAGTGAATTTTGAAAAAAATGTTCAAATTTTGTGTTTGGTAAACATCCAAACAAATTGACCACGTGGTTCAGTGTGTTACGTGATTTTCGTGTGTTTGGAAATTTTGATTAGTGAATTCTTTATTTATTATAAAAGACCTCTGTATTGTCTCGGAGGACCACTACCTAATATGATAAGTACCACAGGGTAGTATTCCATAATTAAGTCATTAGTTTTCTTACTTTGAAATCAAAAACGCTTCTAAAAGAAAGCTAGCCGTGATACTAACAAGTTTTTCTAATTTATCAGTTTCAAATTGTCCGGTCTCAGAATAGAAAGATCTCAACTTCTTGTATCCAACAATTAGCCATAGAACAGACACGTTTTGTTTTATTATATATAGAACCACTAATATATTGTATGAAATATAGACTGTGCACGGGGATAAGAAAGCCTTGCTGTAATTTAATTCCCGGCATAGACACAGTCTAGTCATTCTTTGGAATAAAATCCATTGTTGGGCCTGATTATGAAATTCATTCACACTTTGACTTTTTGTCATTTTTTTTATTTATTTTGATTTAGCACCGTTTATTCAACAAATGTTTCAGTTATATATGGCCGCCGATTCCCCTACCCAGTTTTCCTGGACTGTATTCTAACCAGTTCTGAATAAGAGAACAGTCTTGTGGAAGAAAATCGACATTTTTGTCATTTTTCATTGAAGGGTATGACCCGCCACGACCGGGAATCGAACCCGGATTGCCGGGCTAAAATTCCAGCACACTAACCACTCAACCACGGCTACGGCTGTCTTTATAAGCGTTGAGTTCGTCTGTTATGTCTGTAGATGGTGGCTAAACAGTTGTCTTTGTTCGCATTGTGGCTTTTATTTGCCGGTGACCATAAGTTTGGGTTGAACTATAGCTGTAATAATGTTGAGACAAGCATTGTGTCTGACAATGCGTCCAGAGCGTGACAAGTCCGGTTTAATTCTTATGTACATCCGTCATTTCATTCCATTGAAGCAAAAATTGTCACGCACTCGAACCACGTGACTCGCCATAATTGTTCATTTTTCATTGATGATCCTCGACGCTTATTATTCATATATTTATGGAAATGACCGAAGTGATCCGTAAATAAGTTTCCTATTGTATGTATGACATTTCTGTGCGAGGCAATTATTCTATAGCTGTAATGTCAAGCATAAAATATTGCCAGCAAACAATAAAAGGAAAACTATACGAAGCCAGCAATTCAATATTAAGAACAATTTACAAAACCGACCATTTTTATACGCCCGTTTGAAAAACAGGTCGTATAAAGGGAACACCAACGGCGGACGGGCGGCGTTCACAACGGTGTCCGCTGTTTAATTCGATCAGTTTTATTCAGATCCTCACCAAACTTGATGGAAATGTGTATGGCCATGAGATCTCGGCCAAGTTCAATAACCAGCCTAATCGGGCCATGCACGTCTGAGTTATAGCCCTTAACACTTTGAAAAATGAATTTTGACGGGCGTATTTTGTGACCTGGCGCTCTTATTCCATAATAAAATATACCTGATTTTACTCTACACGACTAAACTAGATGTACGAGGGATGATTCTAAATAATTAAACCCCAAATACCTCTCGGATTCTTCAATTTATTTTACGACACATTTTAAAACTTTTGTAAGAGTTGGTGTCCTTATTTAAAAGTAGAAAATATTTTCTGTAGATATTTCACGTTGACCAATACTTTTCTTCTTGAATCTTTTTAACATGAGTTTTCATTGAATTTTATGGTTTTTTTTTCTTTTAGTATTGAAAAAATGGGTAACTCCTATAGACATCAATGCAAATGGTAAATTACTCAAAGAAATAACTTTATTTATGAAACGTTTCCTGGTAAATCAATTTTTTTATCATGGGAACCTATTAAATGTATAAACATTTCCAAAATAAGTCCCTCCCATTTTGAGAATACATTTTTTGGAGTAAGGATCTGCATGCCTTGACTGTATTTTCAAACACAGTGATTTGTATTTATTTGTTTATCTGTTTTTGAACGGCCCATTCGACAGCTATATGGTCATTCTAGAGCTGCCCCAGCGAGAAGCGAGATACTGTGAAGGAGAACTTTGCATTTATATGATATCCCTTCTCTGTTTGAATAGTTTTCCTGGTTCTTTATGGTGCCCGGTGTAAAGCACCGAAACACGACTCGTCCTTTTCCCCGTGATTTTCTAGACACAGTACTTGGCTGGGTAGTTGGGATTGGAATACTGAAAAAGCGTCCCTGACTGAGAAATTCGAAAGACGGAGCTCGGAATGAAACCTACGACCTTTTGTCTAGTAGACCAGTATCACGGTCCACTCGTCAACACTGAACACCCTTTCAGTGAATTTGTACTTCCGTTTTCACCATGAAAATGTCAGAAAAAGTCCAAAGGCTTGAAATACAAACATGGCTGAACATTCCGCCATTTTGTCACAGAAACAAATAATTCTAGAACTTTAGAATTCCACAATAAGTAAATGTTCTTGCAGTAGCATAGTCTCTAATTTAGTGTTTCATATCTTCTCATTTCTCTTGGGATATTAAAACTGTGCTTGACTCCATCTAATTGACTTCGTATTAATTGTGTACCAAATCATTTATCTTTAGGACCAGAGAAATCGTAAATTAATCGTTACAAATATTTCTATGCGGCTATATAAGCAATCTGAAACTTTTTAAAATTACTTTCGGCGACGCTCGAGAGGACGTCCGTTTCGTAGTGATTCTTAAAAAAAATAAAGTGTTAAAGAAATCTATTCATTAGTCCTTAAAAATACAGTGCAATCTCTCCAGAACGGCCCTCCTTTGAGAAACAACCCCCTTCTACTCCCTAAGGGTGTTGCTTTGGAGAGGTTACACTGTAGAGCTCTTCAGAGCGGAAATGTCTAAATCGTTCTTAATCCTAGCAGTTTTAATTTCTCATCAGCTGTAATTAAAATATATGCTATGGATTAATTAAATGTTCTTAATGGTTCGTGATGTTTTATTAAAATACAGCTTTTAAGTTATTTTCCTGCATGATTCTAAAACTGTTCAAATATTTGAATATGTTTTGGTGACATTGTTGTTATAAAATGAAACTTATGTACTTTGAGTATGTTCGATTCGAATCTCTCATTTATAGCCAAGGATTTATATCCTAACATAGTTAATGGAGCTTTAAACGTTTCGAGTCACATTTGTTCAAAAGTCTAGTTATCTACTTGGCAAAACTCATTTATCTGTCTATTGTACCGATTGATTTCGTCTCAAATGCTTTAATGTAATAAGTACACGTTTGTTCATTGGAATGAACTGTTTTGGAAACCAGAAATGAATCAATTATTAATTCTCGATTTTAATTAACGTTATGTCGCATCTAATCGATTTATCATCCACTCTTGATTTTTATTTATTGAATACAATGTGCATTCATAATTACCACTATTAATGCCGTAAAAGATTTTGTTTTTGCAAAAATAAAATTGATTATTTTTGTTTTTAACAAAAGCCTGGATTTTGATTCATGCCCCGGATAGTTGTTTACTTGCCGTTCAGGTGACGTTGGAATGTCATATGATTCCGCGACCCCTTTCCTCGAATTTCGATATGTATAAAGAGTCTAAACATACACCAGAAGAATCGCAAGGAAAATAAAATAATAAATTAAAAACACATTTCAACCCTTTAATGTCTGCCTCCTAAAGCATAAAACTTAAGATTAACTGGCGATGTACAGTCTTATCACGTGATTTGGACATTTGAATGATATTACCTAAAATGACGTAAATGTTGACATGAATTTGCCTTCATTCAATGATTTTTTTCAAATAACTACAAATTAATTAATATTTCTCAAAATGGCATCAGATATACAAGTTAAGTGATAATCCGAACCAAAATTTAGTTAACATTGTGGGAAGTGAACAATTCCCCACTTAAAAGTTTATGGCATATAATACCCTGTTGACAATTATTCATACTTCATGAACTTTTCATGAAGTACGCAAGGATAGTTCAAGAAAAAAAATTTCATGAATTCCTTACGAAGGGGAATTGTTAAAGTTACCAATGTTAAACTAGACGCTTGCTTTGGTGACGGCAACATTTGTCAACTTAAACGTTTTTTCACATTCTCAATTTGTCATAAATACAACCAATCGGAACTCCTCTGCGTTCGTCTACTAAAGAAAGTGCCTCGGACATTATAGACAGGCCGCCATTTTGTTGTTATTGTTCACGGGCTACTTTCCACCATGGCTGACCCTGGGAATCAAACGATGGGAACAATCTGTTTCTCTTTCAATGGGAAATTATTGGTCATGTTATCAATCGCGAACGATAACCACGTTTTAAAGTCTGAAATTCTGAAGAAACGAGTACCTAATGTTGAAAAAAGTAGTGACCGGAAACCACATAATCAAAATTTGTAACCCTACACTTATGTACGAGGCGTATTTCTCAGTTACGAAAATGCCCGAGTAGTACGATTGAAATTCATCCTACGCACAGTTGTTTCAGTACTAACCCGCCTTTAACTATCAGTGTATTCTCTTTCAAATGCACCTGCGCTGTTATTTTATGTAAAATGCATGTATTTATCTAAAGTTGATGCTTAGCAACGTCTATGAGACGAGTCTCATCTCTAGAGACCTTAGCATTTAGCTTCCCAACTTGTGGTTCATGTAATTTTTGTCAGGAAATTCTGTCCATTTTGATAAATCTTTTAAATAAATCGAATTTCTGACAAATGTCAAGGTTGCTATGCCACATGTGATGTTCTTATCTGCATTTAATGGGAGTGGTATTATTCTAATAGGAAATATCATTTGTATTGGCAACTACTGGTTTATTTCTTTAAAACAAATGTGATCATCTCTTGTTGAAGCCTTATTCCTGAAATATATTTTCTGACGTTTGATTTTAAGAATTGGTAAAAAAATTATTTCCTATGAGTGGTTAAGATCCATGGTACGGGTTGTTTAATCCATAGCACGATGGTTGCTATGTTACTTGATAACAAGTAACTTGGTTGGCTAATGGATGTTGTTTTGACCAATGGAAATTGAGTATTGGTTATGACGAAAATTTTGATTTTCGTGCAAATGATTTCATTCAGCTTTGGGCACTTATGCTTACCAGACGTATATTTATTTTCTATGTTGTAAAAATGCTTAAGCAATCCTTGATTTGTTTGTACTGAACTATGCGGAGTTTAAGGAAAGTAACATGTATATGCATATATGGTGTATATAAGAAGTACTAAATGTATATTGCGTATGTGTATTATTTAAATGGTTGTACGTCGCAAGCATTGTCCAAGTGCTACTTACGAATATACGATATTAACTGAATATGTTGAGTTTGTTTGTTATTTGGATCTGGTGAGGTCAGAGAAAGGGTAACCAAGTCGAAACATTTTTTATCATTTTCATAAAATATCCGTAGGTGGTATATAAGGGTAACTGTGTCTGGTAATTTGTCGTTTGTTTTGCTTTCGTAGCTTAAATAATTCAACAAGTAAGTCTGCTTAACGCTGTGACTATATTGAGTATACCAACGTTGTTCATCAACATAAGTTATGTCAATTACTGCAGTGCTGTTGATACATACATGATAACATTTCTTAAATAACTGGGCTTGGCCGTAGTCCAGTGGTTAGTGGGCTAGGTTTGTAACCCGCCGATACAGTTGCTGCAGGTCGTACCGTTTAAAGCCCCATAAGCTTTTTGCTATAAAAAAAAATCAATGCAAAAATCAAACAATTGCTGATATTATCCCAAGGTAATTATTACCGACGAAACAAGCCATTTTTCTTCTAAAAACACTCCTTTTACTGTGATTTTTGCTTTTGTAAACTTGAAATATGTAGAGCGCGTGACGTCACTTTACTACGTGTGCATAGCATGACTGCGGGAAATCTCAGGTGTTCTATGAATAGTATTTATTTCAATGATATTGAAAAAATACGAAAGTAGTTTCGGAAACATTTTTTCTTGCTATAAAGTATGCACGTGAGGGAAACATACAGGATTCCTTTGTTATAGAACAAACAGAAACTATTAGGACCAATACATTTATAAGCTTATGGGACTTTATTGAAACTTTGACAACAATGTCGATTTTCTTCCACACGTGTAGAAGTCGCCGGTTCCTTGTTAGTACTTAGTAGTTAGTACTGGTTGGAATACCGTCCTAGTACTGGTTGGAATACCGTCCTAGTACTGGTTAGAATACCGTCCTAGTACTGGTTAGAATACCGTCCTAGTACTGGTTAGAATACCGTCCTAGTACTAGTTAGAATACCGTCCTAGTACTGGTTAGAATACCGTCCTAGTACTGGTTAGAATACCGTCATAGTACTGGTTAGAATACCATCCTAGTACTAGTTAGAATACCGTCCTAGTACTGGTTAGAATACCGTCCTAGTACTGGTTAGAATACCGTCCTAGTACTGGTTAGAATACCGTCATAGTACTGGTTAGAATACCATCCTAGTACTAGTTAGAATACCGTCCTAGTACTGGTTAGAATACCGTCCTAGTACTAGTTAGAATACCGTCCTAGTACTGGTTAGAATACCGTCCTAGTACTGGTTAGAATACCGTCCTAGTACTGGTTAGAATACCATCCTAGTACTAGTTAGAATACCGCCCTAGTACTAGTTAGAATACCATCCTAGTACTGGTTAGAATACCATCCTAGTACTGGTTAGAATACCATCCTAGTACTAGTTAGAATACCGTCCTAGTACTGGTTAGAATACCATCCTAGTACTGGTTAGAATACCATCCTAGTACTAGTTAGAATACCGTCCTAGTACTAGTTAGAATACCGTCCTAGTACTGGTTAGAATACCGTCCTAGTACTGGTTAGAATACCGTCCTAGTACTGGTTAGAATACCGTCCTAGTACTAGTTAGAATACCGTCCTAGTACTGGTTAGAATACCATCCTAGTACTAGTTAGAATACCATCCTAGTACTGGTTAGAATACCGTCCTAGTACTGGTTAGAATACCGTCCTAGTACTAGTTAGAATACCATCCTAGTACTGGTTAGAATACCGTCCTAGTACTAGTTAGAATACCGTCCTAGTACTGGTTAGAATACCGTCCTAGTACTGGTTAGAATACCGTCCTAGTACTGGTTAGAATACCGTCCTAGTACTGGTTAGAATACCATCCTAGTACTAGTTAGAATACCGTCCTAGTACTAGTTAGAATACCGTCCTAGTACTGGTTAGAATACCGTCCTAGTACTGGTTAGAATACCATCCTAGTACTAGTTAGAATACCGTCCTAGTACTAGTTAGAATACCGTCCTAGTACTGGTTAGAATACCGTCCTAGTACTGGTTAGAATACCATCCTAGTACTAGTTAGAATACCGTCCTAGTACTAGTTAGAATACCGTCCTAGTACTGGTTAGAATACCGTCCTAGTACTGGTTAGAATACCATCCTAGTACTAGTTAGAATACCGTCCTAGTACTAGTTAGAATACCATCCTAGTACTAGTTAGAATACCGTCCTAGTACTGGTTAGAATACCATCCTAGTACTGGTTAGAATACCGTCCTAGTACTGGTTAGAATACCGTCCTAGTACTGGTTAGAATACCGTCCTAGTACTAGTTAGAATACCATCCTAGTACTAGTTAGAATACCGTCCTAGTACTAGTTAGAATACCGTCCTAGTACTGGTTAGAATACCGTCCTAGTACTAGTTAGAATACCGTCCTAGTACTGGTTAGAATACCATCCTAGTACTAGTTAGAATACCATCCTAGTACTGGTTAGAATACCGTCCTAGTACTGGTTAGAATATCGTCCTAGTACTGGTTAGAATACCGTCCTAGTACTAGTTAGAATACCGTCCTAGTACTGGTTAGAATACCATCCTAGTACTAGTTAGAATACCGTCCTAGTACTGGTTAGAATACCGTCCTAGTACTAGTTAGAATACCGTCCTAGTACTGGTTAGAATACCGTCCTAGTACTGGTTAGAATACCGTCCTAGTACTAGTTAGAATATCGTCCTAGTACTAGTTAGAATACCGTCCTAGTACTGGTTAGAATACCGTCCTAGTACTGGTTAGAATACCGTCATAGTACTAGTTAGAATATCGTCCTAGTACTAGTTAGAATACCATCCTAGTACTGGTTAGAATACCATCCTAGTACTGGTTAGAATACCATCCTAGTACTAGTTAGAATACCGCACTAGTACTGGTTAGAATACCGTCCTAGTACTGGTTAGAATACCATCCTAGTACTGGTTAGAATACCATCCTAGTACTGGTTAGAATACCATCCTAGTACTGGTTAGAATACCATCCTAGTACTAGTTAGAATACCATCCTAGTACTGGTTAGAATACCATCCTAGTACTAGTTAGAATACCATCCTAGTACTAGTTAGAATACCGTCCTAGTACTGGTTAGAATACCGTCCTAGTACTGGTTAGAATACCGTCCTAGTACTTGTTAGAATACCGTCCTAGTACTGGTTAGAATACCGTCCTAGTACTGGTTAGAATACCGTCCTAGTACTAGTTAGAATACCGTCCTAGTACTAGTTAGAATACCGTCCTAGTACTGGTTAGAATACCGTCCTAGTACTAGTTAGAATACCGTCCTAGTACTAGTTAGAATACCGTCCTAGTACTGGTTAGAATACCGTCCTAGTACTAGTTAGAATACCGTCCTAGTACTGGTTAGAATACCGTCCTAGTACTGGTTAGAATACCGTCCTAGTACTGGTTAGAATACCGTCCTAGTACTGGTTAGAATACCGTCCTAGTACTGGTTAGAATACCGTCCTAGTACTAGTTAGAATACCATCCTAGTACTAGTTAGAATACCGTCCTAGTACTGGTTAGAATACCGTCCTAGTACTAGTTAGAATACCGTCCTAGTACTGGTTAGAATACCGTCCTAGTACTGGTTAGAATACCGTCCTAGTACTGGTTAGAATACCGTCCTAGTACTGGTTAGAATACCGTCCTAGTACTGGTTAGAATACCGTCCTAGTACTAGTTAGAATACCGTCCTAGTACTGGTTAGAATACCGTCCTAGTACTGGTTAGAATACCGTCCTAGTACTGGTTAGAATACCGTCCTAGTACTAGTTAGAATATCGTCCTAGTACTAGTTAGAATACCGTCCTAGTACTGGTTAGAATACCGTCCTAGTACTGGTTAGAATACCGTCCTAGTACTAGTTAGAATATCGTCCTAGTACTAGTTAGAATACCATCCTAGTACTGGTTAGAATACCGTCCTAGTACTGGTTAGAATACCATCCTAGTACTAGTTAGAATACCATCCTAGTACTGGTTAGAATACCATCCTAGTACTAGTTAGAATACCATCCTAGTACTAGTTAGAATACCGCACTAGTACTGGTTAGAATACCGTCCTAGTACTGGTTAGAATACCATCCTAGTACTGGTTAGAATACCATCCTAGTACTGGTTAGAATACCATCCTAGTACTAGTTAGAATACCATCCTAGTACTGGTTAGAATACCGTCCTAGTACTAGTTAGAATACCATCCTAGTACTGGTTAGAATACCATCCTAGTACTAGTTAGAATACCATCCTAGTACTAGTTAGAATACCGCACTAGTACTGGTTAGAATACCGTCCTAGTACTGGTTAGAATACCGTCCTAGTACTGGTTAGAATACCATCCTAGTACTAGTTAGAATACCGTCCTAGTACTGGTTAGAATACCGTCCTAGTACTGGTTAGAATACCGTCCTAGTACTGGTTAGAATACCGTCCTAGTACTGGTTAGAATACCGTCCTAGTACTGGTTAGAATACCGTCCTAGTACTAGTTAGAATACCGTCCTAGTACTGGTTAGAATACCGTCCTAGTACTGGTTAGAATACCGTCCTAGTACTGGTTAGAATACCGTCCTAGTACTGGTTAGAATACCGTCCTAGTACTGGTTAGAATACCGTCCTAGTACTAGTTAGAATACCGTCCTAGTACTGGTTAGAATACCGTCCTAGTACTAGTTAGAATACCGTCCTAGTACTGGTTAGAATACCGTCCTAGTACTAGTTAGAATACCGTCCTAGTACTGGTTAGAATACCGTCCTAGTACTAGTTAGAATACCGTCCTAGTACTGGTTAGAATACCGTCCTAGTACTGGTTAGAATACCGTCCTAGTACTAGTTAGAATACCGTCCTAGTACTGGTTAGAATACCATCCTAGTACTAGTTAGAATACCGCCCTAGTACTAGTTAGAATACCATCCTAGTACTAGTTAGAATACCATCCTAGTACTAGTTAGAATACCATCCTAGTACTAGTTAGAATACCGTCCTAGTACTGGTTAGAATACCGTCCTAGTACTAGTTAGAATACCGTCCTAGTACTGGTTAGAATACCGTCCTAGTACTGGTTAGAATACCGTCCTAGTACTGGTTAGAATACCGTCCTAGTACTGGTTAGAATACCGTCCTAGTACTGGTTAGAATACCGTCCTAGTACTGGTTAGAATACCATCCTAGTACTGGTTAGAATACCGTCCTAGTACTGGTTAGAATACCATCCTAGTACTGGTTAGAATACCGTCCTAGTACTAGTTAGAATACCATCCTAGTACTAGTTAGAATACCATCCTAGTACTGGTTAGAATATCGTCCTAGTACTGGTTAGAATACCGTCCTAGTACTGGTTAGAATACCGTCCTAGTACTGGTTAGAATACCGTCCTAGTACTGGTTAGAATACCATCCTAGTACTAGTTAGAATACCGTCCTAGTACTAGTTAGAATACCGTCCTAGTACTGGTTAAAATACCGTCCTAGTACTGGTTAGAATACCGTCCTAGTACTGGTTAGAATACCGTCCTAGTACTGGTTAGAATACCGTCCTAGTACTGGTTAGAATACCGTCCTAGTACTGGTTAGAATACCGTCCTAGTACTGGTTAGAATACCGTCCTAGTACTGGTTAGAATACCGTCCTAGTACTGGTTAGAATACCGTCCTAGTACTGGTTAGAATACCGTCCTAGTACTGGTTAGAATACCGTCCTAGTACTGGTTAGAATACCGTCCTAGTACTGGTTAGAATACCGTCCTAGTACTGGTTAGAATACCGTCCAGGACGTGTTAGGTGAATCGATCGCCGTATATAACTGAGACGATTTTTGAAAAATGGCGTTAAACGCAAATAAATCAAATTAAATAACTACCAGCAGTGACCTGTCCAGTGACCTGTCCCTTCCTTCATTCTGTATAAAACATGTTATGTGAGTCAGAAATGGTCATTAAATGACTTGAATGTGATATATATAAACTTATTGCGTGGAAAACCCGAACCTTGTGCAGTGCTCAAGCTTTACTGCTAACTACATTGCACTAACTTGCTGATAAAAATCTACACATTATGTTGTCCATTCTCTAATTCAAATGTTTTTATTCGGATCCTCACTAAAGTTGATGGATTTTTTTATGGCCATGAGATCTTAGTCAAGTTCGATAACCAGCCCAATCAGCCTAGGCACTTCTTAGTTATGGCCCTTGACGCTTTGAAAAATGAATTTTACGGGCGTATTTTGTGACCTGGCACTCTTGTTTTGTTTGTTTGTTTATATCGGGTTTTACGTCCCTTTTCAACAGTCAGAGTCATATGAGGCAGACAGTTCATCTAACCATTGTTCCTGGGAAGAATCAGTATTAGACTCCCATCCTCCGTAAGCAACTTCCTACTTTCTTACATAAAGAAACATGGTCGGTAGCTAGGCTCGAACCCACAACCCTTTATCAATGATAAGATTACAGTGATTTGAAGTCAACGACCTTAACCACTCGACCATGGAGGTGGGTCCACTTCCCTTTGGAGTCGGAACGCCAATGTCAATATACAGTTGATCATGCCTCATATGTTTTAATTCTAGTATTCTAAATAAACAAACTTTTTTAATCTCAGCACCTAGATTGTAATACAATTACTGCAATGGAAGACCTTTGCCATTGCGCCATCGTAACAAAACCGGTAATTTGATTTCAGTAGAAATATAAATTTAATTTAGTAATCTTGAAAAAGAAGCCTTGGTTTAGCACACCGTTGTATCGATTCCTTTGTCATGAGCATTTGTAAGGGTTTTGGGATGCAATAGACTCTCCAAATATTAGATATCTATGTCAGAACCAATATTCGCCCAGAAGAATTAGATTTACCAACGTGTGTGCCGTTAATTCTCTCCAATAACAAAATGTAATTACAAAATTAACAAATAATATGCTCCCATGACCTGATGGATAATTCATTTTTGTTTATAAATGCGGCCTTCATTAAACTGACTGCGAATATTCTTGGAGGTTTCGAATATTTGAAAGATATACAATGGTGTTATGCTGAGCACATTGCACATGATAAAGTCCTGGACGCGGCATGGAATGTGTTGAATCCTAGTTGTATATTAAGTTTGTATCAATTCCACCGGGGTTTTGTAATTACAACATCGGGTTGTAATTTGGTTCGATGTGCAAATTGCATAGGGGTTTGTTACGATTTTATCTTATTAGTTTCACAATTTTGGTCGTAGATAACAGCATTGCTGGGTCCTGAAATTCATTTTTTGTGTGTTCTATTTTAAAGTATTAGTTACCACCGAGCGGCGAATTTATTCGGCAGACCAGTGTGTTGTTAATTAAAAGTAGCGGATTCTAAATCTGGACGGCACACATGTTTCTTCTTGATAGCTTCACTTAAGACTAAAATACCCAGGTCCCACACATCTGGCTTATAGATTATGCGCTGGAAATACAAACAATACTCACAAGAACATGAGAGAAATGGTCTACATCAGAACGCAAGAGCTTGTTAGGGCTACTGTCCGCTACAAATGGCAAGAATTTCTTAAGATTAACGGTGCTCAAGTCAAAGCAATGCAGACAGCAAACTACAAAAAAGCTTTAAGTAGTGCAATAGACCCACATTAACAGTTTATGATATTTTTTACATTTTACTGTTTTCGGGAAAATTACATGATTTGCTATTTCTTTTACTGTAGAACCTGTCTAATATGAACTTGTTCGGATACGTATAAAAGTTCGGATAAGAGAGATTTTCGGATTACATAGTTTTTTGGTATAAAATACATTTTAAATAACCAGGAGAAGCTGACCTGTTCGGTTTAGAGAGGGTTCCGAGTAAGAATGGTACAGATTATCTGAGTTAGATTGTATCGAACTGTGTTTTCCGTTCACTTTTACGATTGCAAATTTGCTGTCTGCATATGCAGCCTTCAGGTCGAAACGTTAACAGAAATTGAAACACTGTATACGTCTTTATTTCTGCGAGTAGGAGTAAAGTTATATCGTACTGTACGTATTGTATTGTGTATATATTAACGTATAATGGATTTCTTATTGTGCAATCACATAATCAAGTCCACCTACACAGACGCATTAACAGTCTTATGGTTTGGTAAATAGAAAAGTAATTGCTTAAATCGAGGGCAGCGGAGATACGGGTTTGGGAATCTATTATTTGTTATGCGCATAAACATGTAGAACATTGCTAACACCAAGGATAAACGGAGATTCTGTCTTTAAACATGACATGATGGGAAGGACATGGACGACCTTCGGAGAAAAAAACCATAATCGTGATACATTATAATTATTTTTCCATCGATATAAACAATACAATTATCGCTTTCAGTGAGTCCCAGACTAATACATATCGTTAAAGAGCTTCTGAGATAGCTATACGTTAAATAAATCTGTATTGGTACAGTGTAATCTAGATTAAAGACCTCTTTAACTTATATACCACCCCAATATAACAATCTCTAATTCTTGTAATGCTTTTCAATAGTTTCTCTATATTTTAACATCATTTCAAAGACGGGTATTTTTTGTCCTAATTGTTTCACAATTTTGATGTTTGACAGTGATACATGTACTTTGAAAAACGGGTCGTAATACGGGAACACCCACGGCGAGCGGTGTCCACAACGGTGTCCGCTGTCTTTTTCAAGCGGTTTTATTCGGATCTTCACCAAACTTCATGGAAATGTTTATGGCCATGAGATCTCGGTCAAGTTCGATAACCAGCCCAATCGGCATAGGCTTTCCTGAGTTATGCCCCTTGAAGCTTTGAAAAATGAATTTTGACGGGCGTATTTTGTAACCTGGCACTCGTGTTCATCGTTTTATATATATATATATATAATTAGTTTATGTATGGATGGATTTTATGGTATTATCTGACAGCAAAAAAAAACAATTTTGAAGGGTTTTGCTTCAAATCAATAGGTTAGAGTGCTTATTTGGGTGTTTTTTTGTAAATAAGAAGCTAAAAGGATTGGTAGAGACTGTAGCTTTCTTATTACGAGGCAATCTAACCGTCTAAGTACTCAGCGTGCGCAGTGTGTACTAATTCCGTCTTCGAAAACAAGAAAAAACTGGTTTATATTCTATTAAGAGAGCCAAAACTTGTTTAAAAGGACTTGTCATTGATTGGGTGCGAGGACTGATATGTTCGGTGTCTTTCTTGTAATTATTTATCTAAATTATAGTTTATAAGTACCATGTATGTGCTCCTCTTGCAACATTGTTTATGAGAACTGATATACAGTAATGAAAATTATCTTAAATGGCAGAATAAGAAATCCACAATGTCCAGTTACAAGTTTCCTAGCCATTGAAATAATGCTGATTGTTATTGATCAATTTGATGTCAAAAACCTGTCCTAATAACGCATGGTTATATTAAGATCATTAATGAAATAAGATGCCGCGCATTTCGTATAGTCTTACTGCCATATTAACGAAGCCTCATCCGGAATTCCTCGGAGACTTTCCTTAGAGGATCATTAAATCTAGCCACTGATATACTCGTAAATTGAAACGTATAAAATGCAGCTGGAAAGTAAGAGAAATCAGAACAGACTGGAATGATTGATCACCCGCCTTTAGGCTTGTGATAAACAAGTATACCCAGACGTGGAACTCGTTTTGAAAATATGTTTTGCCATAATAATTCGTTGATATAGATTGAAATGGCAATGCGGATTTATCATAATTAAGTCGGAAATATTTTACAGAAATACTTGGTACCCGTCTGCCTATGACATTATATAAATTTGTCATACGTGTTCAGGCTCGTAGAAACCCGGTGACGCTAGGGGCGCGGGCGGGGGAGGGGGCTTATGCACCCCACGATAATTTGCCTATATTTTGATTCTATAATAATGGGAAAAACCTCTCTTAAATAAGTACACTCTTTTTTATTTGAGTATTCGATTAATTCGATTACTTACAACATGAAGTTCTGCCCAGTTGCCACTGTTAAAGCTTGAAAATCGTCAAGCGACCCTGTTGGAAAGAACTTTAACCCTAGTGAAAAAAAATCTGACATCACCAATGCAACGGGTTACTAATTAAGTGATAGTCGATGCTCGGGAATAATTCATTACTTCCAATTTGTGTCAAAGCTTTTTTCCAAATAAAGACAGAAGAAGCGGTCGTTTGTTTAACAGATATCTTGTTCGTGCCACCTACTTATCATTATACCAAAAGTATGTCGATCTAAACCAAGTTGGGTGTCAACAGTTTTATGGAGTTGTTGTAAAACCGATCGTTTTCGTGTTGTAAGAAAGACCATAATTCTGCTGTAACTGAATTAAACTGACATGAAGTGAACGATTTTTCCTAGTTTTCTTTGTAATTAATAAATAGCTCCCGTTGTTCAACGTTCACCAATCAAGGTTTTAACGAAGTGGTACTTTTTTAGAAATCAATATATCCAGCCCTTAAAGATTTATGTTTATCTGTTGTTTTACTCTCCGTTCGACAGCTAGGGTCATTGCAGGAACGTCTAAGAGAGAATTAGGGAGATAAGATAAAGGAGAACCAGGCATTTATATCTCTAGTATTTTCGAATATTTTTTTCCTGGTTCTTTATCGTGCCCTGTATAAAACACTGATACATGCCTCGCCAATTTCACGTGATTTTCTTAACTCAGCATTTGGCTTAGTAGTTGGGATGGGTACATGATGACCAAATCTGTGTTAGCTGCCACCTCCGAATAAAAGCCAAACTGTATAATTATTAAGGTCATTTGTTATTAAGAAGAAAATGGCCTCTGGTTAAAAGGCCACCTGTTAATAAAGTCCATATTTTGTCTTCCCAAAAGATGGCCTTTGATCACAGGTTTGACCGTATTTACAAATAGTGTACGAAATAATACCTATTCAAATTGTCCTTAAGCTAGCAACAGAAAGTTTTTAAGTCTTCCTTGCTGGACAATGGCAAACACGGCTGAAAATGTTGTTTGATTGTGTTTAGATGATTTGATGCTTTGTATATTAATGCATATTGCGGTTTTTAAGTTAGAGGGTATCTATAAATCGACTTCAAATTATTTTATTATGCTTGAAAATGTATGTCAGTTTGCTCAACTGACGCGGATGCAAGAAGTAGTCCTTAGTTGTTCGGTTTGTCGCAAGATTTCGCCGCTCTGAAACCCCGTATAGTATTACAACGAATCAATGCTACGCGTATGGAGCAAAACTTTTATGATCGAATAAAGTGGAAATAATCACAATATTGCTTCGTCCTTAATGCAGAAACTTGCTTAACATACTCGGTTCAGACAAATAAACGACAAACACTTCCCTGATGCACATTTTGCTAATTTGTTGCCCAAAGGAAACTTACGTATGTTATGTTTTGCATACATTCTTATTTTCCGATTATTCCACGTTGTCTGAACGGTTTCCGATAATTGTTTGACGATGCATCGTCTGATAATTCCAGTTAGAAACACACATGAAAGCTACTTAGATGACACGACAGTCAGTCCTGGCCCCGAGGTTAGAAAACTTGAGAACAGCCACTGAACTCAAATCTCATTTTCATTATCAAAGTAACAAAATGTATTCTGGTTGAGAATTTTGAGCTGATTAATGTAAAAATGCATACTGTAGAATCATTAGTTTTCGTTGGGGATTAAATTTCGTGGATTTCGTAGGTAGGCTCATCCACGAAATCAATTTCCCACGAATTTAAATGCAGAGATGAGGCATTTCTTTTCAAAAATCAAAATCCACGAATTTGTGTCCCCACGAAATGGCCATTTTAGTAAAAAAAAACACGAAAATTGAGCCTAACGAAAATGAATGAAAATACAGTATATATTCAGATCAATTATGCTGTCAGACTAATGCATCAATAATATCAATATATTCATATCATAAATAACTTATTATAGAAACATTAAATGTCAAGGTATGATATTTGAACTCCTGAGGCCTGAACGTTATGTCACTGCGACTTTCGATGACTGCTAATCGTAAGCTCACGCGGTAACCTCAATAAGCAAGACATGGAAGAGTAAGTTACTAGTAGGCACTTTAAAACTCATGCGAGTCACGCGATGGTTCCTGACAATTTGTCTGAAACCATTCCATCCATTTACCTTGCCCACACAAGTTTATCTTGTGGTTTTATAGTTTGTAGTATACTGAATAGGGACAAGATACAAACATTTTCATTTATTTACAGTCGGTTGACATGTAACAAAACGACATTTTTATGTTTTGCATTATTGTGTACCTTTTTGATAGATTGTCCGTCGTTTCAAACAGAAACATTGTTGGTGAACGATCTTTATTATTACAGTATAGTATATCATATTCGGTTCATGTTTAAACTACCTCCGAATAAAGATCCGTGTGTAAATGAAGGACATTCTTCGAAAAAAGCACCATAGACTATTCCGAACAAATTGACCTCCAAATAAAGGTCACCAACTATTAAAGGTCAACATACTGTCTTTCCCAAGGGTGGCCTTTGTGCACATGTTTGAATTATAAATCCCCGATATCATGCCCGCCTTCAGTGCAAAACAATGGTCTTACTCTTCAGTTAGTGTTTCATCTTCACTAAATGTTATGATATGATCACGTGATGACGTCTTAGTCTGTGATTGGTTGTTTTACAGTTTGTTTACTGCAAGCCATTGTTTGTTACGCATAGTTATTATGGATAATGTCATTTGAAAGAAAATCTAGATATTCGAAATATCTGCGTGAATTTGGATCGAAGATTAATGATTAAATAACGAACTACTTCGTACAAACACACTTGTCTATCTCTCATTAGATAATATCTCAACTTAAAAAAAAACGTCTGCAGAATAAAGCCAATAAAATATTATTAACATCGTACTATGCCCTGAACCAAAACAATGCAATCGTCTGGGAAACCTTGATAAGAGCAGAATTAAGTATTCAATCTGTATTTCTGCGCTTGCAATCATACAAAGCGACCATGGATGTGGAAAATGAGACGGAATGATAATTAATAGTCTTGCACCATCAATAGATGCACTTCTTGTATCTCACTGGTGATACAGTGCGATGGGTTTTGTTCAGCGACTGAATGCTTCTTGTATTCTAAATTACCTGGAGTCAAACATAAGTTTTATGTCCATAAATAACAGAAGATGTGGGTTTTATTCAAGGTGACCTTTCTCAAGTGATTAAAATAAACTATTGGAATGTTTAGGTTGGTTATGATTCTAGTTTTTAGGACAAATCTGTATACTTGTTCGCTCTTGCTGTGCTGTTCAGACAAGTTTTGCCTTGACGATGTGCGTTTAATGACTGTCGAGTTTGTAATTATTTCCTTTCCGTGGGTTTAACGACGTGTTTCAACAACATCAGTCACATACGGCGGCATGTTCACCTAACCAGTTTTTATGGACTGTGTTCAGATCATTCCACTATGAGCCGGCAACCTCACATATTGAGGAAAATCGAATTTTTTGTTCAATTATCATACTATAAGGGTATAACCCACCGCTACCGGGAATCACACACGGATTGCCGGGTAACACAAGCCCAGAACTCTGTACACTGGACCGCAGCTATGGCTCTATCATTATTATCAATATAATAGAAAACATCGCATCATTATTATACTCCCTTCTGTTTATAGTTGATGAATGTGGAAATTGTTTTTTTTTTTATTGGAATATTACGAAAAAAAAAACTAAAAAGCTAATAACGAAGATTTCAATTTTTGATTAAAATCACAAAAAATATGAAAGCATATTTTTACTGTTTATTAGCTCAATGACATTTAGACGTTGTCTGTTAAATACTTAATTCTATTACGTAGGTGCCAAGATGTCTTGCTAAAAACTTCAAAAGTATTTTATCGCCATTACGGTCTTTAATTGCTTGAATATCAAAATACAAATGTAGCTATGAAATGTTATTTATGTGCAGATATTGTCCATAGATAGAAAATGGTTTCTTAAAATTCATTTAGAATCCAAAAATATGTATTTTTAAGCGACATGCGGGTGGTGGCTCTATTTTCTCTCCGTAATAGGCTGAAAATGGATACTATTTTGTGGCCCGCTGGTTCAAATTATGAATACCTCGAACTAAACGAGACTAATGTAGTCAGTCGGCCGTCTCAGAGAGAAACGGAATAATGTTTTAATGCGTCAAATTCGATCCCAATAAATAAAAGTATCTTTTTAAAGATGTTTACAATAAATGTACAAAGAATGTAAAATATTATAGCGAATGCAGTCAAACTTTTAAATAAAAGCCACCCTTTGGAAAGGCATAATAATACGTTTATTGACGGAGGCCATTATGTTATAAATATTCAATGACGGTTTATACAATAATGAACTTTATTAACAATGTGGCTTTTACTGGGAGGTGGCCGCTAACACAGGTTTGATTGTAATTACCTCATTATACATCAGACAAACAAAGATAATTCTATATTTCTATTTTTAAAGTTTACTAGACTATTTGGTGATGGTCCTGAAGGTGCTCCCGATATGACAAATGAAGGACGCAGACGTTTTAATCCCCGCTGCAGTATTTTAACTCTAAACTAATTGAAATGAATGAGAACAAAAACGGAATCCTTTCAGCGCGTCGTTAATCTCAACATCAATTACTAACAGCATTAATTGTTTGTAAATAAACGTTGTTGATTACGTCAGGGGAGGAGATAGAGTCCTTTCTAGGAATATTTTAATTGTTTGTTACCTCACAAGGGTATTCGCGTGCCTTGTTTTAAAACAATTAACTGACTACAATGATGAATTAATGCACTATAACTTGATTATCTCGCGGGATTAGTCATAATTCCATTATCTGTGATACAAGTCTGGGATCCTATCGACGGTGAAAAGCATCGTGATTTGAAAAGATTACCATTTAAGATTAGGATTGTTATACATACAGTTTACATCAAATTTGAGCATGAAACGAGATTACGTTTTGTATATTTATTATATTATGCTGGCAACAGAAAGTGTGATCGATTGATCAAAGATTAGGCCGTCGTGGTCGGTTTTATTGAGGAAATGGCACGAGTGAACTATCACGTATTCCATAACACAGTTTGCAGTCAGAGGATATCATTCAAAATGACGATATTTACGAGGTTATAAGAATAATGGCTTAAATCTGATATACAGTCATTTAAGCTACGCATTTAAGGAAAAAGGTGGACAATATTTTGTTATAAAGGGAGGTAATCCATGAATATCATACTTTTGAAAAGGGAGGTAACGCGTAATTGTCAATTTTCAAAAAGGAAGGTAATGAAAGAATTTCCTATTTTTTAAAAGGGAGGTAACACGTAATTGTTAAGGGAGGTAATGACGAAATATCAGATATTAAACTGGTTCCCGTTCCATGTTGCAGTGCACCAAAGGGTTTACACACATGTCAACGGGAACCAGTTCAATCAGATATCAGAACTGGGGGTAAAATATGGAGGCGCGTCTATCATATGACAAAAAGAGAAAATCATACATGAGTGTATTATTGGAATGGTTATCAATTATTTACGCGTGGGGTATTCGCTTGGGGGGGACGTAACTCTTTTGTCTGCACTTTACATAAACTGGTACCCATTGTCTGTCGGTACATGGAACGGTAACCAGTCAATAAACACTATAGAAATGGAGGTAACAAACAGAAGTGTGCTGACTTATGAAGCTGGTTCCTTTTCTCAGATTTTGATGTGTAATGCGAGTGAATGAAGAAACTACTCAAGTAACACATGCGAAAAAAGTATACACAGTGTATTTATTGAACAAATATTGAAAATACTAAACCAGCTGGCGAATATTATACTTTTTACAATGTTATACTTAGAACAAAGGGATTGTATACATTATGATCTTGGAGTAACAATATGCTAACGGCGAAAGTATCCTTCTGTTGTATGTATACACAATTTCTTCTGTTTATTTGTTCAAGAGCTTTGCCACAATTCTGACTACAATACGATGATGATTAACGATATTTCCAGAATGCAAAATCACTAGTAAATAGCACGTCGTGAATTTTACTTCGGTGTCGTAAGAATAACACGCTGTCAAATATGCTAAGATGACGTCAGAAAAGCAAATTACCATACTTGCGCAGTCCAACCTTCTGGACGTCGTCTGTCGCGACCACCAGTTGACAAAATCTGTACTCCTTCGAACAGTTCAAAATTAACTTCAAAATCTTTGCAACAGAATTCTCAATAGAGCAGTTAAGTACAGTACCTCCTCTTCAGAGCGACTCTCTGTTGAGCAACAACCTCCATTCAACACCCGCATGATATTTTCCCCACTGAACTATTTAACTATCAATTTAACCTCTCTAGACCAATGACCTCTAAACAACAAAATAAATGTGCTATTCCAAACGATGTTGCTTTGGAGAGGTAGTTCTGTACAATCAACCACTGTTCTTGTAAACAAATGTCATCATTTTATGAGAACTGCTAATAAGCTCGCTCAGTCTAAGAGGGCATTAAATTTTGTCCATTCGGTCGACTTCTAATCACATGGGAAATCGCGGGAAAGTGTTTTAGCATTATTTATAATCCTGAGAAATCCCCCATAAAGTACGCTATGGTTGTTAATTATTCATTTATCACGGACCTCTCGTCTTAAGCACATATTTTATTCACGGCCTATCTGATATTATTCAAATCCGCAAACAATGCTTTAACCTGACCAGGATTTTTACGATGTATGGAAATATGTTCTGGAATGAGGTACCAATCTGCGCTTCGGCCTCCATATAAAACAATGGTGATATATTCGCATTGTATTGAAAGCCAAGCTCGAATTTGCATTGCAATAGAAAGTATTGTTGGTGGATGACCCATGACTTGTGACTTTTGACGTCACAAATGGGTATTGTGGGAAACGCTTTTTATTGCACGAAGCCAGAAAAAATCTGTAATTATCTAATTCCGATCTAAATTAAAAAATACACTTACTTCCCACTGTTCCCAAAGCGTTTGGCGCGAATGTTACCGAAAAAATGTACAGAATCCAGAAAAATGACAACTATACGTGGAACATGTACACGTGTTACCGCTAAGCATGCGCTATGTGTCGTAAAAATTGAAATTGGAATAAATACTCACAGCTTCTATTCTCCTGGCTCGGTGCAAGAAGTGCTTCCCGCAATACTCATTTGTGACGTCAAAAGTCACATGGGTTGTCCCACAGACACTTGTTTAGAAAAAAATACCCCACCCACCACGGTCTAGTATTTATATGTATTGGTAGTAATAAGAGCGACCGTGGTGGGTGGGGTACTTTTTTCTTTACAAGTGTCTGTGGGTTGTCCACACTGTAGAACGAATTGGAAGTGTTTCTGAACCATCTTATAGGGGTACTAGTATTGTGTTGTTGTTGAAGCACTTGTTCATGTTCCTGGTACTGTGAGATAATCAAAGATTTCAATCAAAGCCGATATCCCTTTAATGTTATAACAAGCTCACATCTGACGCAGATTATTGGCAATAGCAGCACAGCGCTTCCATGCTCCCTGGTTATTGACGATTCCGACATGAGCGTCTGAATGAATGAGACCGACCAACAATGACAAAATGACCGTTAAAACAGTACGAATGTATACAAACGCAATCCCTTATCACGGATGGCTATACTCAAGACACTAATGGCGACGCCAATTTATCAGCGCTATTTTATTGCAAGTAATAAAGTGATAAACACGGGTTTATTGCCGTTCCTTATCTACAACCCGTATTTGGAGAAACTTTGATTTGCTGCGCTGGAAAAAGTTAAGTGTGTAAATGGGTAAATGAGTAATTACAGAACGTTGTTCTGAAATGAGGATTGTGAATATCGTCAAGTAATTAAAGGCGGTTTCTAGCGATATACACGTGCCGAACTCAAACATTCTGAGCTATTTCTTTATTAAACAGAAGAGATTTACACACGTAAAATTGCTTTTAGTATTTTAAGTGTTCGAATAAGTTATTTTTTTACTGACGAACTCTTTTTATGATGCCAGTTTTATCCTGTTTTAGGTAAATTTAGATCTTGCGTGTCGTAAAGTCCTTAACTTCCCGTTTGGTTTCTTAAACAGAAATGCTACTTTCGGTTTAAAAATATCTAAATGTAAACACGGAATATCACTAACTGAAATATTTTACAGGAAAGCAATACATTTTTCAGATTTAAATGATCAAATGTCCCAATACGCGTGTAACAGGGACTGGTTGCCCTAGACGTAATTGTTCACAAGAATTTTACTGCCTGATGTCTCAGCATTTTCTACAATAACCTTAATACAAGCAGACTTACTTGGACTGGTCACATAGTTTACGCGAGCAACACATTTAGACCGGAAATAGACTGATATGCCGACAAAATCAACTACTGTCTTATATGTTTGAAGTAATTGGCCGCATTTAGAAGAAAGCCGTTCATCTTATATTTGTAATTAATTCTTTCTGTCTTTTCCTCATAAAACGGGAAAGAAATCCCCCCTTGCGCTGTTAACTGATAACATCAAAGTCGTAAAATAAAAAAAAGTGTCGCCGTCTACCGGAAGTTCCTTTTACGACAATCTTAATTCGTTTTTTATATTGACAGATAGTCTCAATGTTGAGAAGGTCGTGTCATTCAGATTTCTCTGTCGTCTGCGATCGCTGGAATTATGCAACACGCAGTTTAAATTTACGATGTCTCTAGAACTTCTAGACATAACACAGCTTACAATTTTTAGAGAAAGATTTTCAATATGGTGTGATAACTACATTCAAACCTGCGTTAGCGGCCGTCTTCGAAGAAAGGTCACCCTGTTAATAAATGTCATTATTTAAAAAAAAAAACGGTCATTGATTATTAAGATCAAAATAACAGCAGCTGTCAATAAAGGGTAAATTATGCCTTCCCCAAGAACTGTCTTTGTTCGCAAGTTTGGAAATAGTTCATACAAATATTGCGATAAACTCGATATCATGCATTCAAAAGGACAATATGGCATGTTTAAACTACAATTTGTATGTTGAGTTTCATAAAATTACATAATCAGTTGATTCCGGCGAAAAGTTGGATCACTGTCAACAGTGACGTCATATCACGTGACAGTAAATGTATTCTGGATGTCAACCTGTTCTTGACATAATGGATAACTCTGTACTCCTCGGCGCATCTGAACACCGTCCAATCAAGCTCTGAAAGGTTGATGGTAGGAATGTTTACCATTTATAATCACTTAGTGTGTTCCCATTGAGACGGCACACTACTAATGATTGCATCTGCCGTCTGTTCATCCATCTGTACAGATTCCGTGTCTTTCTGCAATTTTTTCTAGACAAATTACACTTATATGAGTTTTAGTTTATTAAAGCTGTTTGTGAGTATGTAGTGTAGTGTATATTACTAGTTTGGCTAATCCTAGCCATTTGATTGGCTAATATTGATGGCTGAATCTATTAATAGTTGACAGGTAAGTAAATCATGAAGGCATTGCCTAGATAGTTGAAGTTCAATGTGCTTGTATGATAGTGCTCAGATTTATGGTGAATTTGTTAACATTTAGGGTTGATTCTATTTGATTGAAGTAGGGTATGATATATCTATGTGCTTGTGAACTATATACACGAATTTATTCATTGGTCAAATACTTATGATTGTCATTATAATGTGTATTACTTATATCATGTAAATATTTTACACTCACCTTAATGGAGGATTGAATAAAATATACAGACAATATCCTTCATGAAAAAAGCAACTTCATACAAAAAACATAAACCAATATGTTTCTTGTAATTCGTCTACCTGTAACGTTTTGTTATAGTTGTTCTTGTTATTCATAGATAGGCTGTATCGGCTGCAAGTTCTTTTTTCTTTTTTTATCGTATTCCTTTATTAATTTTCTTTGTCCGGATTTTGTGTCCAGCATATGCGTGATAAACTGTTTATCGGTGTTCATGTGTCTATTATTTCACTGTCTCCCTGTCGGATGGGTTTGAAAGACAAACGTTTGTTTCATTGATAAACACTATCCAGAAATATATTTTTATATTCACAGACTATTTAAAAAGGCACGTGTCACTTACTCTAGACATGTCTTGATTGGTTTAAAAACTGCTGACGTAGTAAAAATGTGTCTGCGATACGGGGGGTCATGTTAGTCGTGTTTCATCCTGTTGCGTGGCCGTGCATGCTCTTGCATAAAACTCAGCGTATCTAGCTCGTCTGTTGTAGATGATAAAGTCGAGATAGTGTGATCACTGCGACGTCTGCGTTGTGCACAGATTTTACTGTGGCTCATTATTCAGAAACTATAAGAGGCAGCAACACAATACTTCATATGTGAATAGATCTCATTGAGGCGGTGAACAGACGAGCGTTGACACCGCTTGCGACGCGCTTGTTTTCATAATATGTACACTTTCTTCTCAGACACACAATGTAGTGAGAAAGACTAGAATATACATGCCTCGCTCTTTTAACTTCCGGTATAATAATCTGCATAGAAAATCTACATCATTATACGTCTGTGTAAATGCCCTTCAACAATTTCGCCATTGTTTCTCTTAATTGGTGACAGCAGCTTTATAAATGCGCATAGGAAGCCATTCAACAATGTATGTTCTTAACGTAACCACGCCACAGACAAGTTGTATGCTTCAAAGACTTTCTGTAGACGGTGGTTATTTTGTCCTGACCAAGTATTATAATATGTGCTATCAAATCTAATTTTAAAAATAAACGGGCCCGGCTGTTAATGTGCTTAAGTATCTTTTACAAGCTACTAGGTGTCGTTGAACATAAAACATACAGCTAACATTACATCATGTCGGATAAAAACATATAGACAATACCACTACATCATGTCTTGATAATTACACATTTTCAGATATCACAAAAAAATAAATCATGTTTATTTAGTGCGCTGGTTTTGTCTGCAACATTAACTCAAGCTTTTCACATAAAACAACATTATCTGTGATCAGTGTGCGATTTGTACGAGCAATATGACGTGAATTCGGATATCACCGATAGTTCGGATAGTGGAGAAAAAATCGATTGCTTTTCGAATACATGGTTCTGATTTTGTTTATGATAATTGCAACATATTCGGTTATTGCTTAGTGATGAATGTAGTTGTTGTGCTGGAACTACTTAGTGTTGACTTTCGATGCAATGGATTTGTCAATAATTAGTTTACGAATAGCATACATTTGTATTTGTAAAAATTTATTAGCTATTCTTAATGTTGTTACTTTAAGGATTGTTTTCAATATGAATACTGTATGATAATGAACGGATTAAGAATTGAAATTAAGTAATTTGTAGTTCCATAATTTCCTATACTTTTCTTGGTGTTTTTTAATTACTCTCATTCAAATGTGTGGCTTGGATTGGTATACATGTATATAAATCGCATCTTAAATCGGTTAGTGCAATAAAAATTGTTGCAATTGATAAAGACATCTACATGGAGTGCAAGTGGAGGTGCGATATCTTGCAGATCTTTTTAAAAATCGGAATTTTGTCAACAGCAATCCTCGAGGATAGAGATTCCTACCGAATATCTTATAGAAAAGCATTGTAAAACAAATGAAATACAATACATTTATTCATTTGAAAAACAAATTTGACAAATGCTCTACATCGCGGAGTATTACAGATTCAATTTTGTTTGTAATCTAAAAAACAAATGAAACTTGAATGGTTTCCATGACAGCTAAAATACATCTAAACGCCGATGTTTAAGTGAATATCTTGTGTGTATATTTTTGCACGATATATTTCGTGCGCTGTCTCGCGATGAGTCATATTCGAATGATTTCAAAATATATTTGTTGACAACGCATTAGAAATGTAATGTAATATCGCTTCCTTCTTGGTAGAAAAACTGGTAACTTTCTAATCGATATAAAAGGACATTTCCACAGGCGGTCGTGATAATGGGTCGTATTGAAGGAGTCTGGTGACTTCTAACAGCTAGACTTTTGTAATTCATGGTCATGATGTCTGCGTAGCCATAAAAAACTGTTGAATTCGATGCTAATATGATTGAGAAAATCGTAAGAAAATAAGACTGCCATTAAATAATTCAAGATCTCAGGTCGCACAATTTACGAAGTTGGTTAAATCTCTGAGCGTTTTTATCGAACCGTTGGCGCCGATTCTAATATTTTGACTGTTCTTCGTCTATAAGCGGTGCGGTGGCGTTCTGACATTCAATTATCAGAAAGTTGACCGAATATTTGGATAGTGGAATATTTTTTTTTCGATCGCTCAGATGTTTTGCTTGAATTAAACTAACGCAGAAGCTCGTCAACATTGTGATTAAGACTCATTTCTCACCATGTTTGTCTCAAATAAATGTTCGCACTAAGATCTGGGTCGCTTTCTTCTGTCTTGTTTCTTTAAGAAGTATTATTTTAAATGTAGTTCGCAAAAGAAAGTGCGTAAAATAAAAGAAATAGGGAATTAAGTCAAAATAAAAAAGGGAATATTGAAATAAAATCCATTTTAAATACTATCTTGTTAATTGATAATTTATTGATTTTAAATACTATCTTGTTAATTGATAATTTATTTAGATTTTCGCGTCCAATTACTGATAATTCTGATATTTTCATATACATTGCAACCTCTCCATAGCAACACCCTTTGGGAGTAGCAAAATTATTTAAGACTTGTTATTGAGAGGTTGTTGCTCTAGAGAGGTTAAATTTGTAGTTAAACCGTGCCGTGTGTAGTGAAAAATCATGCTGTTATTGAAGGGAGGTTGTTGCTCAAGATAGGGCCGCTCTGGAGAGATTGTACTGTACAGGTAAAATGTGTGGTAGTGAATGGTTTAATAACGAAAATGATATAAATTCCTGTTGCTGCAGTGTACACTTTTCGCTGATAGTCCGCACGCTTAGACTACTTAATTCCGAAGAATTTTCTGAATAGACTCTAACCTACAAAAAGAGGAACTAGCGAAAACGAACCTGTCATGTCAATTATGGAAACTGAACGATGGTTCTGCTTTGTATAGCCGTTACTGGTTCCGCGCTCATGAAGATTTCAACGTCCGACATGCATTTGTTAAACTGGTTCCCTTTCCGTTCCATGCTGCAGTGCTAGCCTATGTAAGTTCAGTTTCCATGAGTACTTTCAGTACTTTGATATAAACGTTGTATAATTGTAAAAGAGAAAACTTGGTTTGACAGGCGATAAAACTTAGTTCCATCAGAAAATGATTATTTTCTTTGTGATTTAACTGAAACGAAACACGACGTTGGCAATGTTGGATATACTTTTTCATTGTTTTAAAATGTTTGATAATTTTCGTTTCTAGGAAATTCGTAATTTGCGCAACGTTTTAAGAAATTGCGACGCTTTATGGTTGTAAAATTTCGATAATGACATATTTTACTGGCCACGCTGGAAATCCAACCTAGAGGAATTTGACATAATTTATTTTCCATATTGTCCCTATATGGTATTGAAATTGCGAATGTTGATTTGACAAATTACTCTGTGACGGAAAAATGAAATTCAATTTCCTGTACGTTTAATGCATTGACACACATTGATTTCCACAAGGCAACTTTTATCATACGACGAACCGTTTCTGTAAGGACCTTTTATGACAATGTACACTTTCTGCAAATGATACTTCTATGGCCACATTGCACTGAACGGCCATCTGTAAATAACGATAATCTTTAAATAGCGGCTATATGTATATAATGCTGTATAGAACGACTATATGTTTATGTATAGAACGACTATATGTTTATGTATAGAACGACTATATATTTATGTATATAACGACTATATGTTTATGTATATAACGACTAAATGTTTATGTATATAACGACTATGTGTTTATGTATATAACGACTATATGTTTATGTATAGAACGACTATATGTTTATGTATAGAACGACTATATGTTTATGTATATAACGACTAAATGTTTATTTAAACTATATAACGACTATATTTTTATGTATATAACGACTATATGTTTATGTATATAACGACTATATGTTTATGTATAGAACGACTATATGTTTATGTATAGAACGACTATATGTTTATGTATATAACGACTAAATGTTTATGTATATAACGACTATGTGTTTATGTATATAACGACTAAATATTTATGTATATAACGACTATATGTTTATGTATATAACGACTAAATGTTTATGTGAACTATATAACGACTATATTTTTATGTATATAACGACTATATATTTATGTATAGAACGAGTATATACATATTGAACGATTTGTCTGTAAAAAACGACTATCCGCTCAAAAATGATCATTTTCTAACCACGGCCATCTTTCAAAAATTCAATGACAACCGTTTGTAAATAACGGTTACTTTTATTGCACAATAAATGTTAGTACCGACAACATTTACAGCTGAATAAAAAGCAGTTGTGCCTTCTCTTTTTTACCTCCTAATATGTTTACAGGTTTGATATGTATTTTAATATGCTTTCGTCAATGTTCTCTATCTCAAACGACCATTTTGTACGCGTCTGATGACTAACACTAGCAGCGGTCTGGACTGTATTTTATACACAAATGTAGTTGGAGGTCTCGTGATATTAGTCAAAAAAATGTCGCCGTGAAGATAAACTTTTTTAAAATTTATGTCAGCTGTAAGATGAATTTAATATGTCTGGGTTTTGGAGCTGAATATTGGGTCACTGTACGATTACACGAATTTATAAGATTATTTGTGCCTTGATGCTAAAATTTCAGAGACATTTTAAAGTGCATTAAGTGTAATGGGTATACTATGGTAATTCAGCGTCAACCAATTGGACTGTCCTACTTACGTCACGATCACGTGAATAATTCTCTTGAGAGATACTTACTGTCATTTTTTGTTTCAACGACCTTCTCTGTGTAACGGCCTATATTTCTAATACATGAGCGTCGGAAGCGGTGCCAACGCTCGTCTGTTCACCGCCTCAGTGAGATCTATCTACCTAGTATTAAGTTTCATGTTGCTACCTCTTATAGTTTCTGAGTTATGGGCTACATAAAACTTTTTGCTCGACGTAGATGTTGACGCAGGCGCCTCGACTTTTTCTTCGCAAACAGACGAGCTAAAAATGACCCTCCCGAACGCGATTTGGTGATATAACAAATAGAACAATGACTTAACCCCGATTAGGGACAGCAGTGAATATGGACCTATATCAAGGGCTCAGCACAACACA
Organism: Lutraria lutraria; assembly: GCA_964023205.1. Taxonomy (NCBI): domain Eukaryota; kingdom Metazoa; phylum Mollusca; class Bivalvia; order Venerida; family Mactridae; genus Lutraria; species Lutraria lutraria. The sequence goes on along the minus strand of OZ026851.1, from coordinate 11,483,757 downwards.
GTCGTAACTTGTTCTTATTTCAATATAAGTTACGACACTGTTGCATTGAACCCTCGATATGTTCAATGTTTAGGTTGAATAATGCAGACATTGGGATAATTTAAATTAAGTCAGATGATAATTTATTGTCTTAAGCATAGCTATCAATTAACGCAACATTCTTCTCGGTAAAACATAATTGACATTAGAAAAATCTAAATTGCTTAAATTGTTATCGATTGTAGCAAGTTACCATATAGTCATTAATGACCCTGAATTATAAGGACATATCATTCGGCATCAAGTCTAGTGAACAGTAATCAGAGTACTGAAAGAACTCATAAAAAAAATGAACTTACATAGACTCGCACTGCAAAATGGAACGGGAACTACTTTTACGATTGTATGGCGGATGTAGAAATGAAGTACTTAGGTTCGCATCAAAATCCATGCGCACCGTGCGAGTGACGGCTATGGGAAGCTGAACTATCGTACTGTAATTTTCCCAAAGAAAAAATGTTTATGGAGTGTTCTAAATACTGTCAAACCTGTGAACAAAGGCCACCCGTGGCGAAAATGCAGTGTGGCATTTATTGATAGGTGGCCTTTACTCAGGGGTTATTTTCTTTTTAATAACCTTTTGCGGTCTTTATAAGAATAACCTTTATTCTCACGGTGACCTTTATTCAGAGGTGGCCGCTAACACAGGTTTGACAGTTTTAACAAATGGATCTGAGATGTTCACAGGGCGATATGTGATTCTTGACATTAACTGACAGATATTACTCCCTAGCATTAAAAGTGTAGCAATTTGTATATTTTCCGATAGGCGTTAGTTTAATGCCTCGCGCGGCAGGTGGTTAGAAGTCCGTGTATTTTATCTTCACTCGTCGGAGAAACAAAATATCACGGATATTTTTCCTTATCACAGTTAATTGACATCGCGTGGACTTAATTAAATAGTGACCTCTATATGTTGATAAAGGTTTTCTCGATATTCTGTCTGCTAATATTATCAGACAAGGCGCGTGCGAAAAGTGTTTTAGCATTTAGTGCCGTTGGAGAGTGCGTTAAACTAGCAGTAGATGGATTTATAAACGAGCTTGACTCATCAGGCATTGTGTATCTTTTTGTCACATGATGTCAATAAACGGGAATCGCATATTATTTTCTCTCAGTTCGTCCTGTCCTTGGATGGCGAGCAGACATTTGTGTTTTATTATCAATTTAGCCTTCGTGTTCTCTCTCTCTACAAAACATTGAAATAACTTGATTTTGAAAATTGGTAGCATGTGGTATCCAAAACGAATAATCCGCTTACAACTCTAGCATAATTGGTGTCTTGAAAAAAATCGTTTAAATCTTGTTGATTTTCTTCATTCAAACCTTACTAGTGACATTTCGCTTTAATTTCAAGAAAAACCTTCATCTGTAATGTTGAATGGTTGATCAGATGGTTAAATGTCAACCTTTCCTTGGAACTGATTGCTGTTTTGTTTTCCACCTAAGTGAATTCGCTGGTAGATCATTAAGTTAATTGCGTGTTGAAGAAAGTGCAAACGGACGTTGTTTTTTTTTGTTTAAAAAAAAAGACAGACGGTTGAGTGACATTTTCCGAATAGACTACTTTACGTCCTTGTGGAAAACCAAGAGTTTTAAATTCTTTAAATTTACAATATTGGGTAATGTAAGGGAAACTTTATTAAAGATGTTATTGCTTTGTGCCGTCTAGGAGTTGTGACGCATATAAACCTTTTCGCTAACCGGTCGCGGTGAAACAATAGTTAAGTGATAATGGGTTTTCGACTGGGATTTTAAAATAAAAACACTATTCAGTGTGAGAAATTGAAAAAAGACAAGTATCTGGTTTCGTTGAAGAAAATGAAGAAATGGGTAAATTGCGCCAAACGGCGTCATTCCATAGACGTTTAAGAAACTGTGACTTTTTCGCCAAGCGGATGGGATTACCGCCAACTCGTAAGAACGAGGTTGGTCGGACTGAACGAAAAATTAAGTCGCAAAATTTCGTTGAAATCAGAGATAAACGGACTAAGGAGTTAGTTGACTTGGAGGTTTGTAGATTTTTTATGAAAGATGCCCATTTATGTAGATCTCCCGCTCCCCTAAGCTTGTTTTGTGTCTTTGATAGTAGGTTTTAAGAAATGTATTTTGTATGAACACCATGTGACCAAGATAATGATCTTGGATTATCACCCATGGTGACGTGTCTTCATGGTTTCACTCAAGTAGATCTAGTGTTGATTTTTTATAAGCCGGTATATCAACTGGTTTGTCATTATGTCTATGTCTGATGACGTCATTAATGGCGAAAATAAATGACGACATGAGATGTCGGAACAGCATGACATACATAAAAGGTGAAAACGTAACTGTCAAGGTGAAATACCAAAGACACAAGTTTAATATACTACTGTCAAGACTAAAGTTAAATATATAACTGTCAAGGTAAAATACCAAAGTTTAAAGTTAAATATACAACTGTCAAGGTAAAATATTGTAGGCATGTTTATTTATTGATAATTTAATATGCCTGAAACTGAAAGTCTGCGCTTCACGTGCGCATTACGGACATAAAATCATGTTATTAAAAATAACATTATAAGCCTACGCTACTCGTAATTATTGAAAAATGAAGATTTATTTTTTCCATTCGCTTGCTTAAAAGCAGATCTGAATTTCATTCTACTGTATAATAATGACAATATGTAAACGAACATGATTTTAGACACCCAAAGGAAATCTTTCTAGAGCTTATTTTAATGGTATGTATTTCTCGGAATAGTCAATGGATTTTGTGAAACATAAATTCTAATCGAGTTTGTATTTAAGAATAGATGTTCCGAATAATATTTATCGGGAATGGATGTCTAGAAAACGTACTAGGAAAACATCGTCAGTTTTAAGGGAATGCCATTCTGAACACATTTGAAACTTTGATTGTTTATTCATTAATGTCAATTTTATTGATATACAAATGTAAATTGTGTATTATACCGAGTGTTTAGCTTAATTCCAGTTGCTTTAATGTTTTATGATATAAAATATGTATTTTAATGCCAACAACAGACCGTATTTATTTTGGGTTTTAACATTGCACCAATGGGTCATTTGGCGATTTTAACGGTTGAGTAAGTCCTCATGCATACGCCTTGGTTGGTCCACCGACCTTCTGCTAGCCAACTGATTAGCTTTCTGACATGATTTTTTTCACGTCACGGATGGGATTAATACTCACATCGGCGAGGAGCTAGTGTTCACTTGTCAGAGTCTTCAACCACCAAGGCTCATTCTACAGACTGACCTTATAAAGGGTTGTTGTAAATTTACACACCATTTAAATCCTCGATATGTATATACATGTAAATTGAAATAATTTATTTTTGCAATTATAATAAAAAAGAATAGAATAAATAGAAATAAATAAAATCTTTTGAGAGATATCTTAACATGTATAGCGAAAGTCTGGTAACGAGCCCCTTCGAGTATTGAGGTAAAAAATCGTATTTCGTAACATAATCATTTGGTAGGTTTCGAAATATGTCTTTTTGTAGCATAATTTCCTAAATATATAGTTCATGCTTTGGAGACACAACTCATTTCCGCATAGTTTAGTAATTTGGATTGAACGGTTAGAACCTGTAATGTCGGCGATAAAATAGGGGTGGCAGTCTGGTAACTGGAAACATAACTACAGTCTAATTTCCTTTACCCCGGATTATCCGAAATCATGGTTTATCCGAAATAAAGTTCAGTCCCGTCGATTTCGGATAATCAATTTTTTATTGTATTTGTTTCTGGTCTGACTTAATGTTACCACATTAACACAGGATGATACATTTTAAAGAAAGCTAATAACTATATAACTTATGTTAAGTTAAATTCTTAAATAAAGTTGTGTTATGTTAGATGTCCTATTCTGTTTGTTGGATCTTGATTTGATTTATAATAATACAATCAACCCCGTGTTAGAGGCCAATTCTAGATAAAGGTCACCCTGTAGAAAAGGTCATTCTGTAAAAGACCGTCATTGATTATTTAGTTTAGGACCAAATTACCTCCTTAAAAGGCCACCTGTTAATTAAGGCCACATTTTTGTCTTTCCCATTTGTGGCCTTTGTTCACAGGTTTTAATGTATGTGTATTTGTATAAGTGTCAGACTTTTTTATTGGGTTTTCGTACCAAGTTCTTCAACCAATACTGTCATTGATAATATACACATTAATATCATGGCTTCCATACACTTTCTAATTCGGTAATGGACATTGTTTGGTATCGATGTAATAAACTTACATATTTATGTATCATATATCTTTATCCTACAACAATATTATTTCAAATGTGATATAGTGCATTCCAATAAAGATGTCATCAATTTGTGTGAATTTTATGCATGTCCGAGGCATTTTGAACGTAAGATAATTTGTTTGCAAATATCCCGGAATTTAGTCTGTTTTCAACTAAAACGAAGGATATCAAACTACATGATATATGGAGAAATCGGATACTCACACTTATGTGTAGATATCGAAAAAGAACGATTGCATTTTGGTCAAGAATTTGTGATTATGGTATAAACATCAACACTAGTCTAAAGGGTTTGTTTCTAAATGACTGCATTGTTTTCACTTCAAGAAACTTCTTCTAACAGCACATTTTACAGATTTTTTAAAACAGAATTTGGTATGGATAAGTGTCAAATGAAAACCCCACAGGCCTTTTTACATTAAATGATACGATTTAGAATTAGGAATTACTTTATGCCTGTTGAAGTAGGAAATTGGACAAGGACGCCCTTAGATTAAAGAATATGCAATGTTTGCAATAGGATTGGTGACGAATACCACTACCTGTTTTAATGTTCTGAATTTAATGTCGATCATGCCAGATATTTAAAACCTCAATATTATCGAAGACCAAACACGTTGAAACTATTCTACGTGTAAAACATGACACCTTACTGCTGTCTTTTACTCATTCGTTCGGTAAACACACTCTGAGTTTTAGTGTTGGTGTGTGTGCGTCAGCATTTATGCCATACAAACAATAGTATCTGTTCATCTATTATATAATACTTGTGACATTTGTAAGACCTAAATGGAGGGTTAACAAAAGCCATCCAAGAATAAAATATGCATGAACTACGGCTTTTTAAGTGATAACATCCTAAAAAGCTTTATTTTTAGAATAATAAGGAATTCACATTTTCGCACTTAGCGAAGTCTGACCGTTTTGGGCTCGCTGCCAACTTACAGGTCTTTTAGTAAAACAAGAGCGCCGCGAGCGGTGCCGACGCTCGTCTGTTCACAGTCTTGGTGAGATCTGTCCACCAATGAAGTTTCATGTTTCTACCTGAGTTGTGAGGTACGTTAAAGTTTTTGCACCACGCAGACGCTGACACAGACGCAAGCGACACTGTGATCACAATGCTAAGCTCGACGCCTCCCTCGAAAACAGGCGAGCTAAAAATGTGCCATACTTAGCTGTATCTGGGATGTTTTACGTCGATTCCAAATATGACTGTTAAAATACATTAAACGTGAACACTAAACACTCGAGTGGTTATATAATGGATATATGACTGGTTTAGAGTAAAATTTGGCGTCTGTATACCGCGAATATATTTCTTAATGCACTTTTGAATGCAATCAAATGATCGATGTCTGTATTGTATTTCAATACAAAGAGAGAATAAAGCCTTAACTTTATGGTGCAAGAATATTGTAAGAATTCTATGTAGCATTTTACCGATTTGGTGTGTGCGTTTGTGTTGTTCGTTTGGCAAGATAAACGTTTCGATTGCATGAATGTTTCAATTTTCAGAATTCTAGCGACTTGGCTTCGGCAGCTTTTCGATCTTCGCGTGATGTGAACAAATTATCTTCGGCTTTGCAGACTAAGAGACACAATTTGATGTATACACAAGGAAATAATTTTAGTTTCAAGTCTATAATTCTGAGACATTCCCATACAGTCCTGTGTGAATCTACACAGTATATCAGTTAATGTCGTAATTCAATGAGAAAACAGCAACATTGAACACATATTTTTGACTGACTGGGTGGATAAATTTGAGAAGTGTGGACTGGACCAGTCGTAGATGTTTACCCCCCCCCCCCTCCCCAACCACACACACCCTATTAGCTTGCCGCCGATCGTGTCAATGCTATTCTTCTTGGAATTTGTGTTTTGCTTCCTTTGTGGGGTTAAATATATGTTGGGTTGGTGTTGAGACTAATGGTGTTTTTTGGGAGTGTATACATTTTGTATTGGGTTGTATCTCGGGGTCCCTAGTGTCGCATACTTATTTATATGTTTTGTTCTTTGTTCTTGTACATATATCTTGGTAAGGTTGACATGTTCCTTTTATCACAGTACTCTGTTGTTTGATGTCACTAAAAATATGTATTTGAAAATGAATAATTTTAAAATTATAGTATTATGAAAATCGTTCATTTGGTTCGATGGGGAATTTTATGTACAGTAAAAACCTGATTATTCGAATGTCGTTGGGTCCTGAAAATGAATTGTAATAATGACATGATGATATTACATTTAGTACATGTATGTATGTGTACATTCTTTAACAACAAGTTGTCTCTAATTTTTAAACGTATAACATTTATCCAGGCCTTGTCCATCAATCGACACCAGCACAATAAAAACACCATGTTTGTCCGTTTATATTAATAATCTCCGAATGATTCATCACACTTAGGTCTGATGATGTTGTGTTCCTTTGCAATATAGTCCTCTTGTTTGCTGCCTGTACGTTGCTCTCGTTCGATTGTGTCTAGTGCTCATTGCTCTGTTGATTTTATGTAACTTTATTAGCAATACACTTGTTTGGCATAAATAAATAATTGTTCATCGACAATACAATGTATTTATACAGCGATGCACCAAACCTATTTTTATAGAAGAGAAAATTACGAAAATATAGAAAATATATAAACATGTTTACGAATGATGTACAGTATATTATTCTATTATACGCAGTAAAACAACATAAAACATCATATTTCACTATCCATGTTGCACATCAATATCTACATTTATGAATATTAACCTCTCGAACAGTTCGTTTGATAAACAAATTTAACTACTTTTAGATTATCAATCACACTCCTTTGTTAACTGTTAGAAGTTTCAGCACAGTTCAAATTGGCCAATGACATTAATATTTTGGTGAAAAATTAACCTTAATTGTCTATAATATTGACATACTAAGAGAAAATGGCATTCATTTTCAATGCAATTCATATTACATTAAGTACATTATCATTGGTATCTATCAATTAATTTATTGATATCATATGTACTCCGTGTTTTATCTTTCGATATTTTGTTCTTTGCTCGGAGTGGTCAGTAAGTTTTAGTTAAACACGATATTGCCAGTAAGTTTTAGTAAACACGATATTGCCAGTAAGTTTTAGTAAACACGATGTTGCCAGTAAGTTTTAGTAAACACGATGTTGCAAGTAAGTTTTAGTAAACACGATGTTGCAAGTAAGTTTTAGTAAACACGATATTGCCAGTAAGTTTTAGTGAACACGATATTGCCAGTAAGTTTTAGTAAACACGATGTTACCAGTAAGTTTTAGTAAACACGATATTGCCAGTAAGTTTTAGTGAACACGATATTGCCAGTAAGTTTTAGTAAACACGATGTTACCAGTAAGTTTTAGTAAACACGATATTGCCAGTAAGTTTTAGTAAACACGATGTTGCCAGTAAGTTTTAGTAAACACGATATTGCCAGTAAGTTTTAGTAAACACGATGTTGCCAGTAAGTTTTAGTAAACACGATGTTGCCAGTAAGTTTTAGTAAACACGATGTTGCCAGTAAGTTTTAGTAAACACGATATTGCCAGTAAGTTTTAGTAAACACGATGTTGCCAGTAAGTTTTAGTAAACACGATATTGCCAGTAAGTTTTAGTAAACACGATGTTGCCAGTAAGTTTTGGTAAACACGATGTTGCCAGTAAGTTTTAGTAAACACGATATTGCCAATAAGTTTTAGTAAACACGATATTGCCAGTAAGTTTTAGTAAACACGATATTGCCAGTAAGTTTTAGTAAACACGATGTTGCCAGTAAGTTTTAGTAAACACGATATTGTACCGTCGTCTGTGTTTGACATCGTTAAATGAATTCACTTCTTTGTTCCATATACATGTAGTATCACATAATTTATAACTATAATAAAATACCGTATTTTAAAAATGTGACACAAATGTCGATTTTCTTCCACATGTGGAGAAGTTGCCGATTCCTTGTGGATTGGTACGTTAGTACTGGTTAGAATAACATCAAGGTAAACTGGTTAGGTGAATTGACCATAGTATATAAACTGAACAATAAATTGTTGAAAAAATGCGTTAAACCCAAATACATAAACTAGATCAATACAGCATTCTGCGTTCTGTTTCAGTCAACTCATCAATGTATATTTCCGTTACATGATATTCAGTTTTAGGATACCGTCTTCTTGGTACTTTACAGACTAGAATCATGGTAGTGGCGTTTATTCTATTCATAAATACAATTCTATAAAAAGCCGTGGTAATTTCATTTTTGCCTTTTATAGTTACGATGTCTGGTGGATGTTTTTGACACATCATCATTGGTATGACACTTGTTTTTCTTCTGAGTACTTCTATACAACGCACTCAGAGATTACTTCCGGTATTCAACTATACCGTCTGATAGATTGCTGTTTTTCTGCCAACAGCCAAACAAGAAATAGCCGTCCTCTTGACAGGAAATGATTTTTGTGAAACTGAATGTTTGACAGATTGGTTAAGCGCACAAAAGGCTTCATTTTTACATGTCAATCTAGACGATACACAAATGTATAATGTTCAATTACGTATTTCGGGTTTCGTCTGCATTCGAATCGATAGCTTTATTGCAGTTAATAGTAAATTAAATTGTCTGTTTTCATAGAAATCGGTGAAGCAGCATTTTGTTTGTTTGATTTTCTTGTTTTTATGGTTTAATTGATTGATTGATTGGTTGTTGTTGATTGTTGGCTGGCTAGATCGGTTGGTTGGATGGTTGGTTCGTTTCGTTCGTGCGTTCGTTCATTAATGGCCCATTCATTGAAACCAATGTTCGATTAAAGCCCCATTAGCTTTTTGCTGTAGAAAAATATATGCAAAAACATTAAATTGCTGATATTAACCCAAGATAATTATTACCGACGAAACAAGCCCGTTTTCGTCTGAAAACACTCATTTCACTGTGCTTTTTGCTTTTGTAAACTTGAAATATGTTGAGCGCGTGACGTCACTTTACTACGTGTGCATAGCATGACTGCGGGAAAAATCAGGTGTTTTATAAATAGTATTTATTTCAATGATATTGAAAAAAATACGATAGTAGTTTCGGAAACATTTTTTCTTGCTATAAAGTATGCACTGCAGGAAAACACACCGGATTCCTCTGTTACATAACAAACAGAAACTATTAAGACCAATACATTTATAAGCTTATGGGACTTTAATTGATTGTATGCGTTTTTATAGATTTTTTATCGAATTTCTGATCTGTTAGGTGGATTTAGACATTAATAGGCCAATGTTTACTGATTGGTTGGTGGAATAAATGATTAACTAATGGAAGTATCTATTAAATGATTATGTAAGAAATCAAGTGATTTCTTTAGTTACTCTAATAACACATGTCACATATAAAACAGCCTGCCCACTTAGGTCAACAGATCGACTGTTAGGTCTACGATTCTAGAGTTCGTGAGTTTGATCTTTATAAAAATACGTTTCAGAATGCTATGTTATATAGAAACAATGATTGTCTTTAAAAAAGACCTCGCAGAAATATAAAAAGACATTTTGTTTCATGCCTAAAAAATACGTCAAAATTGAGATTAGCTAAATAAGAAGTCACAAAGAACTTGTCTAAAGAGTTACCCCAAACAATGTATCTTTAAGGATGGCTCGGTGTCCCCGTATAACTGACAACAGTATAATTTCCGGATTGGTTTTACATAAATATGAAACGAAAAAATATGTTGAAGCTATTCTATCGATGGGCCTTAGAAGTGATTGTAAATCGTTCCATTCTCTTTGATTATTTTCTTTCATCCTTATTTGCATTTTGTAGCTGCGAAAAACAAATAAATCAAATTTAAAATTCAAAACACGTATTGAATATTCCTAATTTATTCATTTTAAAACAGCTTAAGACAATACTATAAAAATTGTGTATTATCCAAGACGTCCTTGAATTTAAATGAAGTACATGTACATGTCCTTGTATAATATAATTCATTTAATTTCAGAGTGATTTTCTTTCAAAGTTTGTGTTTTATCCGCAATTTGTGACTTTTTGTAAATTAAATTTGTGTTGTAAATGTATAAGCCAAAAGATTAGCTCTCAAGTAGAAAATGGTTTTCTAAGAAATACTTTTAGTGATGTTAGTAAAGAATAAGCCTTGATCGTTTACAATGGCAAAACAGGTCAAACACACGCAAAGTTCGGGTTATCGCTAGAAAAGTCATAAGAATTTTATTGTCATACTCATATATACGATCGACCTCAACTCAACAAATATCGAACAAGGCCAATCAAGATAGACAATAATATATTCCTGTCACAGAATCTCCGTTCCAAATTAATGTTAAGAATTCCACGGAGAAATAGCGTATCATTTGCTAAGTTCAAAATTAATTTGCAAAACGGTGTCCTTGGTTACGGAATGTACCGGAATATATTAGATCTGGATTTTATCCCATACCATTTGTACATTAGTTAGGAGCTAGCTAATTTCAACGGCCGTTATTGCGTGCCGCGTGCCTTATGTGAACGGCTTATTTGTTGTTGTTTTTTTCATTCCCGCAACATATTAAGCTGGTCATTGGTCGTGTAGTCTTTGGTCTTGTGTTGCTTAAAATGTGCCCGTCTTTACGGAACAGTTTAAGGAAACACACGCGACGAGTGGTATCGACAACAACAGTCTGCAATCTAAGTTAAACAGTTCTTATTTCATCTTCCTCCATCTTGGTCAATACGTCTGTTGACACTGTCTTGTAGCCTACATTTGTGACCAACCAAATCGACCCTTGCCGTCTTGATTTGTGGCCCCTGATTTAGCGAAAAATCGATGAAAGAGACCTAGTCCATTCACTAAGTTAAACAGTTCCCGTCTAACCTTCACTAGATCATTTTGACGGATATATTACATTTATGAGTGCTTGCTCTCTTTTTCGTCTTCCTGGCAGTGTTATTCTCACGAATTCGTGACACATGTATTTACATCTTTGCATATTTTCCGTAACTCATCACCTGAGAATCATTTAATACCCATGAATCTATTTTTATGATGAGAATGTGTTCTTTATTTGGACAAGGGTGCTATATCACATGTATCTCAACATCCGTGATTTAGACCAATACCTACCTTATCGAGAACAGTCGGTCAGTTGGGTTATATTTTAAAAGTTTAGTACTGGTTAAAATAAAATCAAGCATGACACTGTGGATGTTTGTTCTACGTCTTCTGGGGTCTTTTTAGGGGCCTCCGTGGAAATTTATCTTACTTTCTTCTACTGTTTGCGATTTCACGAAGTCACATGACCAAAACTTGATTGTGTTCATACATATTTTTATATCATGTTTGTATCGAGCCATTACATAATGTATAAGTTACTAAATCAAATCATTTTCTGTTCTGTTCTTTTATTAAACCAAGTAGAGAAACCTTTTAACTCCACATGTTGTTGAACATTTAGTTTGCGTGAACACGACGGATAAATCTGCTTCATTAACACATTTGTCATCATTTGGTTCTATTTGTCGCCAGCCATCTATGACAGCAAGCTGAGACACATATTATATGAGGCAATTCCATGATTAATTCTCAACAATAAAAACGATATATGTGTATATGTTATGCTTTTGGTGACACAACCATAACTTGGCGTGTTAGACTAGCTCATGTGCAACTCTGTAAAGGTTAACATGTGTGCTTATTCTGAGACGTGTCTGCCAAAGGTCGCCTTTAATGCTGTCCTTGGTTGTAATAAAAGTTATATTGTTGTATCGTACATTTTTATTGGTCAATTTTCACACTCAGCGAAAAATCTAACCAATCAGATGCTTCGGCTTCTGAAAGTGTTCCCCGGAGGTACTTTTATTACCTTCAGTCCAGTCTACGTGAAGGCTTCATGGCGCCCAATTAATGACATTTCTCTCTGCAATCACCACATGTTTTATCTGTCAGTGTCTCAAATTATCAGCCGTAATAAAATTAAGCTTGTAATTTGATGCGGTGCGTAATGGCTGAGATTGCACATAACAAATTACTTGTTAAACTAAAGTGATTCGTAATATGCGACAGACCTTGTATTTAATCAGGTTGCTTACAGGAAATGGATTCACATAATAGCACAGCGTGTGTCCTACAGACAGCTATTGACACTACGCTAAAGGTTACACAATGTCGGCTTTGCTAATATTTGCCGACTTGTCGCATGGTCGTTGTCGAAGCTCTGGGCAAGTTCATTAGTATATTATGACGGCATATTTCTCTTTTTTTCTCCTCCGTAACATCTATTAAAATGTCTGGTATTTTCCTGGAGGTAGAATACGGAATGGGTACCGTTGTATTCAATCGTATATTTTTGAAGTTACTTTGCTTATTAATACGATGTGACCACCAAACTCCACATTCATGAGTTATTTAATTACCGTAATGTTGTATTTCTTAACCGGCCTCACAATTACCTTTTTTGCTGAGTTACTTATTCATATTTATTGGTCGTGTTGGTTCTCAAATTTGTCCAAATCTAGCATGCATGACACTATCTTATATCAGCGTAAATGACTTGGTTCTTAGCTATGGTGTTATGTGTGGAAAGGTACAATGTGTTGCGTGTATGTATACATTTGAAATTTTGTGCATGCAAGCAAATCGCTTTATTCTTTGCGCATACAAATCTGTTTAGGAAAACAAAATATCCTGTAACTTCATACGGAGTATTAAGTATGCGGCACTTTATCGGAGTGTTCCCCAGAGTCCTTGTACATTCAATGCCGACTCAAGTTTCAAAACATAAATGGATTGTTTTGGAACATCGAAAGTAACTTTTGACAAATGTCCATGACTTTGTGTCGTTTATGAAGTATCACATGCCAGAGTGAATCGATTCCTGGTACGCCAATCGTTTTTGTTTTTTTATCCAACTTATGATGCATCTAAAGTACATGAAATGATAAGTCACGTGATGAAACATCTAACGTGTGTTCTATTCTGTTCTGTTTTAATGGACTAAAATCATTAATTTCTAGATTTATTTGATTAATTTCTGTTTTGTTTTCTAGATTCTAGATTTTTTTCCGGCTAGAAAATGTTGAGGCTTAGAAGCAAATCAATGATTTGTATGATATTGCTTTTTGTCAGATCACGTGTTAAGAATTCAACATTTGCTCTTATAACGGAGTTGAATTATTTTTTGATTATGTTTCGATGTATCCGAAGTGAATTTTATAGTTTCTTACGCTCCATACATCAATAAAACTAAATGATACAAACTAATCTTTTGAAAATGCTATAGTTTTTTTACGATTTAGTAGGATAAATCGATTGCTTTGGTATTATAGTAAACTACAGTAAAACCTCGATTATTCGAAATCGACGGTTAATCCATGGTTTCGGATAACACGATTCGGATAAGCGATGCTACTTTTACATTGAAATATATTGGGAGGATAAATCGGTTGTCTTGGTATTATAGTAAAACTACATGTATTTAAACAAAGTACTAAAAGTACTCATGGAAACTGAACTTACATAGATTTATACAGCTACATGGATTGGGAACAATTGCGAGGTGATTGTAGAATCAAAGCACTGAGAGTACTGTCACAAACGAAGTTTATATGTGTAAGATAAAACCAGCCTTTGATGAACAGTTCACGTAATGGAAAAGCAGAACTATCATTCAGTTTAAAAAGATTGAGCTAATTTATATATAACATGGTTATGTTTTAACTGAGCCATACTGCATTCTATATTCTTTATCAATATAGTGTTAAATCATCAACTGATGTAAACTTTTCTTAATATACTCTGTCAACAAAAATTAGTCCAATGGAGGTAAATTTGTCATTTTTATTTTATTCTACACATTTTGAATGTTCAGCACTTAAAAGTAAATCGTTTGAGAAGAGGTCTTGGACAAGTTCAGTTATGGATGAAATCGGACCACAACTTCAAGAGTTATGTGTCCTTGGAATAGAAAATTTGCTACGTTTTAGCTTGTTTATCAGTGTTATAGCACCTTCATTGTTGGTTTTGATAAAAAACATATTATAGACATTGCAACTCTCAATACGCGTCAATATTTTGAAACCTTTTTATGTTAACACTTCTACTGAAAAAAAAGATAAAAAATGTATCACAGATTAAATTGCAATATAAATTATTAATAATCCAATAAACCATTTTCGATGTTCCTAGATAAATTTACAAAATTAATTTATTTAAGAATATTAAATTTAGTATTTTTCTTAATTCATCTGAATCCAAACTGTTGGTTGTTATTAAAAGGTTCGTTTAGTTTATTGTATCAATAAATGTGTGTCTGTTGTTGACATAATGGCGTTTAATCAGTGGTGATTGGCAACCATTCTTTGGGTGTTTTCTCCTACCCACTTTATATCAATCAGGAGCGGAGTGTTTGGATTTGAACAAATAATGCGAGCATGTCTGGAAATGTGATGGCTATTACTAACAGCTGTCAGATCCAGTTAACCAAATGAAATAATTTCAATTATTTCTGTGCTCTGTCAGATTTCCTAGCAACAAATAATGAGCTTGTGTCGTTTGTCCGGTTTATTTCATAAAGTACAGCTTATAACAAGGGGATTTGGCTTTGTATATTTTCAAAGCATTGCTAATGAGCTGTTAAAATACCTACACAATGTTCAACAAAAAGAATAAATCACTATTTAACGTCAATTTGTACGGAACGCTGTACGTTCGTTCGTTCGTAAAAAACGAAGATTATTTACAATGGTGTAGTCAAGTTTCTTCATGGAGTTGAATCTACCCCTTAATCTCTAATTAACTAATAACATAACAACATAATTAACTAATAACAATACAACATAATTAACCAATAACATTACAACATAATTAACCAATAACAATACAACATAATTAACTGATAATATTACAACATAATTAACTAATAGCATAACAACATAATTAACTAATAACATTACAACATAATTAACCAATAACAATACAACATAATTAACTATTTGCATTACAACATATCATGGAAACAACAAATTTGGCCCCTAACAAAAAGCTTACAAACTTAGCTTTGTAAAAAGTGCATAAAATTCATCCTTGAATAGCTGGTGTTGTTTCTGGAGTATATATGCTAAAAAGAAGCAGCCTACATACAGTTAAACCTGTGTTAGCGACTACCTCCGAATAAAGGTCACACTGAGTACAGACCATTCTTTTAAAACCACCATTGATCATATTGAGCAAAAATACCTCAGACTAAAGGACACCTGTCAATAAATACCACATTTTGTATTTTCCCAGGGTGGCCGTTGTTCACAGGGTTGACTTTAGATTTTTTTTTTGGATGAGTCGTTGAAAATATGTCCACGATGGCACACACTGAACTCCGTAGTATGATCGTACCTCGCGTTCATTGTATCATCTCATATAAATTCTAGAAGCCAATTTCATTCAATTTGTTGATCGTATTCATCTAGAATACTGTTGCATTCATCAATAATAACATTGTCGTGTTGCCAAGGCAACGTTGTTTTTTTAAAAGAATGCGAACATGATAGTGGTTCGTGTTTTGCTGACTGCGTTGTAAAATGTTTCCATACGATTAGCTGTAATGTGTTCATGATTAGGTAAAATTGTGATAAGGCAGAGAGCAATGATCTGAATGAAAATAGCGACAGTCATGTTTGGAGACCGCCTCCGTGATCGAGTGGTTATGGTCGCTGACTTCAAATCACTGTAACCTTTCATTGAAAGAGGGTCGTGGGTTCTAGCCTAGCTACCGACTGTGTCTCTTTATGTGATAAAGTAGGCGGTTGCTTACGGAGGATGGGAGTCTAGTCAAGTTACAACGATGGTTAGGTGAACTGTTCACCTCATATGACTCTACCCTTTTTTAAACCGGTTTTCGAAATATGATTTAAGAGAGATATTGTCCTGATTTTAATAATTATGATTGTATATCTTTAAATAAAAATATACCAATTGGTAATCGTGGTTTAGACAATAATGAAAAACTCGTTCAGTGCTGTAGCAGCTTTTAATCAGTTCTTAATCGATGGCGGAATAAAGACGTTATTTTTTCAAAATGTGTTTATTTAATTTCTCAGCCACATAATTAGAAAGATGTTCTTTCAATCACGCCAATATGTGATTACGTGTATTTTTAGAGGAAATAGACATGATTAATGTATTAAATGAAACGATGTACTTTTCCAATTATTGCGAATGTATTATTTCAAGACTGTATGATAAAGTTTAAATTACATCGCGCTTTCTATCAAATCGTTTTCATGGAGATATTTTGATATAATCTGATTACTATTTATTTACCCTCACTCATGCACCGAAAACTTCCAAAAAACTGGAAACTTAAAAAAATCCAACTGGTCCGTTTAAATTGGTATTCGGAGGTTACGCTGTATGCTATTGAAGTATGTGAGTGTATGTATGTGTATATATAATCCTACAAATCATGTGTGTCTTTCATTACTTGAATGAATGTATACAGTCAAACCTGCGTTAGCGGCCACCTCCGAATAAAGGCCATCCTGTGAATAAAGGCCACCCTGTGAAATAAGTGTATTTTTCAAAAACATTATTGATTATTTAATATTATTTAATTATATTTAATTGCCTGTAGATAAAAGTCACCTGTAAAAGGCCTTTGTTTACAGATATGACTGTAATTGCATTGATCTCAAAGGGTTAAACATTATTATTAGGTAGTATCGAATCATATGTAGTCCAGTAGTAGTGTATGCTGAAGGGCCCTAAACTGCCCCTATACCAGAGAACTGATAAACTTCAAAGCTTTAACTAATCAAACAAATTATAACCGGTCAACCATAAACATGGACTTAAATCTTACCTTAAATTCAGAGGCATTTTACTGGACATGCGGGCTAGTAGCTCTCCATATTTTACCAGACCTCAATAAAGTCTTGTCCGTTGACAAAGGTCTGTCAGTCTTTCGAATCGATGAAAATGGGTTACTATGTACTTAGGTCTTTGTAATTATGTCAGTTCTGTATTATTGAACTTAATGTCTTTTTTCTCTTTTTCAGGTAAGTGAAAATTTACAAGTATTTGGTAAGTTCGTTTACTTTATAGAAATATTAATATTTTGTATATTGGTGATGCATAGTCAGATGTCACAAGTATGTCTGGTAGTGTATGTATATGTTTTTGCTAGCGACTGTAATTGTGATGAATATAGTACATGAATAGGTCTTTGCAAGATGTTCTGTTTGAGGACAAGGCCATACACTATCAGACTGCAGGAATGTCCAGTTGTGTACCACAAGCATTGATATTTAGCGTCCTCTACAAAAATTGCCTATTTACGCTGGTAATTGACGAAAATCGTGTTGACCAGAAGTAAATACTACAGGAAATTGCTATGTTATAAGATCAATCAATTCTTATTTGAGGATATCTTTGCTTATACTTTTTAACAATTTTAGATCAATTGAATGCGCTTATGCGAATACAAACGGCGTTTCTTACTACATGTAGTTAACGCATGACATTGCGTTTTGCGTGAATAACGTTTGGTCTTAATATCGCGCTTAGTCATTCGTAAATAACTCCACTTAGTTTAATAAGCTTTTGTGTGATAGACATACACTTATCGTTTTCCGTTTTGCAAAATTGGGTAAAACTATCTTAAATGAAGTGTCAAAATGGTGTTGTGTATGACCACGTTAGTGTATAAAGTTCATATGTTGTGTTAATTTCAAGGTTTGAAATAACTATAGTTATCCCATTGAAGTTACCAGTTTTGAGAAAAAAGGACACACCAAAATATTTGGTGACATTTTCGAATTACTTTCATTGACTATTAGAAAATATCAATAACTTTCAAAATCCTACAGATATGTCATAATGGGTCTGTTTCGTTATAAGATGCGTCACATCCATTTACAATTAAACTTGGTTAAAGAGATTTCTGAGAGACCTGATGATTTTGTATGGTGAACTAATTACAATGTACAGTGCAGCCTCACCAAAGCAACGCCCTTTGGGAGTAGCAAAATCATGTTCTTGTTGACTCTAGATTGTTGCTCTAGAGATGTTAATAGTTAAATCATGCAGTAGGAAATAGAGGTTGTTGCTCAAGGGAGGGCTGCTTTATAGAGGTTGTACTGTAGAGTTTTTGAACTATCATATTAATCTACGCAAACTCATTCAGTGTAGTTAAATTGTACAGTGGACAGAATCATGCTGTTATTTAAGGGAGATTGTAGAACAGAGAGCCACTATGGAGAGGTTGCACTGTACTTTATTAATCCAATCTGTCACTATATCCACGTTCACCATAACCGTGTTTTACTGTAATTGAATTTTAACCTGATGTATGCTGTGGGTCTATCAATAATTCATAATAATAATATACGAATATACAGTCAAACCTGTGTTAGCGGTCACCTCCGAATAAAGGCCAGCATGTGAATAAAGGCCATTCTTTATTAAACCGTCATTGCTTTTTTTAGAACAGATTTAGCTCCGAATAAGGGCCACCTGTCAATTAAGGCCACACTGTGCCTTCCCAATAATGGCTTTTGTTCACAGGTTTGACTGTGCTTCCGTTTTTCTTATACGACATTTTGAAATGAAATGCGAAACAATCTACAACGATAATTGATCTGACGATTAACCATTTTGTCATTGCCTAACATGCCCTAAAAATATCATTTGTTTAGCAATATGGTTTTACAACCAGAACAATAAGGAACTTAGCCTATGGCAAGACAATCCTGAAGCGGAAGCAGAGCATTTGAAAGAGAGGGAATAGAATTAAGAGTCTATTTCAAAGGACATTATTGGGTTACTAGATGATGTTTGAGATTACGCCTCTAGGGTTGATCCATAGTTTGTCATTTTAAAACCACTTGATCATATAGCAGAGCAATCAACCGTTTAAATAGAAGTATAAATCTACGTCAGCTTTCACTGAAGTTCTCGGGATTTCTCGCGGTAATTGGCAGTAAATTGTTCACACGGAAACATACACGCACAGACTTCTTGCTATTATATACCAGTCTCCTGTTTTGAATATGTCTAGTTTCTCAACACGGTCAAATGGTTTGGAAAAGAAAAGTAAAAAAAAGTAGAGGGCCTACAGTGACAAAACTCTAAACCGGGATGGCTCTTTATGCAATGAGTTGCAACAGTTAAATAAAACACGTGATGTTTTCCTAGTTTGAATGTCAGAAAACGTGCTTGTTACGATAACTTTGTGACGTCACTAGGTCACGTGGATTCTCTATAATGACAGTGATTGGCCTCCATTCACTGTCTTTAAATAGTCATTACAAGTAATGGGCTGATCTGACTTTTTTTGTACAGTATCAATACCCCATAATCTGAAAAACCTCTCTAATCAATAAACCCTCTTATCTGAAGAACCTCTCTAATCAATAAACCCTTTTATCTGAAAAACCTCTCTAATAAATAAACCCTCTTATCTGAAAAACCTCTCTAATCAATAAACCCTCTTATCTGAAAAACCTCTCTAATCAATAAACCCTCTTATCTGAAAAACCTCTCTAATCAATAAACCCTCTTATCTGAAGAACCTCCCTAATCAATAAACTCTCTTATCTACCACCTTGTCTAAAATAAAAATACCTCTCCAATCAATCAACACTCTAATCTGAAGAACCTCTCTAATCAATAATAATCATCGACAAACCTCTCTCTTTCGGAAACACCTCTAATTTTCTCTAATAACCCTCCCTGACTCGAATGCATCAGCCAGTCACGATGGCATTACTCAATTCTAGAGAAGAATCTTTGAAATCATTTCATATGTACATTTTCTGCATAAATGCATAATAACACTTTAATACGAAAACATCCCTAGTATGAAATAATTCTATAGCAGGCGAAAATTGTCCGAATTAGAAACATTTAATTAAATAGAACGATACTCCAAAGTTTTAAATCCCAGTGTATTAGCATGAAACATTCTTATCTAATTATTGATCTGGTTTTACTCGTTCGTAATGTTACGTAGCCAAGGTCAATATCATTTGTCAATCATGAGTCATAGACTAATTAATGTACATAATAGATAAGTCTTGCATTAATTATGTATCAGCCTATCAAGTGTATAGGCTAAATGATAGATTGTTGTGCATGGCTTTTAGCCGTATCAGTTTTGCTTAAAATAATAGCTTATGGGATAGAATAAAGCCAAGTGATGCATTTAAATATCATTTTTGGCATATAGACAGTTCTTGCTTTCGAAAGCTATTTCGTGGTCAAGAATCCAACCCGTAAAGGTTTACTGGCACATTTGCGTAAATTGATATGATTGTTCAAAGAATGTACAGTACAACCTCTATAAGCGGCCTCTGTTGAGCAACAACCTCCATTCAACACCCGCATTATTATTTCCCATATCTACAATATTTACCTCCCTTGGCAGCCATCTTAGATGACAAATTTCTGAAATGCTTAATAGAAAAAATAAGAAAATTGGTTATTAATCAACTCAATTTATAAAAGATAACTTGATAATAAAGTTGTTAAGGCCATAAGCACATCAGGTTTAAGAAAATGTAGTTGTCACATATAAATATCTTGTATTTAGAATTATCAAAATAAAAACATAAATATCTTCTATCAATGCTTGTAGAATTTGCCAAAACAAAGATGGCCGCCAAGGGAGGTATATATTGTAGATGTGGGACTATGTATTGACTTAACCTCTCTAGAGCAACAACCTCTCAACGACAGCATAATCTTACTACTCCGAAAAGGTGTTGCCTTGGATACGTTGCACTGTATTGACAAAACACTTTTTTAAAACTAAATAGTATTCAGCTTCGGATCGAGTTTTATTTAAAAATACTGACCGGTCAAAACTATAAACAAAGATCAACAAATGTGGATACAAAATGCATTAAATCATGGTTAATATTCTGTGTATTGTCCCTTACTTTGATAAATTTCTGCCCGGATTTCAAATCTTTTGCACTAACCACGACGCGGCTCCTTACAATTGTACAGCTGTTGTTTGTTTACGAGAGGAAAGGAATACTTTCGTTTTTTTAGTAAAATAAAGCAATAATCAAGAACTGGCTTAAAACCATGGTCTACATTACGTTTTACTGAGCACTAAAATCCAAACAATTCTGGAAAATGCTACTGCAAGTTAAAAAGAGTTGTTTCCCTTTGCATGAGTTTGTTATGCAAAGGGAGAAAACTCTTACCAAGATACATAAATTTATTCCTGTCACATTGGTCTCCCTTTGTGAAAATAAGAACTTGAAAATATCCAAGTAAAGAATTAACTGGTTCCCGTTGACTTGTGTGTACAAAGCCCTTTGGTGCACTGCACCATGGAACGGGAACCAGTTTAAGTAAAGAAGAGTTGTTTCCCTTGGTATTAAGCTGGTTCCCGTTCCATGTTGCAGTGCACCAAATTGTACACACAAGTCAACGGGAACCAGTTTATCTTGGCATGAGTTTATTTCGCAAAGGGAGAAAACTCTGACTAAGTTACATAAACTTTCCTGTCGGATTGGTCTCTCTTTGTATTGCTATTGTAGCTCGACTCACTGAAATTTCCCGATATAGATAGTTATTGACACCGCTTACGTTGAAGAGAGGGTTCAAGTGACCCGGATGCTGGCTATATACGTAACTTGATTAAAAATTCTGAAATTATGCATCACAGACATGCAATAAAGCAAATACATAATATTATGTCTAAAAGTCATTTCTTAAACTTTGTAGCAAGCACTACAATAAATTGCTCCGTCAAGTTGAAATGGGGACACTGAAAAAAACGTCCCTGAAATATCAAAAAGCGGAGCCGAAATTCGAACCCACTACCTTTCATTTAGTAGTCCAGTGCTAACTACTAGACCACCGAATACGCTAAACTGGTTCTCGTTCCATGATACAGTGCACAAAAGGCTTTGTACACACAAGTCAACGGGAACCAGTTTACGAATACCCTAATCAGTCCAAGTTATAGGTTAGACACCAATAAAATGTCACCCCGATAGTCTCCCTTGACCTGACACAATGGGTTATAAGCCACTAAATTAGTATAACGATTAAGTTCCCATAAAACATCAAAATAATAACAAACTACATTTTATGATTAATAAACCTTCTAAATAATATTTGTTCCGGTCATTAAACCGATGGAAACTTCGGAGAACAAGTAGTATTTCGTGTTACATGTATATTGATTGAACTGAATTTAGGAGATAGATAAATCACTAGAGTTTCCGTTTCATTCACAAAAAGCTAACAGCGTTTTTTTTTTATTATTAATTTTATAGAACAAATCATACTCCAATTTGGAAATCCACTTCAGGGAATGAGATAGACACATGTAATAAGATAATAAGTTACATGATTTACGCAGAACTGAACAGAAAGACGTAGCTACACAAGAAATAAAACGAACCCTTGGAGACTTGTAGAATTATCTTCATTATATTGCATGGAGAATTTATCACGAAATTAATACCAGATGCCGACAAAATGTCGATGGAAGAAACCGAGCTACCATATTATACTGGTCTACAAATTCCTGATATGCTCGATGTATATCGTACGTTGCCTTAAGCATTTTCTCACATAGGAAATGATACTCTGTAGAAAAATAATTGAATTTTTACATGACGTTCGTACAGCGACTATAAATGGCTCGATGATTGAAAGTAGAATTGTCATATAACCATTATTTATCTTTCCAATATCATACTCCGTCAAACTGTATTGACACCACGATATCCTATATATCTGCCGGCCTTATCACCGCATCCTACTGCATTTTTTGTGCCGAAAAATATTGTCTTTCCATTATGTCTTTGACTAAACAGTTTTATTTCTGTTTAAAAAACTGTGTCAATTTTACGTTGCTTTCCCTGATCATTTCGTCACCTTAATATTAAAGTCCCATAAGCTTATAAATTTATCGGTCGTAATAGTTTCTGTTTACCCTGTAACAGAGAAATCCGGGGTGTTTTCCTCCCGTGCATACTTTATAGCAAGAAAATTTGTTTCCGAAACCACCATCGTATTTTTTTCAATATCATTGAAAAAATACTTTTTATAGAATAGCTGGGTTTTCCCACAGTCATGTTATGCACACGTCACTTTATGACGTCACGCGCTCTATATATTTCCAGTTTACAAAAGCGAAATGGGTGTTTTAAGAAGAAAATGGGCTCGTTTCGTCGGTAATTATCAACTTGGGACACTATCAGCAATTGTTTTTTTTTCATACTTTTTATAGCAAAAAGCTAATGGGGCGTTAAAAGGGCCTAGCTGATATGTAAAAAAGAGCAAAATAGGCCCTTTTAATTTTAAGGCTATATTGACATTTTTACCACATAACTGCCAATTTGCACGCTATCATATAACCATCTTAACCTTACGTGGGTCGCCGACTGTTCACGCAACACCTATTTTATTGTCATATGTTCAATACTTTTTTTTATTTCTCGCCGTCGATTTCCTCTACACGCTACGACTTTTATACGATCATTTGCTTCCTCTTTGCACTCAATAACATCTACTTTCAACGCCACTTCTTCTAGTCGATCATCACTTACCATTTTCCGTCTACGTACGCCACTCCTTTAGTAAGATCATCGCTGCTTCCTTATTGCGAGAAAAAAACATATCCGTCTTTCATCGCGACTCTTTGAATTGAGCGTCACTAATACAACTTCGCCAATTTTTTTTAGACTTCTTGGTAATTTCTATAGTTATCATTATATTATCCTAGTGTTTTCTACCTCCATGTTTATCTATACAGTACAGAATGGCTAATTCTGACATACGTGTTCGGATAAGGGAGGCTGGTTCCGGATATCAAGTTTTTAGCAAAAAATACATAGTAACAAGAAAAACTATAACAAAACGTTATAGGTATAGACGAATTACAAGAAGCATATTGGTTTACGTTTTTTGTATGAAGTTGCTTTTTCATAAAGGAAATTGTCTGTATATTTTATTCAATCCTACATTAAGGAGAGTATAAAATATTTACATGATATGAGTAATACACATTATAATGACAATCTTGAGTATTTGACAAATGAATACATTCATGTATATAGTTCACAAGCACATGGTTATATCTTACCCTACATCAATCAAATAGAATCAACCCTAAATGTTAACGAATTCACCATAAATCTCAGCACTATCATACACCTACATTGAACTTCAAATAGCCACACAACAACTTATCTAGGCAATCCCTTCATAATTTACTTACCTGTCAACTATTAATAGATTCAGTCATCACCATTAGCCAATCAAATGGCTAGGATTAGCCAAACTAGTAATAGACACTACACTATATACTCGCAAACAGCTAAAATAAACTAATACTCATACATGTAAGTATAATTCGTCTAGAAAAATCGGGACCAGTTGACCTGTTCGGTTTAGAGAGGATTTCGTATTAGAAAGGCTCGGACTATAGAGGCTCGACTGTAGTTTTGTACTTAGACGTTAGTAGGAAATAAACGAAACATTCCGTTTGCATTAATGAAGATTCATCTAAAAAGCATATCGTTAATCTTTGTCGATAATTTGCGTGCTAGAGTTAATTAGAAAATTAATTGTATACGAGTCACGCTCATCTCTGGTGGAATTGAAGTATAAATACACATTAGCAGATTCGACTTAGTAACATTTTTTGTTTGGAAACAAGCCTCCGTTGAGAACGAATGTATTTACGACGCGACTTCTAGGGCATTTAGATAACGTCAGTGCACTAAACAATGTAGATCTGATACGAGTTCTGACAAACGCAGGTCTAAGATTTAAGTATGATATTGTAAATTCGTGTTTGTATGTACTACCTGCCATTGGCAATAACAATCAAAGTACTGAAGTACTTAAGTAAAGTTAAACTTACGTAGTCTTGCACTGCAACATGGAAAGGAAACCAGTTTAATAATTGCATGACGGATGTAGATAAACGTAGTATTTAGCTCCGCATAAAAAGTCATGCGCGCCGTGTGAATAACAGCTATGGAATTATCGTTTAATTTCCTAAAATGTACACCTTTATTATTATCATCAAATATTTAAATGAAATCACATGACTCACTTTGAAACTAAAGAAAAACCGGATTTCTGCCCTAGTACAAAAATGTATGACAATTTTTTTTTTTTGTAAACTATAGACAACTTTGCAATAAAAGGCTAAAATCACCACACTATTAAGAGACCAACTCATTATAAAAACTTTGTTCGTTTGCTTTAGTTTTACTCCCCTTTCAACAGTCAGAGTCTTACAGGGCGGAATTCACCTAAGCATCGTTCTCGGGAAGAACCAGTACTAGTCTCCCATCCTCCGTAAGCGAATGCCTACTTGAACCCAGTGAGAGGTTACGTACAATGATCTGAAGTCAGCGACGTTCGCCACTCGACCGCAGAGGCCCGTCCATTAAAAATACTACATAGTTCGATACGATTTCTCATATTTCTTCCCTGCATCTAAATGAGACCGACCAAATTTGAAGCCACCTTTTTCTTTGGTCCCAAAGTATTCTTTAATGTTACCTGATCTTGACATCTTAACCCCAAAAGTCTCTTTTTCATAATAGTAAGAAGTATACTTACCTCATTGTGTTTGGCACTAACAATAAAAAAAAATTTAGGGCTATAAATGTCAACATTTTGTGGGTTTTTATTGTGATAAATAGCCTTATTGGAATTGTGAATGTGTCAATATACATCTTTGTCCCTAGAGGGAACTAACGGTGATCTATCGCTATTGAAAAGTCAATTACCAGGAGTCATGTTGTGTTGTGTTATGGTAAATAGGGAATCCACGCGATGTGATCATCATTTAGATCAAATTTGAGCTATAACCTTTACTAGACGTATACATAATTGCTTTTTTATATATCTTATGCCACTTTTGAAATATAAAGTTTCAAGCCTACTTGACACCTTTTGACATTTTTCCTTTTAACATTTATGTACTCGTACATGAGTTGTATTCTGGGGTTTGGTAACATTTGTGACAGCCACGGTCCATGTGTTAGTGGCGGCCGTATGCCGCTTGTTTGTGACAGCCGTAAACTACT